>JASSKH010000029.1:9014570-9596481 GCA_031763025.1 Macrocystis pyrifera
CTGGGGGTTGTAGTTTGTGCGGGGGTTGAAACGATCCCCAGAAATGCCTTAGTACCGACGTGTACACCGTTTGCGGTCGACTGTCCAAGACGTACCGTGTTGTCGGGCTCTGGAGGCGGTAGCGAGACCCTACCGATATGCTTCATTGTACGTGAGAACGTAGATGGCTCAGTCGAGAACATGGACGTAGATGAAGTCCATCGTCTCCTGGACAAGGATGCTCGTCTGGCTCTTTTGGACGAATCGTTCGGCGGCGACCACGTTGCATGGGCGAGATCATTTTCGTTGGTGGATGCAGTAGGATGTTTGCTAACATTGTGGACTGTTCATTTCGTGGCGGCTAATAGCGGTTGGGGATCGTTTTATTGGGTCGCAGCCCTTGTCGCCCTCTCAAGGTGGCAAGAGGAATCGGATATCACCAACCTGATCGGGTCCCTAACGAACGGCATGCGGGTGACGCCAAAAAACAGACATTCCCCGGCACCCCCCTTACCTATTTCGATGGCGGTGATGGAAGTCTTTTACGATCTAGCAATTCCACGCGTGGAAGTACTAGGATTGATTGTCACTGTAGTTTGGACGCTACTGATAGTACTATTGTGTGGGCATTTCGTTTTTGTTCTAGGGTATGAGCCAGTTTACTACGGTGGAGGGGTTTATTCGACAAAAGTGTCATTAGCAACAGCCCTGTCAGTAGGAACCGCCTTGCACGCGCCTTTCGCCCTCGCGGGAGACTGGATTCGCGGCTCGAGGTGCGGTGACCTGGGAGGAAGACTGGCGGTTGCCTTCTGCCTAGGGAGCCCTAACACGCCCAATGGTTCAAGGGTGTGCCATATTAATCTTCGGTCAGAGCTGCATCCGGCTTCATTAGAGACGAGCGTCCTTTGTGGCGACGGTGGGATGTGATGCGTATCGGGTAAAATAGCCTTTCGCGATTTTTTCGATTTTTATCCGTATGTCTGTGTGTTGTTTGATTCAAGACATCTCAACCTTCAATGTTCAGCACAAAACATAATATAGTAATTCAAGAATAACATCTTAAGCAGGCTGGTCATGGTTTTTGCGGTGACCTGACGAACCACATGAGTGGAGGGTACCACGTGAAGCGTTCTTGTGTATATCATAGCGTCAGTCGGTGTGTCTGCACCGACACCGATACGGTTGAGACTCCTATCGATTGGCTCAGGGCGGTGTGAATGAGAGGATCGGGCCATGCAGAGGGAATATGCGTACCATATCTTGATAACGCAGTAGCCCTCGAGGTCACCACCAAAACCTTCCTTCTCCTTAAAATGCTAACAGTGGCCTCTGCGACGATGCCACGGCAGTTCGTGCATTTTTTTAACCGATCTAGCGGCTTCCTTGGAACTCCTGATGACCTCGAAGTAGCAAATCAAACAATCCTTCACAACCATATGGCGCACTCGATGGGATGGGTTTCGCAATTCATACATAAAATAGGCAAACGTCTTGGAGGCCTTTATTCCCCGAAGCCAGGTCCAGACCAAGGGCGAAGGTGTCGCGATGAGAATGTATGTATCACCTATGATCTGGTCTGAACAATTTACATCGGTCGACGTAGGGGACCTGGTGGTTAGACATGGTTGGAGGTGGCTCAAAGCTGTGAGTCGGTGGTGAACTTGAGTGGTTGACAGAAGCGAATGGGTGCAGCAACTGAGCGAGTGAGTAGACGTGATGATGGATCTATAATATAGTCATCTGGTGACCAGTACATATCTCATTCCCAAGAGTGCACATCTTTAGTTCTCCATGGCGATCAATATATAATTATACTGGAAGTTGTGGTTTAAAAAAAAACACTTGGAATATGAGAGGCCGAGCGTTCGTTTGAACCGCCAGGTGTTGGTTTGAGTCCCCGAGCTACGAATGTTTCGGTCGCCGAGCTTTGTACGGAGCCGCCTCAGTTCACCTTCGCCACGAATGACTCGCTACTATGTTTTAAGAATAGGCGGGACATGAGTTTCGACGGTGCAACCACAAGCAGGCGTAGTTGACGCGAAGACAAGCTGTCGGCGCCCAAGCCCGACCATGACTGGTGCCGCGTCGACGAAACGCTATAATTTGACTCGGACTAGGTTTGACCAATGGATGACTCGCTTCGTACCACGACGTCCCGTGTCATCCGGAAAAAAACCATCACAGCAGAGCAGCATTGTGCGACGATGCTCCTACATAGTTCGATGAAGAGTAGCTTGATTGGGCTCGGATTGGGCGAGGGGTCTGTTAAATGCAGAGAAGAGGGATACCAGACCCGGAATGAGCTGTACGCAGTGTGGTGTATGTATCTCTTGTGTTTCCCATGTAGTTTAGTTCCTCAGTGCTGAAGCCTACCCGACACCTATATGTGATTTAGTCCCCAATTCCCCCCCTCCTGTATACAGCTGAGCATGTGGTACGGCAGCATTATTGTATGTCAACCTTATCCATTGAGAATGGGGTCAGCCACCATACACGTGCATTGACATTGTCATTTCTATTTCGTGAACACAAGTCGTCAGTCGTCGAAAACTCGTCAGCCGACTACAGCGATACCTGACTTTTGACAGGCGCTTCAGACGGCGAGAAAACGGGCTTCAATTGAACCGCTAACAATGACTCACTAGAGACGCTCTCCGAAAATAACATCTGCGAAGAACACAGCACTATCGTAAAGCCATGTTAGACGCTACTCAATAAACATGTGTTACAAACCTTTATCTGATTAAATGTTCTACATACAATCTATGATAGTTGTCTTACTTCGTCAGCTCCCGGTCTGTTGTAAATCTTACCCGCGGTCACATAGAGGGCACCCCTCCGGCCTCCCCGCTACGGAATGTGTGCTACTGAGTCGAGCGGTGCGCGTGTCATGCATGATGGCGTAATATTGTCTGGCTCTCCGGCCGATATAGCTCATTAGGTTCGTCGAAAAGGCTCGTCGGTTGTACTCACACTCTCAAACATCATGTATTATTTCGTTCTCAGACCAAACAGGGCCATAGACCGTCTGTCACATATTCTCACGCACAAGCTCTTTCAGTTCATTGCAAAGACTGCCACCTGCATTCCCGTTGTTCTACAGAGCCTGCGGAACGTCCGTCTGAGCCACCTCCTTGTTGTCTCAGTCGGCACTATTCAGGTATAGGGGAAAACTGCCAGCAACAGGACGAGCTATAAGGAGCTGAAGGGGTGGAGCAGGTTGTTGTGACCGTCTGCTCACATCTCCGCAGTCTCCGAGTTTCATTCGTATTATCCCCGTTGCCTACATGCCATGCCCACTTCTGGAAACCCCTCGGATCGTTGGGTTACCACCGTAACATCCTCCCCAGCTGGTTTAGCCGGACAAGGCAAGCCACGTGATGTCCTAGACAGTGGACCCGAAGTATTCTATGCAAACCAAACTGGGGGAAGAAGACCCGGCCACTTTTGTTTCTGATAGGAAATCCTTCCCCAGTACGCACACTACATGTGCCGCCTTACACACTAACGCGACGAACAGAACGCCCCCACTACGTAACTCATCCCTTCCCGCTCACCCTGCGTACACTCTTACGCCCCCTTCAACTCCGTTTTCGGATGCTTGTTTGACCCGTAACCTCACTACAGCTCCCCCGACGTGCGGCACTGGTACCACGTAACACTATTGTGACAATCGATCAAAAATATCACAATCGTGGCGCCTCCAAGATGAAAACTAGGCAAACACAGAAAGTCAAATGTCGCAAGGAACTCCGTTCCGTCGGACAATATTCCCTTATTGTCTCCTACTCCCGCCATAGATACACAGATCACAACGGTAATGCGAGATGACAGATTTTTTTGGCATGACTTCAACATAGTAATCCCTTGGCGCCCACCCAAACTATGAACTCCAGCAAATTCTTAGTGCCGCCGTTGCCGAGCTAAGTGGAATAGCTTCATGCCGACCAGAGCCGCTGGCCTAGAACAATACCCCCGGCGGCATCTCGTTCATCCCCTCCAGCTTAGAACAAGCGCTTCAGGAATCGCCACCCCGGAGTAATAGCGTAAGACGCTCCTCGTCCATCAGCCCCTTCGAAGCCCCGAAGCCGACACCACCAAGACAGGTGAGCCGGAGTTGCGCGCGACCGTTCTGGAAGATGGACCCTGCTGCTCGATCTTCGGTTGGCTGTTCGAGCGGTGGCGTAAACGAAGGAGACAGGGCGCGACGAAACAGGCACGGGCGCAGGCACATAAACGCACGCCCTTACACCCAGCAGCATGCCCGAAGGACGGTGAGGGAGAGGGAGAGCGAGAGAGAGAGAGAGAGAGAGAGAGAGAGAGAGAGAGAGAGAGAGAACGAAAGAGGGGTAGAAAAGAGATCATGCGCGAAACGGCGCGCCCGCGGCCCTACCCTCGCCTTCCCACTCCGACTCGCCTCATTTCTGATTCCTTCATCTCTTCCCAATTTTTGTCAGTGAAATGGACGCGCCAATACGGCGAGTACGGTCGTAGACCTGCCCGGGCCGCCTCTCACGCCCCTTTCCGCCCTCGACCGGCGTGATGACTGTTGTGCCGATCGTCATTTTTCTCAGCGCCTCCTTTCTACTCGGCTCGGGGCGTCATCGTGACCCCCCTTCTCAGGCTGCGGGGCGGCTCCGCTCGCCGCCCGGATCCTACAAGTTCCACCACGCGTGAAATGTGTCCAACTGCAGCGGAGTGAAGCTGTCCAGTGACTCCGCCTTGGAGACCCAGTCTGTCGCCTGCCTGTCGACGTACCCGCCGCGGTACCCCCATCTCGCGACACCGGTAGCGCTGACCACCCGCCTCCTGTTCAGTAGCGTGTACATTGGTGCTGCTGTAGTCAAGTGCCCTTCGAGCCCCAGGTCTGCTCCCCACGACATCTGCACGAATGCATCCTCCATCGGATGCCGAAGATCGGACGGCCTCGTGCTGAATTGCTTCGGCGATGCCGTGGAGACCGCCCTGGAGTGCGTCGCTCTCCGCCCTCCATCTCGATGACGACGCTCAGGCCTTCAATCACCACCTCTACCCCCGTCCACGGACCAGTCCACTTCTCCTCGACCAGTTTAGGCCCCCTATCCTGCCGGCGGAGGCTGTCGATCTCCCTCATGAGGACGAGATCACCCGTCACAACCCGGGTGCCCGTCGCGCTGAATCGATAAGCTGCGGCCTTGTCGCGCCTTCTCCCTGCCCTCGTGTATCCTCTCGAGTGCCTTCCGGACCCCTCGTCGGCTGTGCCGGCGCTCTTCGAATAAGTTCTCGAAGCCTCCCGTGGTCTCCGTGTCATCCATCTGTGACACTAACAGGTCAAGAGATGTACACGGGCTGCGGCCCAACAAGAGCTGGAAAGGTGTCATTGCCGAAGGCAGGGACGGGTCTGGCATTGTACGTTTGATCAAGAATGCCAAAGCTACATATTCGTCCTAGCAGGTGGACCATTCCTTACACAGCTCCAACAGCACATCGACCATACATACTCCTGTATGCTCTACAGTACCCTGACCCCGTGGGCGATCGGGAGGGCCGAAATCGATCTGCACCTTTAGCCAAAGGCAGAGATGCTCTATTACGGTGGCTGTGAACTCTCTTCCTCCGTCGACACGGATGAACAAGTGCGCTCCGAACGTTAGGCATAGGTCCAGGAAAAGGCGTGCGATCCCTTAAGCCCCTTTCGAGGGGAGAAGGTATGCGAACGGGAATCGAAGTGCTTTGTCCACCACCAGCAACAAATACTCCTTATCTGTCTCGGACGTGTTGGGGATCCCCAGCAAGTCTACCTCCAAACCTTCCCAAGGCTCTAGGTACCTGGCAGGCAGCATACCTACACATTGGCTACGCGTTCGCTTCCTACGCTGGCACACGCACGACAAGACGTACTCCATCACGTCCGTACACATCCTTGGTCAACGGAGGCGCAGTAGTGAAAGCGTCCTGCCGACTCCTGGGCGTCCATGCTGGCAGTATACTAACGCGAGCAAGTCGGGTACCTGAACGCCTGAAACGTCTAGGACCGACGTGCGTCTTGCTAGGATCCCGCTTTGCTCTACCTCGTACCATACTAAGTGTTGATGGTCGAGGAGATACCTCACCACCTCCTTCTCGCCCATCCGCTCTCCCCCCCTCGTCTCTACTTCACCCCCAAGTGCTTCTCTAACCTTACCGAGGACCGGGCCTTCCTTGTGGCGTCCCACCAATCCCGGAACTTCCCGCAATGCGTCGATAGCCCGCCCCACCACCGCTCGTTCTGGCGGCTGCCCACTATATGGCAACTCTTCCCCCCTCGTGGGGGGTCCACCCGAGCTACCCCAGGGTACTGCCGTGGTCATCCGACGACCCGTTCGCGACACCGCTGACGACGCCTGCTTCTCTGTACCGCCGTTTCCTCTTGAACGCTGCCCGTCCACCCCGTCCACAGCGAATGCGCCGACGCCGTGCGGAAAGGAGGGGCCGAGGCCGCCCGAGGTGCCCGCACCGCTTGAACCACGTGATTGGGGAGCGGACGAAGCCTCACGGACGGCGCGGACGCCCGTGCCGATCACCGAATCGCCACCGCCGGCGTGGCTACCCCTACCGCGGCAAGCCCCGAAAATGATGGCAAGACTGTCGTGAAATGCGAGGGTGCCCGGCTGTCTGTCAGTCAAGCCCCCTTCTCCAGATGTCTGAAGGGAGAAGGCGCCGCGGTGACTCTGAGGGGTGTTGTCCACAACGGCTCCTAGCAGCGACGGCGCAGGGGGCGGACATGGTCTCAGCATGGGTGGTTTCTGCGAGCATGGTTCGGTGGCGTGCGGCGTGACCATGACTCTCATCATAAGGTACTGGGCGGTTGAGTCGATTAAGAGTTAGGCGATCCATGTCATGAAATTTGTTTTTGCTGTAGCTTAAATCAGAGTATAAAAGCCGCTCGGCTGTCCCGGCTTCACCTTCTTGAACTCGGTAATATAAGCCATACTCACCACCCCCCTTTGGGCACTACCTACGCAAGGGAGAGCACGAATATACTGTACCGGTTGTAAAATACATGCATATGTGGACAAGATACCGAATATAACGATGTCTCGACCAACTACTATTTTCTCGACCCTGCAAGCCCACCCCTAAACCGGAGTCAATCAGCCCACATGAGCACGAGAAAATTATAGCAATATAAAAAACAAAATACGGGTCCGTACATGTGGAAGGATTTGCACATCATGCAGGTAACCTGTTGAAAATAGTATTGAAGGGCATCGCGCGCTACAGGGGAACAACATGATTACCGCGCACTGCGCAGTTCCGGTGGGGGTGAGGCAACACTGCGCCGCAACACGTGGTTGCGATGGTTCCAAGCTGTGGCCTCAAGTGGGGAGGGACAGCGGACGCGATAATGTTGCGAACGGGCAATGCTGGGTATTGTTGAAAATGTGTGCAGCGTGTGGTTACATCGTGGACTTTGGGAGCAGAATGTCGTTGCGTCGTGGCAATTGTCCCGTTATACTGGGAACGGGCAATACTTAACACTGTTAAAAAAAATGGTGCAGCACGCCGGTGCGTAGATGAAAGTTTGTCCAGCATGCCCGTGCAGTTGAAGCAGTGCAGCCCTACGTAGTCACAATTTCGTGCAGTATCCCGGTATAGGTCAGAGGAGCGTACAACACTGTACGTTGCTGAACAATTGCGCAGCTTGCCGGTACCTTGTGAAGAAAAGCGACCAACAAGATCGCGCACGCGGCTAACACGTTCTCCACGCGTGAGTACATCGTTGAATGTTCGTAAGCCTGCCGGTACGTTATTACCAGTGCAGCACTACGTAGCCAGTGGTTGAAACTTCGTGCAGCATGCCGGTGTACCTGGTATGTTAGAGGAAAAGTGCAACATTGGACGTGTTTGCAAAATTGCGCGGCATGCTGGTAAATATCTAATTCTGCGAAAGACTAGACCGCACACGCGGCTAACGAGTTCTCACAACGAAAGTTGATGAACCACACCGAGCCCTACTAATGCTACTGCTGTACGGTCGATGTGTACACGGACGAACTCCGAGCATGACTGACTGACTGCCTGTCTACACTACGGTCAAAATCAAATCACGAAAACGAGCAAGCGACAGCGACCAGTACTTGCAGCAATATAATGCCTACTTACTGAGACAAAGTATCTCGCATGCTGCGGGTTCCTGTACGACTGCAAGCTATTCTGTGTACGAGTGGGCATCAAGCATGGATACGAAATATGCAGATTGTGGACGGGTCTAGCGACGTTCCTGCGGTAGGTGCCGGCGTAAGCAGCGTATGTTAGTAGTCTCCCGAAAACGATTAGTCGACAGCGACCCGTACTTGCAGCAGTATGATACCTACTTGCTGAGACAGGGTAGCTCGCATGCTGCGGGTTCCTGTACGATTGCAAGCCATTCAGTATACTAGCGAACATCAGGCATGAATACGAAATAAGCAGCTTGTGGACGGATCTACCGACGTTCGTGCGGTAGGTGGTGTCGATAGCAGCGTCTCTCAATAGTCTCTTCTCGTCCCCGTGCTTTCTTCTGCGGGCCCTCCGGTGAGCAAACCGGAGGTACGGCCTCTCACCGATTCCTCTCACCTCCCTTCCCTTCCCCTTTTCACCCCTGCTGGCGTACGAAGGGGGCCGGTCTCATGCCTCGTGCGCGAGGATTCCCTCGCGTTGTTGCTGGCCAGCGTCATAGGTATTTCGCTGCATATATTGCTGTTGTATTTCTTACGATGCCTGTAATATTATTGAGCGTGTGGTTGACTGCTCGGGTGCAGTATGTTGCTTGTGCTTTTTACGCGGTATATATGTTTTTAGTGTGAATGTATGGGGGACATTAAATCATATAGCGGGGCGGCGCGAACAGGTACGTCGCTTCATAAGTTGATGTTAAATTCAATACGATCCCTGTGTTATTAATGAGCGTGTGGTTCACTGCTCGGGTGCTGTCTTTTCCTTATGCTATATACCCGGTATATATGACTTAGTATGATCAGGGTGGGGGGCTGGCCGGGGACGTGGACACTCAAGGAGACAACCATAGCCCGGAGAAGAAGGAAATTTGCCTAAAGCAGGGTGCATGCGTCGACGGGAGCTGGGTGGTGCGTGACACCCGGTTCGTGGACCATGGGAGTCACCTGGCAAGTAGTCATACCTACGCTCCCGCTTACCCCGAGGTATATCGACGACCGCGAGAAACCGCGTCGGTTCCACCCTGCCGAGCCACGTGCAAACATTTGGGTATGTAACGGGATCGTACACTTCAAACACCAGTGATTTGCGTTGATGACGAGTCGTGACCCCAGGCCGGCGACCCACCCCTTTACCCCACGACCGACGCGGCGGGTGCGACGTGATCTTCCACTCTATGGCCCGATGCTGTGCCACAGTGACGCCCGCTGGCGACCTTAGCCCATCGCGGACTGTGCGTTTCAACAAAGTTCTTGAGGGGACGAGTGTCACCCCCAGCAGCTAGAGCAACAGCGGAAAGCAGCATCAGCAACAACAATAGTTCGAGCAGCAACAATAGCAACCTCAACAACAGAAGCAACTCCGGCATCGGGAGCAACAACAGCATTTCTAACGACAACAACGGCAACAACTCGAGCAGCAGCAACAACAGCAACACCAGCCGCAACAATATCAGTAACAACAACCCCAGCAACCCCAAAATACATTGAGCCATCGCACCTCCTGACGGCGCAATCTGCGTCCGTAGGCTAAACCAACTAGTTGCGTAATATACGTGGAGTCGATGAACCCTGGATCGAAGACAATGGGGCTACCAACAATGGGGCTACCACGCATATGACCCACGACTGCAAGGTTTTATACCACCTGCGTCCCCGCTCTCCGGAGAATGCTGAGGTGTATATTGGTAACACGACGGAACTTGCTGTAGAGTACGTGGAGACCCTTGACTTTACCTTGCAGAGTGCGACCGACATACCGATTATTTCATACAGTGTGTCGTAGTTGCCCAGACTTCAAGTCGACTTATCGTCCCTTCAACAAAATTCAAGCGAAGGAAGTGATCTCACTGAATGCAACAGGCGTTCACTCTATCGGTGGTCGCCTATTGTGCCCGAAAGGTTGAGTTGACTCCTGGCTGACAGCAACGAGAAGCACCCCGCCCCCCCCCCCCCCCCCCCCCCCCCCCCCCCCCTACCCTTGCCCCCTATGCTCCGACGCCCATAGCCCCGGTAAATTCGCCTCAATAGCGGTAAACCTTTCCTGCCCCCCCCCCATGTGCCGGTGTGTGACATGATGCCGCCAATGATGACGCCGGCGTCACCAATAGTGCCGCCGCCGAGGGTTATGATTTTCATCTGCGTCCCTCCTCCTTTCACGGCCTACCCCGCAGAGTATCTCTCGGTAGAGGTCCCCCCCCGCATGCGCCGGTGCCCGTCATGGTAGTGAAGGCGATGACGCCCGGGCTATCGATACCAGGAGTAATGGAGCGGGTAGCAGCTCTCCTCCTCCCCCCTTCACGCCCTACCTCGCGGAGCATCCCTCCGTGAAAATTTCCTTTCCCTCATGCGTCAAAGTCTGTCATGACGCCGCCGGCGCTGACACCCCCCTCCCCGGAATGCCCCTCGACAAAGCTCCCTGCCCCCCATGCGCCGGTGCCTGTAATCGTGCCGCCGCCGATGACGCCAGCGCCACCGACGGTGCCATCTGCGCCGGGGATTATTGTAACAGCGAAATTTCCTCCCCCACTTTCGCCAGTGCCTGTTGCGATGCCGCAGGTGATGAAACCGGTGACACCGACCATTCCGCCGCCACCGGCAGTCGATAGTGTTCCTTCCGCCCATTTCTGATGCCGCACTTGTGCTCAGCGTTGGTCGCTTCAAGGAAACGGACATCAACATTTTTCATGTATGCAACGCACACGATCGCGAAAGCCTTCTACGCGAGACGGACAAGCAACAGAGCGTCAAGCTCACGGGGACACTGTGGTCACTCTGGCCAGCCGCGTACTGGCGAAGTGATAGCGCGCTTCGGGACCTACAACAACTACCTCTCGGATGGCATATCCTTTGCAGCGGGCTTGTGTTGATCTTGTCGACCCCAGGGACGTCGCGTCTTCATGATACTTTCAAAGAATGATGCGACGCGGATGGGATGTATTTACCCCGTCAGGAGCATGAGTGCGACTGACGTGGCCGCGGCGACAAAAGCGTTCCTTTCCGACGTCGGTGGTGGTGTCGAGTGCTTTCGGACGGACACCGGCACCAAGTTCGTAAACAACATTTTCGAGCTGCTAAGCAACGGAAAAAAATCAACGATGACCACACGGGGATGGACGGCCGAAGCACGACGGCGTGGTCGATCATGACTTAGACCTGATGCAGCAAGGCGACATGACCGCATGCTCAAAGCCCCCCGACTGTTCTCCGCACAACTGCCAAACCTCTACCCCTTCTGAGAAGAAGCGGCCGTTTACGTGAATGATTGAACAGCCATCACGCCCACCTCGGCGAACGCTTGTTGCAAATTACCGCACGAGATGTTCTACAGAAGAATACCGCCGGCCAACACCCTCGCTTGTATGCAGCCCGGATTTGCCGTGCCTGCAGATCGCACACGCCTGAGTCCAAGGCCGAGCGGTGCTTCTACCTCAATCTGTGGCGGCGCCACCCGCGTTGCTGCATCAAGGTAATCTCCGCTTGCAGCGTGGTTAGCAATTGGCGGGATATCTCATCGCAGGCCGGGAGAGTGCCGATTATCATGGCCGCACCAGACGCGGGGGCAAGCCTCGTGCAGACGACGCCAAAGGACGTCCATTCGCACGTCCGTTCCGTGCTGCCGGGGTGTCACCGGTGTCACCGGCGGGACTAGTACCACTGGTATTGCCGGTCAATATTACCTACCATGTGTTAGTTGGAGAAGACACCAAACGCCGCCTGCGACGACGCCGATGAGGACGTCGATGCCACCGACTGTACCGTTACCGCCGAGGATGATTCCCCCTTCCATCCGTACTGCCGCCCTTGCCAGCCCCACCGGAATCACAAAATCCCCAGATAGACGAGGACCCTCCGGATGAAGAGTTTTTGTAACCGGGGAGGAAGAGCATGAGGACGAGGGCGCACTACCTCGCCACCACTGCGGCGCAGGAAACTCATCACGTACTCTTCAACCAGCCCACCCCTGCCCTGCCCATCAGCGATGCGAGCGAGCGTTCGGAGCCCGAAACGCACCACGAGGTAATGTACGCGGAATAGCGGGCGAACTGGTATCATACCAGGGAGTGGGAGATCACCGGGCTGGAAGAGCCAGAGACGTTCGGAATCGCGTCACAACAAACGAGGGGGGGACGTGACCTCAGCTAGATAGGTATTCACGTGGGAGTCAGATGAAAACAGTGAAGATCGTGAGATCTAGAGCTGGTCAAGTGGAGAGAAGATTTTTCCTTCTCTCCGGAATTTATGACAGTGAGTCGTTTGCCCCCACCCCCGCCGCGCCGAGTATATTGGCGTGGTGGCTGATATTGCCTGCGAGCTACGGTTGAATATGTGTGAGCTCGACGTACAACCCGGCGTTTGTTCAGGCCGAGCTGAGAGAGGTGGTTTAGATGCGGACGTCGCAGGGCCGTAGAGGTTTGACTGGCAGAGAAGTATGCCTAAATCGCAGTCTGTACATCGGAAAGCTAGCATCGCGTACTTCCCACAGCCAACTGGTCGCCCGTCCGAGGAACCCAGGTTTAAGGCAGTGCCACGCAAAGGCGTGTGTCTTGCGATTGATCGGAATGGTGTCCATTCCATATTTTCAGTGGTACACGTCGATGACATATATGCGGCAGGCCTCAACGAGAGATTTATTCGTCTGGTCCCCACCAACAACAATGGTGAACTTTGATGGTGTGCTGGATGTCACTGTTCTCCGGACAAGGTCGCGGATTAGCTGACGATTTCGAAGAAATACTAGAAATTGGTGGTGATGAGGCGCGACCTCAGTAGTACCTGCAGTAGTCAAATCTGCGATGCATCATGCTGGACGAATACAGATTATATTGTGCTGAACCAACACGAACAAACGTCAGCGTACCTATTTTGCATCCAAGCACGGGTTACCCCATAGCGTTTGGGTTAGGGCTAGGGTTCGGGTCAGGTGGTCAGCGTCCACTGTATGCCTGGTATCTCCTGCTGCCATCACTTTTTCTGGAAGCCCACGCATGGAGCAGTAAACAGCGGCAGCAGCAGCTTCTTCAATCAAGTAAAATTCTGCCTCGCAAGTATGTATGTTTCGAGAGACGACTGTAAACAGAGATAGCTTTACAGCAGCAACACAGCATTCTGTCGTACGAGACCTCATTCGCGCAAAACTTGTACCCACAGACCAAGTTGCAGAGATAGAGGGAATACAACAAATGGAAACGGACAACGAGGCAGACAGAGCGCAGCGAAAGCACCACCAGCAGCACCACCAAGAGCACCACCACCAGCAGCGACAGGACCAGAAGAAGCAGCAACAACGGATTTGCGGCTGTTTTCCTGCTCGTTGCGACTGATGGATACCTATCCTCTAAGATGTTGTTGAAATCGCGGAATCGTACCCAGCAGAAGAACAATTACGTGGAAGGTCAAGGAAGACCAACGCTCATACTGCTGTGCTAGACTACCTCATTAGACTGCAGTACGAGCACGTACTTTCTGCATCTATTCCCGATACGTACCGTACATTACGATGATCTTTTTCCCCTAACCGACAACCTACTACTTGCTGCCGTACTAGACTACAAACTATATTAGACCATAGCACGAGTACGTACTTTCAACATACTTTCTCGATACCTACATTACGACGATAACGGTCCACGAAGGACGAGGGTCAACCTACCCTGCTATTCGTAACCGTTGAGGTCGTGCCTTCGTTTGTTTCTTTGATTCAGGTTGCGGCACTGCGCGTCGAGGCCCTCGAGTTGTGCGCAGCTGCATGTATATTTTCTGTTTTGTCTACAGAGTTTTGTTCACGGGGTGCATGTGCGTAACGATCATCAGCGAAAGTTTTTCATGTACACCTTTGTCATGTTGGACATTACTACGGCGTCCTATTTGTTATAGGTGTGTTCACGGCACGTCGAAGCAATCGCAATCTCAGCGATTCGGCTGTACTATTATGTTTTGGTAATATATTTCGAATCTGAAAGTACCCGTGCGACTCGCGAGGATTCGGTCCTTTCAACCCCTCGTACCCTTGAGACTACCGCGGGTTGCAGGTCTGGAGAAGTCCGTAGTATCACTGTTGTCTTGTCTCGACCTGTGTAGAAGGGAAGGTTTTCTGTCGTCCTTTGTTGTCGTGGACCGTTATCGTCGTAATGTAAGTGTCGAGAAGAATATCCGTCGTCCTTTGTTGTTATACGACGTTTAAGTTTTGTAGTAGTCTGCGCTTTGTTTCTCCGAACTAATTAGAAATATTTGTTTCCTTTCAGCCTCTGTTTCCTGGGGATTTTCAGGAGCGATGGACGACGAAAGTCGTCCTTCACGCCGCGCATTGTCGGATGGGAAATTGCTGGCGTCATTAGGGATACTATGGACAATTAGGGTCATTCTTATCGCAGAACGTTTTTTGCATAATTTCCATGTTTCTTTCGCGCAATTTTTTAATCTTCCAGGTTTTCCTGATTGTTTTTCCAAAGATGTGAAATTTAACAACCCTGATTTTGCTGCTTCTGGAAAATTTCACGAATAGTGACAGAACGCCTTCGTATCGTAAAACATATCTTCAATTATTTCCAAGCTTTGGAAATTCTGGAAAAAACGCTCTACAGCAGCTGTAACAGCAGTCACGATGTTTACCCCCAAGTTTGCGATTTTTCATTTTTTGGGTGATTATCTCGCTCGGTTTGAAATATTTTCCGTTTTTTTTTTGTTTTTTACAGTTTCAGCCGATCGATTTTTATTATTTTTATTTTTTCGCCTCCGTTTTTCCATTTTCGTATATTTTTCGTGTGTTTTTCCGTAGATTCTCGTCCTGTTTTTGTGATTCGTATGCGACGCACGAATGGTCTGGAGTTAGAGAAGGGGACGCGCTTAAAGCACCACATGCATGTTCGTTGTCGAAGAGTTCACGATGTATATGCCATTTTTGCGATTTTGTTATCGTTCTCATTCGTTTTTCGCGACTATCTCGCTCTGTTTCGAATATTTTCCCTTTTTTTCAAGTTTTGGTCGATTAAGTGTTTCGAATTTTTTTGTTTTTTTTTTTCATTTTCGTTTTGTGCCGATTCTTAACGCTGTTCCTCGATTTCGTCAGTTTTCGGTATTTTTATCATTTGTGATATATTTCTTCAGAAATATAAACTATGGATGACTATTCGTATGAAGACGAGTATGAGAAAGCACCTGTATTCATGAACGGAAATGGGACGCAACAATCGGTCCAAACAATTATAGATGTAAACAGGCGATTAACAAATGCTGAGAGCTCCGTGCTCCATTCAGTAAAACAACCGGCACGCCGCATGCCGTAGGTACTTAGATATCCCGGGTAGGGTATAGTTATTTTCTTCTTTTGATATGGTATACGTACGAAAGAGAAAGCACAGCACGGCACAGCAGCACCGCAACAACAATGAAAATGAAACTGAAAATATCCGAAAGAACAACATCCTGGTCCCCTCTCATGTAATATTTTTTTTTTCGATTGGAATACCTTGCACTGGTCAAAAAGTAAACAATCGAACAGGAGAGCTTCTCTCTCAGTCTCGTACGCTGACCGCCCGTCTCGCGACCACCTCACCACCGATTTCGGTCCGGGTAAAATCTTCCTGCCTCTCTGCCACAGTGAGCCCCGTCGCCCGCCTCGCGTGAAGCCCGGTGCTCACCGTGGCCCTCCCCCTACAGCTCGACAAAGGTTGTGCTCAGACTGCGTAGCTCTCTCTGTGAACTTGAACTTGGTCGCGAAAATAAGCACCGCTGGAATATTATTGTTGTTAGAGTGTCTGCGCAAAAGAAAAAATATTACGAATTTTGCTTATCTATTCACCCGTTACCGACGACTAATCAAATATCCTAATCAAATTTGCATAAAAATGACGAAGTTGTGCATTTTTGGATAGCATATTATACTAGAGCAATATTTGTGTGAATGAGATTCGACCGCTGCATTATGTTGGCCGAAAACCCTCCGGACGCTTTGGATTGGCCAAGCTTTTCCCGAGAGTGGCCTCGGACCCTCGGACCATGTCTCTGCTACCGGCGGAGTTTTGCGAGAAGAAAGAATTGCTGCCGCTGATGCTGCATGCCTTTGCTGCCTGGTGCTGCAGCAGCAGATAGGTAGGTGCTGCTGCAGCTGCAGCTGCTGCTGCTGCTGCTGCTGTACGTCACCGACTACTGCTACTACTGCATGTAGTGTGAGCGCTGCTGCAAGCGAGCGCTCCTGCACACAAGCAACGTCTGCTGCAACCAAGCGCTGCTGCAAGCAAGCAAGCGCTGCTGGAAACGAGAGAGCTGCCTCAAGCAAGCGCTGCTGCAAGAGCTGTCGCAGGCGCTGCGGGTGTTGCAAGCATGTGCACCTTTGCCGCCACGCCCCTGATCTTCGCCGCTTCGACCCCTTTTCGGGCAGAAGGGACGACGAAGAAGGAGGGCGATCTTCTCGTTGTGGCGGCGTTGCTTGCACAGCGAGTGTCGAGGAGCGCAAGATAGATAGCACTTCCGCCTGTTAGTGCTTGCTGCTGCTTACTGCTCCTGCTGCTGCTGCTGCTGCTGCTGTTGCTGCTGCTGCAGGTAGGTACTGTGGGTACTGCTGCTTGCACGACTTCTTGTGTTCGGCTCGTTTGGTACAAAAACAAGTGCTGCCGCCGCCGCAAGCTCTTTTTTTCCAAACATAAGAATCCAATATATAGCTGTTTTTAGTCTACGATTATGCGCATGCCAAAAGGCTTTCGATTATGATTACCTTTCCCACGGAAATCTTTGATAAACAAAAATATTCTGCGCACTCTATTGCCTTCGAAGAAATGCATTAGAGCACTGTTCTCAGTTTGGTTGTCTTGTTTTCGTGAATTCGCTGTTGGAGTTGGTGACAGCTACGAGAAGGACCAGTCGGCACTGTGAACCCCAACAAGCAGTTCCACAACAACAGGATTATTTTCCGACGTCTTTTGTGGACAGGCACATTGTGCCTACGAGTACTCGTAAAGTTGGGTTTCGTGAGGTAGAACTCTAAAAGCAAAACCGTTATGACCGGTGCCACCACTACCACTACAGTATACTACTGTACTACTACTACTACTACTACTACTACTACTACTACTACTACTACTACTACTACTACTACTACTACTACTACTACTACTACTACTACCACTACTACTACCACTACTACTGCTACTACTACCACTACTTCTACTACTCCTCCTACTCCTACTACTATTACTGCTACTACTACTAAGTGCTGCTGTACCGACATCTACAACCGCAGATCTTCTCCTGCTTCTCCCTCCCCTCATCAGTAGTAGGTGGATGGGCCTGACAACGCCACCTGTAGCATGTCTTAAGACACGGCCCGCACGTTGCTGCTGTGGGTAGGCATAGTCTGCCTACGAGTACTCGATAATAGGTTGAACTGAAAAAAACAAACTGTTTGATGTTCTTCCCTTCTGTTTTGCCAGCCGTGCGGCCTGCACACGATGCCGCATCCACTGTTGTAGCTCGACCGACTCGCGCTCCCTCATTGTAACCTTTTTGGATAGCAAGCTTCTTGGCATTTTATTTTTATGCATTTCGTCTCCCCGACTGCGGAGAGTAAATAATTACCTCTGTTTCCAGTACGACTTATGTTTATGCGTCCCACCAGGTCCCACCGAAGTCCCATCGCCCCAGCATGTACGTATATGTATCAAGGTACCAGGTATTCATTACTCGTATATACGTAAGTACGAAGTACGAGTTTATTTATTCATTTGAAAAGGCTGCAGACGATAATGGGGGAAGGGGGGAGAGGGCGCTGGCTCGAACGTCCTATACAATACACGTGATCGATATCGGCAGTAATAAGCGTGAAACAAGGTGTATTGCATAATATTCACATCAATGTACTACGCCTGCGGACTGCCTATCGAGAATAGAACCCGAATTACTGCTGGGTGTAGGGCAGGATTATTGACGCCAGTACAGTTGTATTAGTACGTAGCTTACCTCATAACAATGCACAGGAATAGTTTTTCTGTGCCGTAGTTTTGTGACAGCAGAACTTGTACCTATCTAGTATTGAAGAACTGGTACGGGCACTGGTTGTACTGGATGTCGACGAGTTGAAAGAACGGTTAAATGTGAAGAACACGCACAGTTCAAACACGACAAGATCATGCCGGTGTCTGCCGTCTTCAGTCTCCAGTTTCGAATCTTGAGCAGCAGCAGCAGTGTACGGCGGTCGCAAATGCAATCTTTCTTCTCATGATGAGCTAACGAGTACCTTTCGGGGTTCCGCGTTCTCCGGTTTATTTTTTATTTTTTATTTTAGAACATCCTGGCCCAGCAAAAACGAACGGGACAGCACACCGCACAGCTCTGCAGCAACAGCGCTTATATAGCACCGTCACACAATCGGAACCTTCAACCCAAGTACAACCCGCCTATCGGTGGCACACAAACATGAACGGGGATAAGAGATCCCCAACAAGCAGTCAGACTCTCCTTTGGCCAATGAAAACCATGTACGTTGAGATAAACGACAGACTAACAAGAGATCTCTGTGGCACGCGAAATATGTGAGATCCCCAACAAGCAGTTCCGCAACGAGATTGTATTTTATTTTCAACAGCGGGGTTTTTTCATAGTACCGAAATATGCGATGAGGATCGCAAAATGAAGGAAACAATACACATGAGGGGGCACACAGACATGAACGGAGATAAGAGATTGACAACAGGCGGTCGGAGAGCTGACGACTCTAAGTTGGCCAATGAAAAATATATCGTCGATTTTTTACTACAAGATATTAAACGACAGATTGACAAGAGATCGCTGTACCGCGAAATATTAGAGATCTTTCAAGGAACGGTCTTCTCGTGTTGAAACAGCAGTCAGTATGGTATCTATACTTGTTCCCGCTCTGTCGCCCTGAAGGCATATGCTCTTGACAAAATGCGCACCTTGCGTACTTCCACAGCGGGGATATTAGAGTTGGTGCATCAGTATCTATACTTGTTCCTGCTGTGTAGCCCTGGAGGAATACGCTCTTCTTGTGCACTTGACGCTCTGCCATCCTTGTCTTACAAATACCCCCTGTAAGCGGTTTGGTACTATACAGCAGTATGATATCTAACGATCAATAGCATGCTCTTGCGTACTTGTTGTTGCTGCTGTTGTTCTTCGGGGCGATCATCTCACGTGCTTAGCGGACTGTCTCGGTCCTGGTGCTGCTGGCGTTGAAGACGTAACTGCTGGCTGCTGTTGCCGTTGCGGCTCCTGCTGCTCCTTGGTGCCATCGCTTTCAATTTGCACTTCACCTCCTCATATATCACTTCACCGCCTTGCACCTTCATCTCACTTATCACCTCACACATTCAACATATGCTCTTCTTGTGGTCCTGCTGCCACTGTTGCAGGCGTGTCTGCTGGAGCTGCTGTTGCCGTTGCGGCTGCTGCTGCTCCCTTCTGGTGTCATCGCTCTCCCTTTGCGCCTTTACCTCCTTGTATATTACCTAATCACCTTGCACCTTTACCTCACTTATCACCTCATCACATTGCACCTTCAATGTATTGTATGCTCTTCTTGTGTGCTTACTTGATGTGATATCGTATGTGGGTATATGGTACCTGGTATGATGATACTATGGTTTGATATGATATATATTAATAGAAAAAAATGCGGAATGGGATACGGGATAAGTTGGTGGTATGGTACATGGCAAGAACACCGTATGTCGTATGGTACGTGTTGGCGGTATGGTATGGCAAAAACGCACTGGGTGGTATGGCGGCATGGTACGATGGTACAGTGTGGTGGATGTAGTATATGGTTAAATTTGTCTGGTGGTACGGTATGTTTCAGTATATAAGGTCCGTAAGGTCGAATACGTTGTACGAATATCATCTGGAACGACCTTATATATCGACCATTGGAAAGTGTTTGAAGATATAAGCCAACCGGACAGACAGACAGACAGGCAGAGAAGCAGGCAGACAGACAGAGAGACAAGTTTGCAATTACCGCAGCTGAGAATCAGTTTTACAAACTAGGAATTTTGCAATCCTGGACGACCCTTGTAGACTCGTATAATTGTATCGAATTCCACAGATGGAGGCCAGACACAGCCCATCCATGCTTCTCTTGTGTCTCGAAGCACCCGCAACGCCTAGCGACGAAAACGGCGACCGCGCTCCTTGCAACCCCTCCTCTACCCGCTAGCACCCGCTGACACTCACCACGGCGCTGGCCTCGCCCGCGGTGCCGTGCTTTGTGAGTACACACACGCGTGCGAAAGGAAATAAGATTTCTTCGGAACTATAAGCTACGCTTGACTATTTGTAAGAATGCGACTACGAGAAAGCGCTTGTATTTGTGAACGCGGTTTTTGTTCGCAAATATAAGCTACATCAGACCTTAATTGTTACCAGAAACAAGTATGCAATGACAGAAAACGTGATCTAACTTGAGTTTGGTGTGCTCTGATTGCCTTGTTTATTTTGGCGTACCGTAAACTGGCAAAAATACACCGGTGCACCGTTTTTTTTTTTTTTTTTTTGTCATTTTTGTGACTTCGACGGCCAAACATTGATATTTTACCAGAAAACGGTACATCGTGACCGCAAACGTTATCTAACTTGCAGTTGATGTACCCTGATTACCTGGTTTTAATGTTTGGTACACTAAACTAGCAAAAACAACTGGTGTGCCGACTTTGATTATTTTGTTTAGTGGAACAGGTTTGTAATTTTGGTCCTAGAAGCTTTAGGTACACCTAGGGAATTGCTAGAACGATACTGCAGACATAGGAGCGCTGACTCATGAACTTGAGACTCTGCTCCGCACAAATCTACCATACGACATACCACAGATTCAATATGGGGGGCAATCGTTTTCAATCTTCCGGTGGCTCAACCTTATAGGTGGAAACGTCGGTGGTCCGTCGTTTGTGCGTGGTCCGTATTCGTAGCGAAGGAGAGGTAACAGACCTCATTCTAGTTGAAAACAGATTGCTGCTATAAGAAGCACCTCGAATGTAGACTGGGCAGGGCGTGTTGTGTTTGACTCCTGACGCAGGAGGTTCCCCCGTTAAGGACGGAGATAAAACCAGAGATTGGCGTGCACGTGAGCACGAAGGCCGTGTTGGTCACGCGATAATTATCTCTCCGCTATTTATACTCTGCAGGATTTTCCGCGGGCTTCGCCCTCACCTTCTTTTTGCTACCGCACGCGGCTAGACACTTGCTGAACGGGATGAGACGACAAATTTGTTTCGTGTCAGACATCAACGTACCTGCCATATATTACCTGGGGTTACGTATACCTGGCGATTTCAGTACGAACACACTGCACACACCTGCCGCAGTTTAGACTGCTGGATCACACGGCCGTGCTCGCCAGCACGGATTACATGGCCTAATTTCTCAATTCTGTACCTGGAGTTCGTGACAGTTATATCGAACATGTATGGAATATGGCCCATACTAACTGGTAGATAATTGCAGGAGTGTCATGACTCATAGGAGTAGTCACCACTCTCTAACGATTCCCCGGCACGTGAGTCACAGCGGGTCGTTATCGAGAGGTTGATCGGAGAAACAATCTAGTCCCAATTCACGTGGCTTCGCCTGCAATAGGTTGGTCCGGGCTGCCAGACTACTCTGTAAGTCGGTGCGATGACGCCGGAGAAATGAACGTGTCGGTGGGGTGTTCGAAAGTGGATGAACAAGTCGACGAGATGTCTAACCAAAACAGAAACATACAAACGCTGCACCGTCAATGGCCATACGATCTAAATACCTGGATGATTGAGGTGAGGCCCAAATCAGATAGGACGCAGCTAGTCGGGACATGCGACTCCGTGAATAAGTTGGTAGGATCTGCGGCAAGACGTGAGGTGTTTTGGTGAGGTCGGCCACTTGACCTTGTCGATGGTTGGTTGAAGGTGCCCACCAATTTCAAGTGCGGCAGCGACGCCGGCCACTCAACCATGTTAATGGTCCAATTGGCATGCTACTCAAACATCAGAGTCAGCGCCGACGCCGGACACACGACACCTCGTATCGGCTGCCTTAGGCACACCCCAAACGTCACACGCTCCAGCGAAGGCGGCCGTAGGACCCTTTTGATCGGCTTGTTGAAGATATGTCCAACGTCAAGCACCGAAGAGAAGAAGACAACGCGACGGCCTCTCCATTAACCTCTAGGGTTTATTAGGCCACATAACCAGGTCGATAGGCCTATGCATGGTAGCTCCAATATTGGACGTACGCAGGGAGGCAGCAAAGTACATTCTCGCGGAGGCTGAACTAGGCCCCAAGCTAAATTATTACAGGGAAGCCGGCCGTACAACTGTGATTGTCGGTTGATAGAATTAAACATCGAACTCCAGTTGTTTCAGGGAAGTCGGTCAATCAACTTCTTCGATTGGCTGATTAACGAAACACCCAAATTTCACAGACTGTAGTGATGCAGGCCAGTTAACCGGCCCGATACGCCGGTTAAAGCCTGCTCCGAACGATAAATGCTTCAGCTTGGCCGGTCACGCAACGGCGACGATCGGCTGGTTAAAGTGCCTCCCGAACGTTAAATGTGTCAGCGAGGCCGAACCCAGGACGACCTTGCCGATCGCTTGATTGAAGCTATCACCAAACGTTAGTTCCTGGAGCAAGACCGGCCACTCGACCGTGTCGACTGGCTGGTCGAAGTGATGCTCGAATGTAACACAAAGAAGCGAATTTGGCCACTCCACTCGCTCAACTGGTGAATTGAAGAAAAAGAAAAACGTCAAAATTCGTTAGCGAGGCTTGCCACACGATTTCCTCGAATTCTTGATTGAAGTCTTCCCCAAACGTCAGATGTTTCAACATGGCCGACCATTGTGCTCCCTGGATTGGTTGGTCAAACGTGGAGGCGAACTGCAGCTACTGAAGCGCAGCCGGTGACACGACGTTGTTGACTGAATGGTAAAAATATGACCCGAATATCACCTTCCGCAGCGTTTCCGGCCACCAGCACTTGGCATCGTTGTTGCTGCAACTCCGCCAGTCTAGTAGTCGCCTCAACGTCCATGTCAGGAACAATCTTCGAATAGTGCCCCGTCCTCCGGATATATGCATTGGAAACAACCCCCACGTGATTGAACTCACTTTCAGCGCCGTTAAGCGTGAGACAGGGGCTGCACGAGTTTGGTTGACGCGACCACAGCACCCAGTCGTGTGTGCTCTGAAGGGCCGCGGCCAAGGCGCCCACACCCAAACCTCCTTGGTCTGCTTCATCAATTCGCAGCCGCCAATGACGCAAACAACAACAACAACAGAGTTACCGAACGATCGCGGAAGGTCTGGGGGTGAGAAAGCGTGAAGCAGGGTGCTTCAACATGCACAAAAACTCTACGAAACAATGTGATTTGCTCGAGCTGGCTAACTAAATCATGACCAATCTACTCTTGCACTGTTGAAACGCTAGCCAAAATACAAGACGGCGTTTTTGTCCGAAGTTTCCCACCCCGCCATTGTGGTGTGAACACAATGAAGTATTAGCCTCTCGCGGAACTGGCTTGTGCGGCAGCACGGGGAGCACAAAAGAAGGTGAATGTAAACCGGTCAATGGATCACTACCAATACAAACATGCGAGCAGTGGTCTTGTGCGCCTTATTGCTGTAATGGGTTAGTCAAACGAGATCTGTTGATGGCCAACAGGGTTGACTTCGACGAAACCAAACCCCCTACGACGGTAGACGCTCGATATCACGATATCAAACCACGAGCGCTATATACATGTCGACATCACGTGCACTTATTACGGCGGAACGTTGTTATTACGACGGAAAGCGCACAATAAAAAAACGAGGTACCTACAGCTCAGAATGAACATACGGCGTATAAAAAAGCTATTGTCAAGACACGCTTGGCTACTCATCAAGTTTGTACCGGGCACTGGAATCGCGATTTGAGTCCTTCGAGCACGAGTACTGCATCGCTACGGTTTATCCTCAGGGGAGCAATACTTTTGATAGCTCTGGTGCCGTGTATATCCAATTTCAACGTGGATTCACTACATCAAAACGGAAGAGTCTCGCGCTTCCTCACGTTTCCTTGTTCGTTTCTTAGAGCTCTTCATTACCTTCGTAGTGGAGATCTGGAAAAGTGCAACTCGGCCGGAGGAGGCTCATTTTCTTATGTCGCTTCCGCCGTCTCTGCTTTGAACCTCAATAACCAACCGGCAACACGGGTAAGAGTGGCGCGGCGCTGTTTCCCCACTGCGTCTAACCACGGCTCGGCGTAAAAAACCTTGCGGACGGCATCGTGTAACGTGAGGGAGACAAGAGGTAGGGGTAAATACTCGTCGTCCCACCGGCTGGATCAGTACGAGGATGTACAGTAATACCTCTGACGAAGTTGATGCCCTGCCTGTGGTACTGGTACAATACTTGGCGCAACACATACAGGGGGGGCGGGACCCCCCCCCCAATGGCACAATGCGGGCGTCAACAAATCCTTGTCGAGATATTACCTAATATAGCGCACAATTAAGGGCTTGTCCACATATTGTGGAGTATGCTAAATTGACCAATGTAGAACTAATCTTTGTGGGGACTAAACACGCCACACCATTGGAAAATTAGGAAGTTTTAAACACCCTATAGAGTTTGCAATGAGGCTGTTCAAAATCTCCACACACATTGTTTTACGCCCATATCGCTCGTCTGGTCATGACGATGAGTAAACCTTGCAGAGCTTTGTGGGTGGTACTTTTTTGGTGGTATTTGCGTTCAGGCCGTATGGAGCTACACTACAAGTGACATCTGTGGGCTCGCACATTACCACGGTATCCCAGTATCCACTGCCAGAATCCCTTTCCAGCATGGAACTCCTCAATATATGATGGATCCTATGTGTCGTGTTCCTGAGCACAACCAACACCCCCCTACTCCAGATACACGACTATTCGAATATCCCCCCCGCTCCTGTGCATGACAAGGCACGACATTGCAGGGTTTATACATCGCAATATCATACTCAACTCAGGGCCCATCTTAACGAGAAACGTTTTTTATTATACTCCGCCAACACTTTTTTCGTTTGATTTAATTCGCATCTGATTGTTTTCTTTGGGGGTTTTAGCGCCCCGGAGAGCGAGAGGAAACGAAAAGTGAATCATTAATCAGGAAGTTGGACATGTGATTAGAACAAAACGAATATAAATGAATTCGACAAGAAGTATTTTGGGACTTATTTTGCTCCTCGTGTGATTCGATTCAGGGAGTTTGTCCAACTCGACGTGGCATGTTCCTGAAACCGAAGCAAGCCACGCAAACTTGAGCCGTGTTGTCGACTGCTTCACAGGTGAAATCCACCCTTCCCGAGAAACAGGGGCACCGGAGCAGCCGCGGCGCGAGGTCCGACGGCCTCTAGCACAGAGTAGACCATCCGCGGCGCCTTAAGAACTTACAGTGCAGTCGCAAACTCAGCTGTATTCTCTTTGCCTCGCAAAAATCACACGAGCACCGACCAAGTCACGACTTCGCTCAGAAGTTCGATCGCTGTATCCCCGTCGCTGCTGCCTGCATGGGGCTTCGGCGCTGCGCCAGCCACCCAAGACGTCCCAAGAGCGATAGCCTCTTAGGCGGTGCCGGCAGAAACAATCAGCGGCTGACCGCGGCGCCCCAGGAAGGACGCGGACCGTCGCTCGCCTCGTTGATTGCCCTCTGGTGTTCGTTGACCCTAGTGCGCTATTCGATTTTTTGTTTTACTACGCTATTCCTCGATTGGACCCAACGGCATCTGTTTCATGAAATTCCTTTCAAATGAAATCAAATCATTTTGTTCCTATTCGATTGTCATGGATAATGTTTCTCGTTAAGACGGGCCCTCAACTCAAACTCAGAAAATCAAAAATCCAATCTGCAACTCAAGAATCAAATTCTCGGATCAACACTCAAATCCTCAAACCAGTACTATTCTCATCCTCAAGTACATACACAGCCTCTGTGTTGCAAACACATGAGACCCTCGAAATCCAATGCCAGGAAAAACGGCGTTAATATCGGATGTCGCCAGGACAAACGGCATCTTGTGAGGAATTTGTCCAAACATATTTGTCCGCTCTCAACACCAAAACATAAATGCTTCCTGAATATCCCCGACTACATGGATATACTACCCGTGAGACATAACGCGACACTACGTGAACGTAATCGAGAAATTCCATTCCCGTGCATTCTACATTTCTTCGTATCCAGTTGGACAAATATCGCGTATCACACGCAATCAAGACGAGGAACTTATCAAAAACCAGAAATCAAAAGCATTCAATGTGGACCGGACGCGCCCCCCCGCGTTTCATAGTCTCTTCTGTCCAAGCAAAAATATCTTCCTCCCTCAATCCCACACCAAATTGTTGCAACTCATGAAGAATGTCGCAGCAAGAGTGAATTCAAATAAAAAACAAATAAACGCATGAAAATATAGTTCTAGAGATGGCAAAGAACCCCGTTCCTCCGGACCAAATACTCTTTTTATTCCCTACTCCCGCCATGGTTGGAAATATCTCGACGGTAATGCGGGATACCAGGCAGCATGCATCCCTTCTAACTCGATTTTAATTCGACGTTGGAACCACTAAAACATTTTTATCGCTCACGCTGAAAACACAAAACAAACCTCGGCGCAATCCAAGTAGACCAGAAGCACAATACAAAAACACAAACAATGAAATCATTCATCCAGAATCACAGGAAACCACATTCAATAAAAAACCACCCCGATGCCCCAAGCACTACCGCTGTTACTTCCGCCGCGGCTGTCACTCCGTCCGGTCTCATGAGGCCAACGCAGCTCGGGTCATCCAACACGTCCTCCAGGGTGAAATCAAACGTCGCCTGTGCAGTATTGACCGGACACACAATTTAAACTATTGTGTACACCCCTCACCCAAAGGAGAGGGAGGAGGGTCAAACGAAACCCCGGGGCTACCATCACAAGGCCCCGTCCTTGCATCCGCACACACGCAAACGTACTACCACTCCACCCGGCGAAACTCTGCATTCGCCGGCCTCCAACTTACTTCGGTCGGTGACTCGGTGTACGTATGTATGTTCTCTTTCTTATTCCCCCCCCCGTCCTCTTCTCTCTACGTCTCGCGTATCGGCGCGCTCACTCTCGGACTACAATTGGCACCACATTGGTCCTTGCCTAGGCTGCTTCTTGCAATCCCCGCCCCGCAATCCCGTCGCTCCGGACACCCAATGCGCATCTCTTTCGTGACTGCGTATCTACCCTATGTACACCCCCGATGCCCACCGGCCCTCGTAGTTCAACACCTCAGGGTCCGTGTCCCTAGTCCACAGATGTGTGGCACCTCCAATTCTAAGGGAATTCAGTGCGGATTCTTCCGTCTGCACTCTCCCACCACTGACACCACCTGCCGCAGCCCCTTCGCTCCTTGCACCCTAGTCTACCTCTCTCTTTATGTTCATTATCTCCCACCCTTGCTTTTCCTTTCTCCGCCATATCGTCTTGCCACAAAAATAACACATCGGAATGTCTCCCCATACTGTTGACTCGACGGCTTGGCAAACCCTTGCTTGACACCCTGCCCGTCTGCTCAGCTCACGGCAAAGGGGAATATTCCTTGGGCTGCCACTAAAACCACTGGTGTAGTTTTAGTCGTTGTCTTACCGCAAGAACGAACATACGTATGGCCACTGCATGATCTACATCTGTTCCGATATGCCAATTCCTCCGCACGTACTAAACACACATTCTCTTTGCATCGCTGTGCTCCCACAAAAATATTCCGGAAATCCAAAGAGAAGATGAATAGATTTTATAATTTTTGAAATACGTCAGCTGTGAGTTCGACTGATTAAATAGTTGATACTCAACTTTGCAAGCTGCGTAATACGCCTCGTCTATATTCCATTTTTACCGAATTTTACAAATACTGTGATAAACCGAGCGCGCGTATTCTATACGTGAATAGATTGCAAAACAATGTCACGACAGTAGATGTGATAGACAGGTCATGTCAAAGAACGGACTTTAGGAAACAACGCCGCTGCATATAGACATAATAATACTAAAAGCTAAAGAACTAAGGCCGTTTTCTATGCGGTTCGATTTTTGAGTTTCAGATTTTGACCCGATGGCATTTTCAGATATGAACTTGGCAAATCGAAAGAGTCTACCTATGCGGAAAAATCAGACTTATTGTGCCTGTAGAGATTCCAGCAAACGCCGAGACCAACTGCTGTTATTGTGGTTTGGCGCCGTGAAGAGACGCGCTGGGTGCGCTGCCCTGTGCGTAGGACCCAAGCGTCCGAGCCCACGCTGACTGATTCTGGTCTGGCAGCGAAGAGACGTGGCGAGTGCGCTAGAGTCAACCTGTCTTGGTGTTTAGTGTTTCATTTTGTGACCGACTGCTGCTGCTGTACAGCAGTGTAGTCTACAAGTACGTATCCACGGAGAGGCGCGTGCCGAGTGCGCTTCCCTTGGTCTCTAGGCCCGAGCCTGCGCCAGCCGACTCTAGTCTGGCCACGGAGGGATGCGCCGTCCGCGCGTCGGGCGCGAAGCAACGTTGCTATACAGCAGCTGTATCACCATCCAACTAATCGATCGTTCTGCCGCTGTTTGCTGTCGTGGATAACATCTTGAATTTCAAGACCATGCAATTTTTCGTTTTGAAAATCTGATGACCCAGGTCGTCGGAGTTTGGCCCAAAATCCGACTTCCTGGGCCATCGGATTCTCAAAACGAAAAAAATCCGGTCTGATTTTGCATGTTTGGACTGTATAAGCAGGGTCATCATTTTGTACATCGAAATATACAAATATGAAGCTCGAAATCGAACCGCATAAGAAACAGCCTAAGGGGAATAAACACTGCATTTTGTAACGTGAGATAATGACAAGTGGTTAAGAAAAAAAAACGTCGACGCGGCTAACTTCTTCAATTCGACAAAAAAATATCAACTCTGAAAGGCTCAAAAACTATGTACTCTTCAACAACAACCGAACGTATTTATTATTGATAAAATCGCACGAAGTACAGCCGGAGTTACAGCAAAAACCACATATTTACCCCGGATTCTTCATTTTTCGTTTCAAACAATTGTTTTAGCCGTACCTCCGGCTGTACTGGTTCGAGTTTATTAAACGTAAGTGTGTTCGGTTGCTGTTGAGGAGTACATACAGTAGTTTTTGAACCTGTCATACTTGAATTTTTTTACGAATTGAAGAAGTTAGCCGCTTACACTTTTTTTTCTTAACTGTTTGTCATTTTCTCAAGTTTGAAAATGCAGTGTTAGTAGCAGGAAAACTGAAGCACAACAAATAATAACAAGAAGCACGCTTTGTTTTGCTCATGAATCTGGAATTATTATTAATAAGTGCTGGATCTTATCCACACTTAAACTACAGTAGCTTATATAACACACACCCGATATAGACCGGCAACTTGTACTTATTCCTACCATACCTAACTCCAAGGGAGGGCGGGGCGGGATATTCTTTCAACTCGCCGACCCTCTAAGGATATCAAACCCCGCTGCTCGCACCCCCGCGAATAGAGTACTACGATAGATGGTCTTCTTCCTCACTGTGTCAACCCTTCCCAGGCTGTCTCCCTAGTTCAACCAACTGAACTCGTCGTGAACTCTACGAACATCTTGCCCATCCTCTCTGTCCAAGCATGCCAACGATTCAATACCTCTCCACAAAACCCAAATTTCCTCCGTTCAATCTTCTGCTTCAGGTTGCCCAAGCAGTTTGTGGGACGAGTAGCAAAGAAAGGTTCTACCGCCTAATAATATTTGGGCTGGTACCTAGCCACTCTGTCTGTCGTCTCCGTCCTCCGTTCGTCAACTATGCCCTACCCCCGGAGAAAATGCGTGAGACAATACGAAAGAAGCAAAGCAGGCTCGTGCTCCACCCACCATGCTACACCACTCTGTTCATAACGACAAAAAGAAAGAAAAAAAGTTATAACAAAAAACAGATCACGGGCGATCATTGTGCGAGAAGAACATATAAACAAAGGAAGAACACACTCGAACCAACTACAGCAGGCGGAGGCACGTCGTACAGCGTAGACATGTTCCGTTTTGTAGTCGGCCTGTCGCCATCCCCTTCTTTCTTTCGTCTACCATGGTTTCCCTATGACGTTTCCATGTGCCCTCCCTCCCCGCGTATCCTTGGTCGAGTTTCCTTTCAATCCTCCTGTTGCCCCACCACCCACGGCGGATGCGCGATGCTGCCTACTCAGCCGTGCCTCATCATGGCGCCATGTCACCATGAACTGTTCGGCAGCTTGAAGGAGCCCCCCGTACCACTTCCCCGTCTTTTTGCTGCAGTGGACCACGGCGCGATCTCAACCCAAAACACCAAGGTGTCCGCTAACCCTTCGGTGTCTCGGAACTATCTAAGGTCTTCGACTATGCATCTATGCGAAGTCTGAAACTGTCCGCGAGTTCTCCGGTTTTCCCCGCTAGCCATTGTCCCGAACACTCCCCCCCTGGGTCATCGGTGCTTGCTTTTTCCGTGCCGCGGTCCGTCGAAAAAGAGCAGCCGTTTACGGATGGTCGTTTCGATACTCTCGCGCCATGTCATCTTGAGGGCCTCCGCATAGGAGAGGGTGGCGTGGTTGGGACAAAAGTCGGCGCTGGAAACCAATGACTCGGACGAGGACTTAGTGGTGAGCCGTTCGAAGCTTGGCAATGTGCTCCGCTCTGCGTTTCCACGTCAAACATCCATACGGCAGCGTCTCACGTTGGCCCTGAGCGGGGCTGTCGTCCTAAACGGGGCGGCCACGCTATGGTGGAGCTGGTCTAGAAACCCCTTTGTGAGCGGAGCATTATGCATATAATAGTTTGCGAATCTTCTTCGTGACAACATCCCGGCTGACTGAATCTGCATATAGGTCAGTTTAGGTCAACGTCTGGGCTGAGTTGTGTCCCTGACCAGCCCCACCTCGCTCACTCGAGCTCCCTCCTTCTCTCAACTCAATCGAGGAGCAATCATAAGACGGTCGTGGACCACCAACAGTGTGCCCTATCCAGCATCTACATCCCTGTGCTTCTTACGAGCTTATACCCCTGCTGTACCTCCTCACATTCGGCGACGTCGGCAAGGACTGGTCACCGCTGAACTAGGCGCCTGTTTCTTGGTATCTTCCACGACTCCTGTCCACCCTGTGAGCATCACCACGAGAGGCTTTGTATTTTTGATCTCTGAATCATTATATTTTTCACGTGAAGTATTTTCGGGCTGCACCCGCAGCAGCTCCCTAGCCTAGTCACAGCAGTAACCTTAACGAACCGCTGCTATCGGCTCGTAGCCCCGCATTCTTTCCGTTTCCGCCGGGTCGATCATCCCCCCAGACAAAATCGACTCCTGACGATGGTCCACGAAATGTCTACTTTGTGCGGTGGCAAGATGAGAGCTTTTTCCTCTATTACGGGGGTCCATAGTTAACAGGACCTATGATGTACATAAAAACCTATATATTCCTATTTTTACTAACAAAATTTGGTCCCGTTAACTATGGACCCCTGTAATAGTATTACTACGACGTATCGTAGCATTTTGGTTGTTGTCATTCATGGCAAACCTTGCTCGTTTTTAGAGTATTTCTAAGTCCAGCAATATTGATAGTTATACTGCAAGATAAGTGCGACCATGCGTCGTGCCATCGGCATGATAAATACTGCTCACTCGGTAGGTACTTTTTGTGCAAGTGCACGAGTATCATGCTTGCATCCATTGTTGGCACCCTTGTTCTTGTTTACTTACTTGGAGAACACAAGATTTTTGCTGAATCTGCTCGTACTGCCACAAGAAAAAATGAGCGCTGCCTGCATACAGGTATACTCGGAAGTAAGTGTACAGTAAACCTGGACTATTTCAGGGCACGACCTCGCCATGTTTTAGTTACTGAGGCCTCGCACACGTTGTGCTCCTTGCACCTTTTGGCAAAATGGACCGGCATGCTGCCCAATTTAAAAACTCGTCATACATTTTCAATGAGACGGTGTGATATGATATACAGTAGTATCGGGCGATAAAAGTGCATATGATATAGCCCGCAGCATCTAAGCCCTGAATAGCCTACGAGTATTCCCGGAGCTTTGAAGCGTCCTTTGCAGTGGAATGGTTCAGATAGAAGATAGGAGAAGCGCAGACACGCGCCCGAGGAACGGTCCGCGGACAAAGTGTATTGTCCCATCTAGGGGGACAATAGAACGAGAGCTGAGTGGGCTTGATGCCGTGAATTCAGTCCATATCGAATCACTCTCTTAATAGCTCCCTTTCCTCATCATGAGGAACAATAAGGCAACACGCCATGAAGAAGTCGCCTGAACAAGAGGAGCTGCCTTCCTAGCTAGTTGCGACAGTACCTACATTATATTCCCTGACCACCATACATGGGGGTTCCACTACTCTTGACGACGACGCTGGTGACACCTGAGCTTTTGAACGCAGCCTCTCCTGTGAACGGACCTTCCTTGTATTTACAGATGAGACACATAACAGCTTGAGAGTCATGTTTTATTTCTCCCCTTTCTCTCCTTTCTCTTCTTAGTTGGAGGACATTCGTAGCAGCGCAGACGTACAGTAACGCAGAACCGAGAGCGACGCACCCTTCTGTTTCCTGTTTCCTTTGCACTTAGACGGTAGCTCTTGATACTTAGCTCGGCCCCCAGGGTCTGTACTCTGGCCAGTACAAACAACAAGAATATGAACTGGTTTTTCTCACGTCGCACGAACGAAAGTACGTTCTACTCTTCGTGTGTGCGATGTCCCCCCTTCTGCAACTTACGAGTTTTAATGTATGCATGCGCACCGGGTTTATTCTGCAGTTGTATGTCATTGGTTGCCCCCATATTCTCGCTACGGGTTTACCCCCCTGCTGCAGCAAGATGACGAGTAGAGAGTAGAGAGTCCCGCCTGGCCAAAGCCACGTGAGAAACTTCCCGACTTTCGCTCCACATCTCCCTACGACGACCAGTCTGAGATGTTTCCCGGCCAACTACTAATAGCTTTCCATCATAGGTGTTTTTTGTGGTTAATATACAGCAGTATAGTTGCTACTAGCTATCAGGTATTATATACCAGGTACATGACATTATCAGTACCATCGCCTACCTTTTGGGCTTCAGTTTGTTTTTCAGGCTTTCTGACATTTTTCTCTGCATACTCTACTGCTCTTTGTGCTACGAGCGAAATTCGCCCACCACTTAATACACGATACTCGGGTTATACCACAACCGGCAGACGCGTACCCGTTCGGAAAATTCGCCACGGTTTTGAATTTTGATAGCGTTGCAGACATGATCGCGCGCGGTGCTCCTGCACAACATGTAAACGCGTGCTGTGCAAATTTTGAATTGGTATCGGCGTGCTGTGTGAATGTTGATATTTAATCGGTGTGCTGCGCAAGTGCTACAAAATACCCCCGTATGATACAATTTTATGCCGGTGTGCTGCACAAATGTCGCATTTCCTGTCTGTCACTACAGCAGTAGTTACCAGCTAGATACTTACATGCATAATGTCTTCGTGAGACCGTACCGACAGCTAACGCAACACTCCGCGACAAACGCGACCACAGATAGATAGTACTGTGTGGTACTTGTTCCATACTACTCGTATTTTGTTTTTCTTTCACGCGCTTTGGCGACATCCCCTACGTCCGTCGTCTCTTAGATACAGAGACTACACTCTGTACGTGTCCTTCGACCTGGGTCCATGCATACTAACATACTTGGGAAAAACACAGACAAAACGCTTCCGAAATTTGCATGATACCACAAGTCAAGTCATGCGTGGATACCAGTTGGACTCTAACTTCGCTCAGCATGCTATGACGGGGGTCCATAGTTAATAGGACCCATGGTATACATAAAAACCTATATATTTACCTATTTTCACTAACAAAATTTGGTCCCATTAACTATGGACCCCCGTAATAGAACATCGGATAGTTATTCACTCGTCGAGTTCAGTAAGGTAGCGAGTTAGACGAGCCTCAAACTCCGCGTTATTATTTTCTCGTCGGGTTCTAAAGGGTAGCGCACGGCCCTTCCCCGTGCCGCTTTCGTCTCTGTTTTCTCGTCTTCTTTTCGTGTTTCTTCCTTTTCTGTTCTCTGTTATGTACTCTTTCCTGGATTGACTTCTGGGTGATTCTAGTGTCCACCACAGATTCGAGGCCTCTACCGCCCCAGCTAATATGATGGAGTAGCACATCCATGGTAAATGGACGTACATACCCGTTAGCGTGATCGTTGTACGTGCAGATTTGAGGGAATACGTGCACACGAATCTTATGCGGTTGCACGTGGGGTATCTGTAAGCGAGTATTATACAGTACAGTAGTTACACGAAGCGTCCTGGGAGTTCAGTATATTTGTAGGCGAATGGTATAAGGTTTTACGTAGCGATTTGGGAATATTTAGTGAACCTGATCTAGAAACCCCCTTCGGAGCAGAACATTTTATTGTAGTTTGGGAACCTGCTTAATAACAACGTCTTGGTAGACTGTATCGTCATACAGGTTGTTAACTAGTGTTTGGATTCTGGAAAGTGGAATCTGAAATCTGGAATTTGGAATTTCGCCGCCCCCCCGGAATACTTTTGATTCAGCTGAATTGAACTTTCGGAGAAGATAATTACATTCTACTTACTGCTGGATATACCCACATAGACACCAGGTGCCGTACATGTACAGCAATGTCCTTCCAGCAGTGCAAGGTCTCTCCACGCCGGCAAGCGAGAAAGATGCCGCTACAACTCGTGATCGTATATAAGGCAAACACTCACAGTGGTAAGAGCTACGGCACAAAGAGCGAAAGCCCATAAGACGAAAGCTACGAGCCGGTCCCCTTCCTCCCGTGTTTCAAGGGGGAAAGCTTGGCAATAACGCAAGGACAGGGCCAGAGAAGGTATGACTCGGCCTGGACCAGTAACGCGGAGAGGATTCGCACGGAAGGACAACCCCCCTGGCGATCCTGGCCGTGTAGCGGAGCATATAAATGTCGTGGCTTGACCTCCTAGCCTGGGAAGGCTTAGGGACAAGCATGCGCGGCCTGGGCGTAAGGGTGTCGAAAAGTAGTGCGAGACAGCGAAGCACTTGGTTGACGTAAGCACTCCATCGCCGTCGTCCAGCTGTGCATGAGATCTCGATCCGAGTGCAACCTCTGGAGCCGTCGAGTTCGATCTGACGAAGCGGGCATCGGTTCCAAACTCCAGTGAGGGTGGTTTGTTGTTGCAAGACGACGATTTTGACGTGAAGACGAAGGTGAGTGCGGAACAAATAGTATCACAGCTTGTTGTACCTGTCTTCCAAGTGTCGCCAACATCCACTGTTCGTTCTGATCTGCATCTCACCCATTTCTGTGTGCGTTGCTGCTGAAGACATGCGCTTTACTGCTACATCGGTACTGGTGTTCTCATCCAATACGGGCTTGTCCTTTAATTGTGTATCCTATGACACGTCTCCTTAGAAGTTCATCAACTTTCTCGTGCATATAATTACGTACTATATCCAAACGAAGAAAAGTAAAGGTGAAAGTGTGCTAACAGCTGAGTATCATGCCTGACATATTAATGCTGCACGAAGTACGTAAAGTTAACATGCGAGACGACAACGACGCCGACAACGCACTGTACGACACTGCTGCTGTATACCTGGTACTCGACACCCGTACAGGTGAAGCGTGGGTGGTGTCCATTTGGATATGAACAAACCTCACTGTCGTTGTGTACGAGAGCGTCCCTTCTCGTATACACCTGGTAGTAAGCGATGATCACATACAGCAGTGAGTGTATACCAGGCACTGCTTGCGGTGTGCTTGTGTACGACGAATTGTTTACGAAATACTTATACAACCAACAACATCGAGGCGTTTCGCCGGCCATACGTTTTCTAGTTGGACTGCGCCAAGCAAAGAGTGTATCCGGTGATTGATGCGGAATGTACAATGACTTCGAACGCTGTATATTTTTCCTGATTCTGAGCCTTCTTGCTCCCGTAATATTGTGAGTATTGCCGGCTTCACGAAATTCAGCCCACTAACTGAGTACCCGAAGTTGGGGTAGACGTCATATACGGTATCAATTCTGGGGACCTACACTATCGTCCCCGTACCAATCTTCAGTCGTAGATTGGTGATCCGGGGGCGGGACCTTATCCCCCGCGGATTCCGCTGCCCTCGCGACTTCCAGCCAATCAGCGATCAGCGAGAGGATCATTTTTTCCACACCTTGCGGGGCGGTATTGACCCGAGATATCACTGTTTTCATCACCGGTTTGTTGGGTTCGATTGTGTGGACGAGGGTTTATGATCTGGGGACGAGACGTTATCCTTCCTCGGTGGAGCTGTATCCTTGAACTCCATCCAACGGGCCGTTCGCTACAGGGGCCAGGGGGGATGGGGTTTCCACCTTGTGCGCTGTGCGGGGCGACATCGATTCCCGGAGACCATCGTTATCGGTCCTGCTTTGTCGGAGGTTTCAAATTTAGTAAGGATTTCTGAACTGTCGGTGGGCCCCTATTTTCCCCTTGGGCCGATGGGTCCACCAATATCTATGCACCATGTATATTTTACCAGTAATACTAGGTTAACATCAGCAATCCCCGAGTAAAACAAATACTTTTAGTTCATATTCCCCTTGACTCTCCCTAACGTACTTACCGTGCCATTAAGTATCCATTTAGTTTGGTTGCTGGGAACTGGTTGTACGGGACCGGTATACACTGGCGGCAAATACTGGATTTATTTATATCAGCAATGTGAATGGGCTTGCATTATGTACTTAAAATTGTAGCACACATCTTCAGCGCATAATCTCCTACTTCGACGTATTACTACGAGAGCACTCGGAGTAACACTTTTTTTCTCTCGAAAGTAGTTTACTGGAAGCATCAATGGCTATACGCAGCCCTTTGTGGGTGAAAATTAAGCTAAGAGTGCCCCTCCCCAAAACATAACAAAAAGGCAATAGGGTACGCCACGACGATGCCAGAGGCAGTCCTCAGTCAGATTTCGTATCCGGTGTGAGGCGTCATCACGCCTGGTAAAAGGTTTTAGGTTTTGGGGAGCACCTGTGTGTAGGTTATTGAGTACCCAACTCCGGGGGCAATATAAACTTAAGTGCCGCCGGCGGCGTAACTAACTAAAGTGCCTCCGGGAGCACTTTTTTTCACATCCCATACGAAAGAACCACAGGCACTAGCATACGTCCTACAACGCCCTCCCGTACAATGGAAAAGTCACTTGTGAATAAATGACTGAACGAGAGAGTGAGATTGAAGGGAATAGAGTGACCATTCAATCCCATTCGCGAGTTGTTTCCTCCCGCTACAACTAAGATACATATTGCGGCACCGTCGCGTTATATCCAGTATTACACTAGAAATTAACAAACGATTGGGCGCCGGCAGCCCCCCCTCGCCAGTTGTGAGCGCGTGGGGGGGGGGGGGGGGGGGGGTCCTTCGCTGCTTGCGACGTTGCCGTTTCGCCTCAAAGCTATATTTAGACATCTGTCCGCTAACGTCCTCGTCCACATACCCCTATACTAGAGTTTAGGTCGGTGTTTGAAGAAGAGTACCTGGTGCCTGTTTATGTTACCATGTGTTTTGCTTGCAAGAGAAACGTTTTGTACGGGCGAGCTTGGGTGTGTTCCACTAAGCACGACTCGCTAAAAACATTACGTTACATTTACTCATTAACTCCTGGCGAGCTTAACTCTCAACTCGCCAAACAATCTTTTTCGCTTATTACTGTGGTGTCGGCGCAGGTGTCCGCACAAGAAGACATAATTTAGTTGGGCGGTCAAACGATGCTTCTCAACGTACCTTTAGGCCCACGGAGAATCGCGAACATCACCCATCCACATAAAAAAATAAAACCGCCAGCTATTAGATCACTCCATGGGTGGAGTCCCTCCGACCGCAGGGTTAGTCAGCCTTAGCTGTTACCTTATTAGGTTACATTCGATGTGATGTCTCCGTTCGTACCTGCCTCGGGGCTGTATCACGTGCGTGGGTGCGCATTTAGCCAAGGGCGTGATCCCAGAATAATGTAACGCCGTGAGATTATACTGCTGTGAATTCGGTATGGACGAAACGGCACCAGCCTCTCGTTTCCTTTAGCCAAACCCTATTTTTATGGTGCGAAATCCCACGTTCATGCTTGAGTTCTGCAGGACCCGACGAGTATTCTCGCCGAAAAATCTGGAATCTGTACAGGAGGCGGCTCACACCCGCACCACAAACGTTTGGCTTGGAAAAACCCAGCGCCGCGAAATTTGTAGGACTGGTGGTAGTCGAATTTCTATGATGTACGACCTGTATGTCTTGTAATACGCCAGCTTTCCAGCATGAATCGGGGTATACATATTTTTCAACCGTTGGGCGTCACCCCCGTTGCTTACGCCGGGACAGCTCAAAACACTATCTTGCTGCGCCCGTACGTTCAAAAGTAATTTTGTCGTACACGTCCGATACGCGCATACCCTAGACTTCTTGTTTTGTCGTGCTAAAATAAGTAGGGGTTTTTGACTGCTATTACGATACTAAAAAATAAGAACTTATCTCGGGTAATCATCAAATGATCATATATATGACTCAACCCCTACACGCCAGAAATTCACAATGACCATTTTGCCTAAGATTCAATTTTAGCCATTCAGGCGAGTGCATTACCCCTGCTTCTGATTGATCAGGTATGACCTGGGTTGAAAATTGATCTAGATTAAACTGCTTCGTTGATGAGTTTGGGTGCTGGTTGTGAAAGCCTTGGTGGACAAGATTTACAATGATCCCATCCACGGAATTTCCTCCTGTATCCCCTACGTGTCCACTTTCGCATACGGCTGTGACAGAGGCTGAGGCGTGCGCCCAACAGCGAAGAGAGATCAGATATAACATGCCTCTCGCTTTATTGTACGATGAGAAGGGATTAATGTTCAAGCTGCTGGCAGCGGGCATCTTCGACGTGAGTGTCGATTGTAAGGTGCTGAGGCACTAAAGCTCTCAACGTCATCACCGACACGACCTTCCCCGAGTTCTTTATTAATTTTCTTAACGTACTACGAGAACCAGGTTAATACATCGACAACGTCTGTGAGAGGGATTCAAACCCACTACATGCCAGGACGATATGAATTTTGTTGGTCCCAGGCTTAATGTGCACCTTGGACCGGCCAAGGCTCAGCCGTAATTTTTCATTTTTTGCAGGTTTACGTTGGGTCGGAACTGACCAAGATGTGTTGTTGGACAAGTTTTTAGGTATTGCATTAGGTAGTGATTCTTGCCCCGAACGAGGAGGGTCTTCGCACGGGACACGCCCTCGGCACACTGTGTGTCCGCGACGGCAACAAGTCAATATAAGTATATTATAGGGTTGGACGGCCGTTTTTTTGTAACCCCTTGACTAGTCTTGGTTTGAGATAGTGTGCCATAGGATTGAGGGGAGTGATCGCGTCTTGGCTGTGAACCTCATGACATTCTGACCATTGACGCTGTCACAAACACTCTTTGCATCCTGCCTTGCGATTTATTGCCGCCTAAGCACGTTAACCCCGTTCATTATGCCGAATCCACTGTTCCAACAGTCCATGTACACCTCCTCTCTATCGCTTCTGCTCTATCCTGTTACAACTTCATATACTCAGGGGCGCACGTCCGTATAGGGTTCGTTTTGGTGTTTGAGCCGCCAACCCCCCCTCCCGTGTGTATTGTGTCCTACATACGTAGGCTGCGTGTTTTCGAACCGAGGTGATTTATTGCCGTGAAACACCAGTTTTTTTTTCGATTTTTTTTCAGCGATGAAACGATAGCTATCTTAGAAGATATGTGGTGGTCACACACGGCGAAACGGAATGAACAGAAAAAGGAATAGTTATTTCTGAGTATTATGTACGGAGAAAACAAAACGAGTCCTCATATGTTCTAAGTTCCTCTAGGAGGCCCAGGAGCGGTGCTCTGTGTTGACAGGGATTAGTCATCAAATGACTAAGGCTTTCAAGTGGGTACGTCGACCTCACTTCCCCACTATCACACATATAGTAAAATGTAGACGCAAGCACCTTGCTCGGCGTCACAGGGTTTCAAATTAAAATGAATGCCACCCTCTATTCACCTCGACTTACATTTATCGAGGCTTGACACTCGATGCAAACCAAGTCTGCATGGTGGATGAAAACCCGACGTGCTATATCCCGGACTTGTAGGGATGCGAGGTTCTACGTTATTACATACCACAATGATGCTCGATTTGTGTAACCGTATTCAGGCCCCCATCGCATTTTGTCATATTGTTCCTTAGTGAACGTTAGCACTGCTCCATCAGCGTAATACTTCACTCCCGCTCACTGTTGCACAGAAAGGGTTTCACCTGGTTCTACCCCTCCTACCACATCTTACTAAACATGCACAACCCGTGTTCCACTTTTGTGGACCGCATTGCAAAGTATTTACTCCGACCAACTTTCAAACCCTTCATCCCCCCCGCCCCTCATTTTCCTTCCGCTCACGTATTGATGAACCTTCACGCCGCTGTTGCTGGTGTGCAAGTAAACGACAACATCACAACCACCGTAATTTGCGCCACTCGCCGCGACAGGTCGATCAACTGGAGACTGATGTTTTTACTTCTTGCATCCATAAATGGTGATGTTTAGAAATCATGGACTTCAAACCCTATTCTGTATAATTGAGCTCTCGTTTCAGGCCAACAAGTTTTCCACCGAAGATGCACGTATCAATAATGAACAATCAACTGCATCACACACCCTATCCGCTCTATATGAAGCGCGTTAACGTAGTAGACTTGTTTCGTCCACGTACCCTTCTTTCGCCAGCCACGCACCCCCGCACCCTACCCTAACCCCTCATATCGTTTCTCTCAACTAAGTTTCCCCTTCCGGCTTTGCCTCCTTCGATTCATATTAGGACTTGAAACATCCTGGGCGCGCATGAGGCTTCCGCAACAAAGCCTATTGGAATCCCATGTTCTTTGAACAGTTTCGTGGGACTTCATCCGTTGACCCCAAATACGCCGACGGGCGTGACAAGGCGAAGTATGACGCCCAACGCCGGTTCCACAGTTCGATGGTCTCCGTGGTATTTGGGTAAACGCGAACAGCGGGGTCAAGCACCAAATTCCACCAGAACCCGCGAGGGCACGCGAAGAAATGCACCAAACCTAACCACGACCGGCGGTGCGGGTGGAACTATGAAAGGGTCACCCAGCCGTGACGCCAACCCGATCGGGGAGAAAGGTGTAAGGACAGGAAAATCCGAGCTCCGCAATCTTGCGCTTGGCTGGAGTTACATGGTTAACAAGGGGGGCAAGCGTCGATCGCTTTATGTCAGGACGCTGTCCCTTCGCCTGCCAACGCCAACTGCGACGCCAAGTGGCGCTAGCACTCGTGGTGCTACTGCCGGAGGCAAGGGCAAGGGTACAGCCCGCGTCCACGATTGTAGGACAGCATCAGTGGCAAAAGGAGACGACCGGATCGGGGCATCTGGCACCGTGTACGGCTTTTTTTCTTTTAAGATAAATCCGTTTTGTTTGTCATTCTAGAATGTCACACGTAAAACATGCTTTGCTCCAAAAAGATTCGCACGCCTAGGGTTGAACATCACACGTACGGAGACTCGATGGCAGCTGCCGCTGGACACATCGCCGTGTATACATCCTTCTTTGTACCATCTCTGTCAAACTTGAGTACGCAACGTAGAGTCTTGAACACGCACTTCACGAATCAGCCGATTCGAAAAGCTGCCATAATATTTGGTTGACTTTGTCCTTCCTCATCGTGTACACAAGTAGGACTGCACTGCGTGTCGACAAAAAAGTAAAAAAAATCGGCTAGAGTAGGTGTAAGTTGACCTCCGAGTAAAAATCTCCCACAGAGTACCAGAGCCGATGCTAGGTTACCAAACGTAGAACAGGCTTCATGTATGACCTTGTGCACCGGAGACTATTGCACGGTTGGCATATGATCCAAATAACGAACTCACGATTCGACCGCAATGTAATTCAATAAATGCGTTAGCGTATGTCTACAGCACTAACCCGAGGGTTGCTCTCACGGTAGATGCTCTCTATCTCCGAATCGTTCCAACTGGGATTTCCAGGTTGAGGATGATGTGGACGCGAATGATCGGCAGTGGTGCAGTCGTCCTGTTCGCCTACCTCGCCGTGAACACGTTGGTGATCGTCACCAACCCCGCAAAATTTATAACACAAACAACGGACTTCCTCGGAGAACCGGTGGGCGACTTGAGTCATGAGGTTCGGCTCTACCTGGCGGGACAAACTGGTGGCGGATCTATTCAGACCAACGTGACATGGGAGACAGACAATTTTATATGTTTTTTTTCTTGGAACTGGAATACACCCAGCGGAAAGATAGGCTATTTTTTCAACCAGGACAACAATCTGTGCGATCACCTGTACTCGGTTGACTACTGCGCCCTCGAGGGCATTAATACGCTCTCACCAGTTGGAATGGAAGTGCCTTGTCATGAGTATGGTTACATGAATGGGTTTCGAACTTTAAAGGTTTGTGACAAAGATACTGGCGAACCCGAGATGATCAGGCACATTTTTGATTTTGGCCTCGACAATATCACTGAAACACTCGGGTTACCGGAAGGGTCGAGATCGAGTGATGTTGAGGTCTTATTCTACTCGATGAGACAAGCTGGGATCTATTTGAACATGGACTCCACTTTTGTTTGCAATGAACCAGTTGGGGTCTCGGTTGAATGCCACCTGTATACTGATTTCAGGGGGGACGTCACGTTTGAGGTTAGGAACGCAACTGTTGGTGTCAGGTCCGCAATCCTCATTGAGTTGGCTGACCTAGTGCGCAGCGAACCACTTCCTGACAGTCTTTCTACAGTAGGCATGGAGGCAGGAATCTGTGAAGCAATCGGGACTTCGGCAGAACTGATAGACTGCTCGATTGGTTGCACCGCAACATACCCATATTCTTCCAGCGTCTGCAGGGGATCGTACGAGTTGAGGCTTGTGAAGGCGATACCCCACAAGTCCGTTATCGTTTCGTTTATGGTGGTGATTGCGATAGTGTCCTGGCTGACACTTTCAACGCTGCGTCTAGGCATGCGCACTGCCCACGGAAGGTCACGCCGCGGCTACCTAGGCCCTGGAGGTACGTGTCAATATTTGTTTGAGGAAGAGGGCGAAGGCGGTGAATGCTTGAGCCTCGCCAACCCTTTACCCTCGATACGATCAGTCAAAGTATGCTCACAAGGGACAACAACACCAACACCCTTCATTCCGTTTTCTGAATGTGGAGTTTCTAAGGGTAATGCTGATGAGGAACCCACCGGCCTGGGGGTTGTAGTTTGTGCGGGGGTTGGAACTATCCCCAGAAATGCTATAGTACCGACGTGTAAACCTCTTGCGGTCGACTGTCCAGAACGCACCGTGTCGTCGGGCTCTGGAGGCGGTGGCGAGACCCTCCCGATATGCTTCATTGTTCGAGAGAACGTAGATGGTTCGGTCAGAAACTTGGACGTGGACGAAGTTCACCGTCTTCTAGACAAGGATGCCGGTCTGGCTCTACTGGACGAATCGTCCGGTGGAGATCACGTTGCATGGGCGAGAGCGTTTTCGTTGGTGGATGCAGTAGGATGTTTGCTAACTCTGTGGACTGTTCATTTCGTGGCAGCTAACAGCGGTTGGGGATCGTTTTATTGGGTCGCAGCCCTTATCGCCCTCCCAAGGTGGCAGGAAGAATCCGACATCACCAACCTTATCGGGTCACTAACGAGCGGCGTGCGGGTGACGCCGAAAAAAACAGACTCTCGCCGGCACCCCCCTTACCCCTTTCCCTGGCGGCAATGGAAGTCTTCTATGATCTAGCAATACCACGCGTGGCAGTACTGGGATTAATTGTCACTGTAGTTTGGACGCTACTGATTGTAGTATTGTGTGGATATTTCGTTTTTGTTCTAGGGTATGAGCCAGTTTACTACGGTGGAGGGGTTTATTCAACAAAAGTGTCGTTAGCAACAGCCCTGTCAGTGGGAAGCGCCCTGCACGCGCCTTTCGCCCTCGCGGGAGACTGGATTCGGGGATCTAGGTGCGGTGACCTAGGGGGGAGACTGGCGGTTGCCTTCTGCTTAGGGAGCCCTAAAACACTCAATGGCTCAAGGGTGTGCCATGTCAATCTTCGTTCAGATCTTCATCCCGCTTCAATAGAGAAGAGTGTCCTTTGCGGCGACGGGGGAGAAAATTTGATGCCGGTCGGGTAAAACTGACCTCTCACCAAATTCTCTGTTCTCCGTCGACGAGTGTATGTATGGAACAAGTCAAAGAATGGCCTCTGTTGATTCGATTGTCATCGTTCAGCCATAAACTTGATATGGTTGTTTGAGGAAAGCATGCTAGGCATACCGGTTATTGTCTATGGATGTTATTGAGTACTTTGAAGCGTTATTGTTTATATATCTTTGTATAAGCAAGCGGTGTTTCGCCAACACCGGTGCGGTTACTAACATATTGGGCTCGAGGAGGTGTGAAGGCAAGGGACGGGTTATGTTGGGGTGTTAATGAGTAGCATATCTTGATAACGCAGTACCTCTTGAGGCCACCAACTTCAAATCTCCCCTGTCCTTAGAGTAATAGTAATAGCGTTTGCGACCCTGCTACGGCCGTTCGTGGATGACAGTTAACGATCAAGATGCTTCCTCGGAACGCCTAGCGTTCTCCAGGCATCCCATCAAAATATGTATCAAAACCATAGGGCGGACTCCATGGGATGGCCTTCGTAAGTTGCCATGCAATTAACTTGTGTCGTGATACTTTGATTCCTCGAAGCCAGGGCCAGAACACGGGCGAAAACATATCGATGATAAATATGAATGTAGCCCATTATCTGCTTCAAGTAGGAACAAGCGATTCACTTCGTGTATCTGGGGATTGGACATGGTTGGAGGTGCTTCAAAGTTGTGTCGAGGGCGGACTCAAGTGGGCGGTGGAAGTGAGTGAGGTGCTGCAACTGAGGTTGTGGGTACATGTGACGATTGATCATTAATCTTTTAATCGGGTATCTACTGGTAATACACTTCGAGGCATAATTCCCAGGAGTGCATATATATACTTCTCCATGGCAATTGACCCAAATGGATACTAACGTGTGTCACAAGCAAGTAGGCTTTTAACTTGACCGTGACATAACCGTCTCGTCCATGGACACACGGGTGTACACTTTCTTCCCTCTCTCTTATACTGAAATGGAAACACGAAACGTAGGATGTTCCACTAATATAACAAGTCACCTCGGCTCGCAGGGAGAATCATTCCGCTGCCATAACCCCCTTGTTCACAGACACACGGTATTCCCCCCCTTCCCGCCCTCCTGCACAAAACGTTAGGTACCTGGTACACCGTAGAACGAATGACGTAACACAATGATTGGTTCAAATACGGTATATCAGAAAGCGAGGTGCGTGTTGCACCTCTGCTTTGCAAAGCAGAGGAAAACAACAAAGCAGAGGTGCAACACGCATCGGCAAACGAGATAAGAGCCTTGTATAATTTGATGAAGACTCAACAGTCAAGAAATAGTTTTACGTGGCTGTTCGTCCGCCCGTCGTTAGTGTCGTATGGTATATACTGTCCAGCTCAACCCGCAGGACACACTACACTCAACGGCCTTCTGGGAAAGCCATAATTATAGATATTGTCCCGTCTTGGTATACGCTATCGTTGGTTTGTCACCGTGAGGTTCAGCCGCGGCGTTCAAGCCATGAGATCTTTCTTTAGCGAGTGAACACGGGAAAACAACGCGACTAGGTTCTCTCAAGATGTAGAGAAGCGATACTGTTCCGCGGCAGTTCGAACTCCGCCGGGTTATCCGCACGGGGATATAGGCGTGTGCTACTTTGCCAAATACCTGTGTGTATTGTTTATCACTGCGCAACCTGGCAGACGGGTATTTCCGCGGGAGATACATCAGCCGGGCACCCGAGTACTTGTGTGGCGCGATGTATCCCTAGGTGGGTTGTTCAGTGCCGTCGAGTGACATTTGTCAATTTCGTACCCGAGCTCGCGGGTGCATTCTCGTTCCATCTGCAAAAAGTAAACGGTAACCCGTACCATCTTTAAAGCTACGGCGGTTTCATGCTTTGATCTCGACTCTGTCTCGTAGACGGGAAAAGAGTAGGGGTGTGTGGCGTCTGCGGTAAGACATCCTGTAATATCGAGTGGGCGTTTCAATGTGTTTATACGTGTAACGCCTGTCAGGCTACAGTACGACAACGTACGTGTGTATATAGTTCGGGAGCTGAGGAGCTCATGCTGACTCAGTCAACATGATAAGCATTTGTGCTCCGCGAGGAACGCTGCTGTGCATCCTATATATTAGCGTTTAGCGCGTACACCCCGCGTCGAAAACACAATTCGCCACGGGCCTTAGCCAAAGTACGAGATTCGTACCTGCTGTTGCGTATTGTACCATTACACCTGGTGGTTGTGCATTTTAACCCCCCACCCATTATTTTCGATCAATTTTTGCACAGGCAAGGCATTCACTACATTAAGTACTGTCGCAGAACACACTGTCAGTGTACATCGTCGGGCAGTATGTGTACTAGCTGAGAGCAGAAGAGGGTCGAATCTTACGTTGAAACGTATCGAATGTTAGGAACGTCGGGTAGAATTTCATATCCCATATGTTATCGAGCTTGACAACGCACAATGCAAAGTATCAACGTGAACGTTGACCACTGAAACAATTCCCCGTGTAAACAAAACAAGAAGGGTACGCCAGAATGTTATGGAAATGTTAGCACGTGACCACGTATGAGTCAACGTTCAAGTGACACTGTATCGTACATCATAGTTTATGTACCGTTTCGGCATGTCACGCATATTATGCGGAGGAATAGCAGCAGTCGTCTCTGCTCGTAGGACCGAGTATGTCACTCTCTGATGTGATCTCTACCCGGATCGTGATGGTATCCTAGCTGACTGTTCATCTCTGGAAGCTGCAGTCATCTGGACTCCTGAATCCTCTGTGGAGTACACCTGTGTGTGTTGGCCATCTAAGCACCAGTGTTTACGTGCTTTCACGTCTTTTTCTCTCTACTGCACCGGAGTATCTTACTCCCCGGACCACCGCTTGCCCGGTGTTATCTCTCGGGTAACACCGAGGACACAGCCTCTACCTACATTGTCAGGGTACAACGCAATTATCCATAACAGGTTCTTAGCCTCGAGTTTGGCGAGTAGTGTGCACACACATCCTCTCTGCGGGGGCTTCTTCTGCCGGAGTGAGCTTCCTGCTGGAGGTCTACATTAAGTCAACCCGTCTGCTGTTGGATCCGGACTGATCACCTGGGTTCTCGGCTGCACATTCGGTACGCTACTGCTGTGTGTGAAGCATTAGGGGGCACAACGTCTACGAGGCGTTGATTCCGGTCGGCGAATAGAGTTGTGCAGGGTTGTTGGTTTGAGCGCGCAGAGTACAGTTCTGGTGCTCCGCGTGTGTGTAATTGATTTCCTGAAATCGCCTGCGCGTGTCCTATCGCGAGGCGTAGTCTGTCCAAGATACCTTCCAACTGCTGGGTGCCGACTTAGTGGCGTGTGTAGGGGTGAGGATCTGGCTAGGCTCGGTGCATCCGTGGCGGCAGCCTCATAATCCAACGTGAATCGCATCACGCTGCCTGGGCGTGCGCCGTCACGCGAGGTACGGTCTACATCCAGGACCAAATTTCTCGTACCGGATTGTGGTACGTGTGTAAGGTTGAGGATTCGACCAGTCTGAGCAGTGCATCTGACCCGTGTGATAGCAGGACGTGGCCGACGTTGACGCCTCCGACGCCACACGCCGCTTAGTCGCCTGTGGTAAGTTGAACCTGTGCCTCGCAGAGCATAGGAGTCTGGGCGGATACTGACGGGTGTCCGGCAGACTAGGATTGTGATCTTTGAGGCTTCAATCTTGCAACGCCTACATCCGTGTACCGACACTATCACCCTGCACGGTCCCTTGCGCGTCGAGCTTACTCAGGCACTCGGCGTGTTATACGTGTGGGGAAAGCCTGCGCGCCTTGCGCGTAACCCCGGTCCCTGGCTAGGGGTCGGGAGGCGGTGGCGGAATAGTCTTGCAACGCGTCGAAAAAGACGCTCGAAACCGTGGGCCTGTGCAAGGATCAACGGGATTACCGGGAGTGGGCGGACAAGTTTCGTATGGCAGTGGGTCTTCATTCGCAGGAACTCCTGACGATCCTCGACGGGGAAGCGTGCCCCGAGGGCGATGGGGTTGACGATGTCACAGCAACACACAACTCGAAAAGCCGAACCAACCAGTTGCACTCTCTTATCTACTTCTCCACCGTCGAATTCGCCAACATCACGCTGTTTTACCAGGACTAACCGCGGTTGGAGAAGGTCGATCTCGTTGTGCCGATGAAAACCTTGGGCGTCGACGCAACGACCGGACAAATCATCTGCTCCATCGTTGTTGCGCTTGAAAACCGTGCTGGGATCTCCGTGAAGCCTGACGGTTCTGCCGTGAAGATGGTTTCTGCTGATCTGTGACACCGTCGCATCGGGCATGCCAACCGCAACAGCATGGAAGTTCTGTGAAAGATGCCGCACAGCGGTGTTGAATACGACGCCGTGCGACGTCTGCCCCTTCGGCAAGAATGAGCAGCAACCTCACCCAAAGCATGCGTCGCGTGACGTCAAGCGGCCTTTTGCCTTTGTCACTGTCGACACCATGGGCCGATCAACCCTCCGGCACTGGGCGGCTACACCTACGTCAACACGTTTGTTGACCAGCTGACGAAGTGGAAGGAGATCTTCTTCATCAAGAGCAAGACACACACCGTCGACTCCCTCGTGCCGTTCAACAAAGCCGTCGTGATTCCGTCCGCAGAGCGTCTAGTCCGCCTGAGAGGGGACAAAGGTACGGAGTTTACGAGTGAGGAGTTCCGTCAGTACTGTCTCGACATCGGCGTCAAGTTGCAGTTTGCGTCTACCAACACCTCTCAGCAGATCGGCGCGAACGAGCGGGGGGGCGGACGCTTGCTGGTATCGTGCGTTGTTTGCTTGCTGATTCGCGTCTCCCGAGTTTCCTCTTGGGGGAGTTGATGCAGACAGCAGTCTACCTGAGCAACCGGGTCCCACAAGCTGCATTGAGTAACGGTACGCCCTACAAGGCACTCTACGGCAACGATGCCTACCTCGGGAACCTTCGGGCGATCGGGACTAGGTCGTTCGTGCACGTAGAGACCCACACCAAGCAATTGGAGCCGCGTGCTTGGGAAGGACGCCTGGTTGGGTACAGCACGGACAGCAAGTCTTACCGGATTTACAATCCCGCGAAGAAAACGTGTCAAGGAGAGTCGAAATATTGTCTTCATTGAGACGCCCTCTGCACTGCCTCGCCTGCAGGTCGGTGGCTTTGACGACGGAATGTTCACGTACGACGAGAGTGACTTGGTACGAGATGTGCGCGCATAAACGTCTAACCAAGAAGTCGGTTCCCTAGACGCTGCTGACCCGTTAGTCACTGAACGTTTGGGGCAAATCCGTGATGTCACCAAGTGCGACCCTGGCATTAGCCCTGCTGTCTCTACCCCACCTGCTTCGCATGGGGGAGTGAGGCCTTCCGATCAGAGTTCTCTGTCACCTGGCCCTCCATCGCCCGCTTCGCCATGGGGATCTACGCCATCTGGTGGTTCTTCGCGTGGTGGTTCTTCGCGTGGTGGCTCTTCGTGTGGTGGTTCCGCGTCGAACGGAGGTCGCGCGATTACACCGGCCGTAACCAGATCTGCCGCGAACCAGCCGAAGCCCAGGACCCTAAGAGAACTTAAAACGGCTCAGTTTTGTGTACTTCACGAAGGGGAAGTATCCGGACGTCGCCCACAAGGACGACATGCCTCGGGTTGTGGAGTACGAGTATGCCGTGCAGACTTCGCAGCCGGGAGTTCCTAGATCGTTCTACGAAGCCATGAAGCTGCCGGACGCCGCACATTTGGAAGATGCTGCGGACAAGGAGATGGCTAGTCTGAATGAACTAGGAGTCTACAAGCTCGTTCCGAGATCTTCTGTTCCTCCAGGACAGAACGTCATCAACTCAAGGTGGGTTTTGAAGCGCAAGGCTGACAACTCAAAGAAGGCGCGGGTCGTAGCTCAATACTTGAACCGGGTTCCGGGCCTGGACTGCGGCAACAAGTTCGCTCCGGTTTGCCGACTGCAGAGCATCCGAATGGTGCTGGCCATAGCGGCAGAGTTGGACTCGGAAGTAATTCAGCTGGACGTGAAAACTGCTTTCCTATATGCGGACATTGAGGAGGAAGTGTTTGCAGATTAGCCGCCTGGTTATGAGACCAAGGACAAGGGTGGAGGCCCTCTTGTCATGAGGCTGGAGAAACGCCTAGACGGGCTAGCTCAGAGCCCCGGGAACTGGTTCCACACAATTGATCCCGTCCTTAAGGTCATCGGTTTCATCCCGCTGAAGTCCGACACCTGTTTTTATATGTACCAGCAAGTGTGTCACCATCATCCTCACCTTGTACGTGGACGATCTCCTCGTGATTGGTGGCAACATCAAAGTGATCGAGGATATCAAGGTACAGCTAATGGACAGGTTCAAGACGACCTGCATGGGCAATGTGTCGCGTGTAATTGGGCTGCAAGTCACCCGCAATCGTGCGGAGAAGACGCTCAAAATCGACCAGGAGGACTACACCAAGTTCGCGCTGGATCGGTTCGGCTTCGCAAACCGCAAGCCTACGCTAACCCTCGGTCACGGACCTGAGCTCTCCAGCAAGCAGCCGGAGGAGACACCGCTGAACGCCGACGAGAAGCAGAGGTACGAAGCGATCGCAGGAACGGTTATGTGCCTGGCCTCTATTCTCAGGTAGGCTATAATCTCGAGTCAGCTCCCTCGTGCCATGTCAAATCCGTCGAAAGCGCGCACGGTGGCGGCCAAGCACATTCTGCTGTACCTGGCGGGGTCCACTGACTCCAGCATAGTGTACAAGAAGGGAGGCTTTACGCTCACGGCCTTCTCGGACTCTAACTGGGTTAACAACCCAGACAGCGGCAAGTCGATGTCGTTCAACATCATGATGTTGGCCAGGGCTCCCATCAGCTTCAAGTCTGGTCTTCAAAGCCTAGCGGCCATGTCCACGATGGAAGCTGAGCTGGTTGCATCGGCACTCGCGCTGAAGGAAGCCGTGTTCTGCATGAACATGCTGACGGAGGTAGGATTTGGGGAGCAGTTCGTTCAAGTGCCGCTTCACTGCGACAACACTGCAACTCTGCATGCGCTCAGAAACCGTGCGTACAATTCTTGCACCAAGCGCATCGCATTCCGTTACTTCTACATCCACGAGCTGGTCACCGAGGGGACAATTTCGACTCATTACATCGCTTCCGAGGACAACCCAGCCGACATCGGGACCAAGAATTTTGCCAGGCCGCGCTTTCAGTAGCTACTAGACATCATCAGCGACTTCTGACGTCAACGTCGTCGTCAACGTCTTGTCTTATATGTTTGTGTCATCAACATTGTGCTTAGTGTTGTTTGTGTGTTTGTTTGTGAATCTGTTATTTGTGTGAATCAGTTTGCTATTTCAATAGTCAACATTCGGCCTCGCACCACAACTGGTTGAACGAGCCATGTAGGATTGAAGGTTAAGGTAAAATTGGTTTGTGTAGGATACGATAGCAGTACGTTTGCAAGCACGTGAATGTATGCAAATAGGGCACGAAATAATCTTTATAAATTCTACTGGCTAACGCATCGAATTAACTGCTTGCATGGATTGAATGGAGTTTTTTTCTTAACTACTTTTATTATCACTGATTCGATTTTTTTCTTGACTTGATTTTTTTCATCGTCGACTTGATCATTAAGAGGGAGTGTTATGGAAATGTTAGCACATGACCATGTATGAGTCAATGTTCAAGTAGCACTGCTCTTATATCGTAGATCATAGTTTATGCACCGTTTCGGCATGTCACGTATATTATGCGGAGGAATAGCAGCAGTTGTCTCTGCTCGTACGACCAAGTATCTCACTCTCTGATGCGATCTCTACCCGGATCGTGATTGTATCCTAGCTGCCTGTTCATCTCTGGAAGCTGCCGTCAACTGGACTCCTGCATTCTCCGTGGAGTACATCTGTGTGTGTTGGCCATCTAAGCGCCAGCGTTTACGTGTTGTCACGTCTTCTTGTCTCTACAGCACAGGAGTATCGTGCTCCCCGGGCGACCGCTTGCCCGGTGTTAACTCTCGGCTAACACCGAGGACACAGCCTCTGCCTTAATTGTCAGGGTACAACGTAATTATCCATAAGTCAACAAATGAAACAAAAATACGAGGTATATTTTGAAAAACACTTGAGTGCGTCGCACCCATACCTATAGCACAGAGTATCGTCTCATGCACGAGAAGACACGCATCGGCAAGAGAGGGAGTATAGAGAGAGAGCCGAAGACATGGCCCACGGTGGTTGAGTTCTTGTCGTTAGTTGCGAACCATAACTCAGACCCATATTCCGCCCCTGACTACTGTGGGGAGCGAATGTATGATGAGCAAGAGAAGGCACACAGCCCCCCACCATCAACAGGAGTGGGGTGGGACGCCGACGGGCGAAAGCGATCGTCAAATCTATGCAGTATACGGAAGTAGTAATATTTGCTCCGATTCACATTTGTGCAGCTAAATATTATGCTGGGTGTACCATGAATTGTAGCGGTTGCTCCCGTCAGTGCAACTAGCAATATTTACTGCCACCGGCGCATTGAGAAGTGTTTAGTGTGCTCCTGTACTCGGTTTCGACATGTTCGTGTAATGGTGCGGTGGAATACGTAGGGAGAAAACATGTTATTTTTTTTGTGTTGCTTCACAGCAATACGTCCACCCATAGGGCACGTCACGAATGACATGCAGTATTTCTTTCACCTTGGAGTCCCTGCAGTACGAATGTCCATCTATGAGCCCCTCCCGGCGCAGCTCATGCAACAGAGGGAGTAGGCAACACGCTAGCGACGTATCAAGAGCGTTGTGGGTTGGAGCTGAGGCCGGTAGATTGATTCCCGTGAAAAGGGCTGGTTCGAGTTCCTGTGATTCGAGCGGAAACACCATGGATGGTCGATCACGCCAGCTGGAGGTAAGTAGCATCGCAGCGGGCATTATGGAGGGCATCGCAAATGAGCCTAGAGGCGACCACGGCCGCAAGCACCCGGGCCTGTAATGAGGGTAGAAGCGAAAGATCGCTGAGCGATGTTTTGTCCGAGAGCGAAGCACTCGGTCAATCGCAAGCAAAGCTCCCACAGACGAACATAGCGGTGCGATTACAGGCGGCGAAAAATACAGCGGGGTGAAGATTTTCCGAGGCTCGAATGAGAAGCAGGGCTCGGATCACCCGGGCCGAGAAAGCTTAAACGGGCGCACACGTCCAACTGCAGCAATGAAAGAGGGGGTGCAAAGACTGCGCCGGTCGGGGGCAGCAGCTGGCCTGACGTCAGACACGGTTGTGAGTGCCGTAGGCAATCCCGTACCTAAGCATGGTGATATATTAGAGAGTTGTTTCCTTGGTTGGTCGAGGCAGTTCTCTGGTATACACTATTAATAGGCTAGAACAACTTTATGCGACGACGCTCTCAAGGAGACTGATTACCCCATTATCACTCGTGCGCTGACTGCCACATCTAGTCGGGAAGGCTTTGACCATCTCTCTGGGGTAGGTAGGATATAGGTGACATTCGGTATTCAATCTACTATTGCCAACATACCCCTGCTGTTTAAGATCCGCCTGGTTCGCAGCTCTAGTCTGGGGTACGTAAATCACCCTGCTGTACTCGATCAGGTAGCCAATGCTACGCCCATGAAGGAGATACAGGAGACGAAGCAGTATAATCCGTCATGAAAGAGTCGTATCGATAATTCTCCTTCCCTTTGTACTTAGAGTACATGTACGGATCACGAGGTAGCAACGAATCTAACAAAGCATGCACAGCACCGGTCATTACCTCAGAACAAAGATACTATATTGCTAGAACGATACTGCACAAACAGGGCTGTTGACTCATGAAGTTGAGTCTCTCTGCTCCGCGAAAACCCTTACCATACAACATACTACAGGTTCGATACGCGGGGCAATCGTATTCAAGCTTACAATGTCTCAACCGTATAGGTAGAGACGCCGGTGGTCCGTCATTTGTGCGTGGTGTGTATCATTGGCGTAGAAGAGGTAACAACCCTCGTTGTTGTTGAGCACATATTGCTACTATCAGAAGTGCCTCGAATGAGGTTCGTGCAGGACGTGTTGACTTTGACTCCTTATACGGGACGTTCGCCCGTTAGGGACAGAGAAAATACCAGAGAATTGGCGTGCACGTGAGCTCGACGGCCGTGTTCGCGACTGGATGATTCTCTCTCCGCGTTTGTTTATACTCGGCAGACGTTTGTACGGGCCCCGCCCACGCCTCATTTGCTACCGTGCGCGTCTAAATACATGCTGAACGAAATGACGCGACCAACCTATTTCGTGTCAGATATCAACGTATCCACCATATTAGCTGGGCATACATATACCTGGAGATATTCGTACGAATGCACTGCACACATCTGCTGCTGTGTAGACTGCTGGATCACCCGACCGTGCTAGCCGGGACGAATGACATGACCAGATTACTCGATTTATAATCCGGAGAAAACGCAACAATTATAATCGAGCATGTATGAAATACAGCCCATACTAACATAGACATTTATAGGGGTGTCACGACTACCGTGGTAGGAATTGTCGTCACCCACCACTGATTCTCCGGCACGTTAGTCACAAGGAGTCGTAACCGAGAGGTTGATCGCAGAAACAATCCAGTTTCAATTCACGCGGTTTCGCCTGCGAATACCACCTCAGGAAAAGGTTAGTCAATGCCATCAGCTGTCAGTCGTTAAAGCGACGCCGGGGAAGTGAACCTAGCGATGGAGTGTTCATAAATGGAAGAACATGTCGACGAGGCGTCCAGCTAAAACGGAAAAAATGCAAACGCTGCACTGCCATTGGCCGTATGACCGGATAGACCCGCCAGTCGGAGTAAGGACCATACCAGATACCAGCAAGCAGCTGGTCGGACCATGCGACTCGGTAGATCGGTTGGTTGAATCTGCTGTTCGAATGTGCTTGTTCAGTATTTGACGGTTTCATGACTATTCGGTATATTGGCTTATTATGAGATTATTTGGTGGTTACTTCTGTGGGCGTACGTGATACCCCCCAGGGCCACTTCCATCTGTATCTACTCTGCCGGAGAATAATACTAAAACCTGAAACACCATCTTTCTTCGCCTGGGACTTATCAAAACTCTAGAGTTTTTCGACGTTGGCAACCTAGGCTCATGGGTGACGAAGTAGAAGATCTTCGGGGTATGGTATTAGAGCAGGGCCTCGCCCTCGAGGGGCTGCAGCGGGCGGCCGCCGACGCAGAGGAGCGTCGAAAGGCGAATCACGCCGAGATCCTCGAGATGATGGCACAGATGGGGTCCGGTAGACAGCAACAGCTATCTACTGCAGTTGGAGCAAGGAGAGATGCTTCAACGCCAGCGTCAGAACACTCCGACGTTGGTAACGGGAGCCGGGAGGGTAAACGCATTTCCGCGAAAGATGGCCACCTCGGTGGAAAAGGGAGCGGAAGCTGTGTTGGTGCTCTTGGAGTGGGCCGGAGATACGACGGCGTGCTAAATGGAGAAGAAAAAGCCCTGCGGTGGGAGCAACAAAACCGTAGGCGCCTCCGTGGGGAGTGGCACGGAGGATAACAAGTCGTGCGAAACTTTACGTGCGCACCTCACCCAGGGAGATTGTGGTGGGGCTGGGAGCTGTGGGGATGGGAGACATATCTGCACATTTTCGCGTGAAGTCGCAAGGTGAGCCAGGCCGTGTGCACCCGGCCACCCATGTGGCATGGTCGGGAAAGCCGCGTACGTGATACGCGCACTCGACTACGGTGTGGTAGTGGTCGAGGGAGCGGACGTGGGGGGAATCGGGTGCTGCTGCAGCAGTACTAGTAACGAAGGAGGGCACGTCTGCATCGGCAACAAGTCGCGTGACACAGCAGTCGCGTGCACACGACGACAGCAGCAAACAGCAGGACCAGCAGCAGCGGGAGGTCAGGAACAGCAGCAGCAGCAGCAGCCGCGGACGGTCAGCAGCAGCAGCAGCAGCAGCAGCGGGAGGTCGTGGATGGGGCAGGCGTGGTTGGATCGTCCGCTGGATCCTTTATGGGTCCAGCAACACGCGGGACGAGGGGATAGCGTCTGCACTCGTAATGGTAGGTCTTCGATCCACTATTACCTTGTGAAGTTTGTTCCTTTTCACGACGAGGGTAGAAATTTCGTGAATTGATTCGTAGTACGTACGAGTACGTGTGACGTACGAGTACGTGTGAAATGTGCGATAATACTAGATAATACGTACGTACGGAAGTATTGTTTGGACTTCTTTTTCTGGAAGATATACGTGATGAGTACCCCCCCCGTCCCCCACCTGGTAGTTGAAAAGTCGTATTTTCGTGTTTTGGTTAGAAATGTTACTGCCGAATACGACATCCACTGCGCTTCGATGCGCTCCGTGTCCGATGTGGGCAGGCCCAGAAGAGCAACTGAACAAATCCCATACATAAATATCGCATATTTCAAAGGTTTGGAGGGAGCCTGTGGGCAAGTGTGTATTTATGTTGCGGGAAGGTCGTGAAGTGGACAGACAGGTATCTCGCCAGCTGGAGCTTTTTAGTAATTCGGCTACTTAGCGGGCGGGAGGTTATGTCTAGTACTTCTGGTGGGTATTCGGAGGAGTAGTTTTCTCTTGCGATTGGATACACCTGTCGGTCGAAATACGTTTTTGATCGTACAAATGGAGATATGTCTTTTTCGACCGGATTTGGATTCGTTCCGGATAAAGGAAAGTCGATACATACCGTTTACGACGTGTTAGGGAATACTAAATTATATGGTAGTTATCGTTCTTTCCGGGTAAGTGCTGGATGATATATAGGGTATGTATCGTTTATTACTGGTTACGGAGATCTGAATGGTGTGCGTTATATTTTGTGTCCCGGGAAAGTCGTGAATTGCTCGAAGAAGGAATAGTATCGTCTACTGTAGGTTCGTCAAATGGAGATGTGTCATTTTCGACTGGGTGTGGATTCGTTCCGGTTATTAAGTCGTGTATGATAAAAAACCATTTGCGACGTGTTAGGGATAAAATTATGTGGTAGTCATCGTTCTTCCCGTCGGGTACGTGGTGGATGATATGTGGGATATGTATTGTTTACCACTGATGAGGGATCTCTGAATGTTACGGAATATATTTTTTCATCCCGGGAAAGTCGCAAATGGTAAGGAGGTATACTATCGTCTACTCGACGGTATACGTAGCCTTTTGTTTTGCCTGGAGTTTTGAAATATATAAATTTTCATGTTCAAATCAAACAGTCTTTGTGGTATAGACAGGACCAGAAGGTGACTGGTGGGACGGATATTTATTAGTTGGTGGATTGGCGAATTAAGAGTACGTGGTGCACCTTGAGAGGTGTTTTGCAGATGCAGCGGTATTGGTGGATACTGATTTCATTGAGTTTGGCAGGGATTTGTCTTTGTACTGCGGTCTATTCGTTGCAGAACAAGGGAGGGTATTCTTAATCTTGATGGGTTGTTCTACCACCGATATTGTATTTCCGAACTTGATGGGTGATAGAAATCTTGTTCGCGAGTTGGAAGATGAAAAATTGTGGATATGATTATTCATGATTAAGGGTGATGAAAATCTCGGTTCACGAGTGGGAAGGTGAAGTATTTCAGGGAACAAGGATAGCTAGTGAACTGAACCAGAAACAGGGAGTGTTTTTCTTTTTGGTTCTGACACAAAACGGATATTGTTTCGGGAATAGTAAGCGCCGGGCAAACTCTATAGGGAAAGATATTTGGTATCTCGCGTTAGCTACGATCTGATAATTTGTGGCGGGAGTAGGGGGCACAGGGAGACGTGTGTCTCGGGGAATGGGGTTCCTCACAAGTTCTATCATTTAGCTATCTCTATGATTGTTTTGTTTTTACGGCATTGAGCTGTTGCAAAGGAGATCTGCAGTAGTTTAATACGGGAGGAATAGGTTTTTGCTTGTAAGGTACAGGTTTCCTCTTGAATTTTTTTTGTTGGTTTTTGATCATGGAGATGAGTTTTGTTCTGTTATCTTGAATTGTCATTGCTGTTTTGCTGAAAAAGCAGGGAGTGTGTTCGAATGTGCTTGTTCAGTATTTGACGGTTTCATGATTATTCGGTATATTGGCTTATTATGAGATTATTTGGTGGTTACTTCTGTGGGTGTACGTGATACCCACCAGGGCCACTTCCATCTGTATCTACTCTGCCGGGAGAATAATACTAAAACCTGAAACATCATCTTTCTTCGCCTAGGACTTATCAACATCTGCGACTAGAGGTCAGTTGTTGAGGTGAGGTCGGTCACTTGACGTTGTCGATGGATGGTTGAAGGCGCCAACAAAGTCGAGTGCGGCAGCGACACTGGCCATGCAACCATGTTAATGGTCTTATAGACGTGCTAGCGAAACCTCAGAATAAGCACCCACGCCGGTCACACGACATCTCGGATCGGCTGCCTGGAGCACGCGGTAAACGCTACATGCCCCAACGAAAGCGGTCATACGATCGATGTCATTGCCTTATTGAGGGTACGTTCAACGCCTAACGCCACAGAGAAGAACACCACGCGATGGCATAGATTGGGGGCTTGACTGCATGCGCACCCATCGAACGCAAACGTATGTTGGGCCACACGTCGATACACCTGTGCATGACAGCTCCGACATCGGACAGATGCAGGGAGGCAGCAAAGTCCATTCTTGGGGTTGCATTCAAGCGGTGCTTATTGTTTTCGGCCAAGCTGAGCTTCACAGAGAGAGCTCCGCAGTCTGAGACCCAATATTGTCGAGGAGGCAAACGAGGGCCACGGTGACCACCGGGCTTCACGCGAGGCGCGCGACAGACGTAGCTGGGACAGAGAGTGAAGAAAGCTTGAACCGGACCGAATCCGAGGCAAGGTGGTGGCGAGAGCGCTGCGTACGAAGCTGAGAGAAGCTCTGCCGTTCGTTTTTTTTCGAAGGGAGTTCCAATGAGGCGGAATACAATTACATCAGACGGGGATTTTCTTCTCTTTCTAGAATTTCCCAGTTCGGTTTTCATTTTCATTATTGTTTTTGAGGTGTGGTGCTGTGCATTTTCTTTCGTACATATCAAAAATGAAAACAAGTATACAAGTACATACATGCATGCGGCATTCGGGTTGTTTCCTCGATGGAGCATGGAGCTCTTGACATTCGGTAGTCGTCTGTTTGCACGTAATAATTCGGACCGTCTGTTCCGCTCGGTTGTTCAACGTGAGCGAGCGCAGTGGGTGAAACCGCCCGCTGCGCGAAGCGTTGGTTCACCTTACGTACCTGCGGTACACATTCTCCACACAAACACTAGCAAATTGCCTACGATAGGGCCCACTTCGGTCCAAATATTTTTACACAAAACATTCCATGTTCATACATCTGGAACGTTGTTAGGTGTTGCGGAATGACATTTCATGCGTCACCGCCGAAAACGGGAAATAACGCTCTACTTCTACTGTAAGCGCCGGCCTATAGCATGAAACAGCAGTATACACTGTATTTGCTATGGCGCCAAGGATGTATTGGTACCCTTGAATCTGATTGGGAGCGACGTCTGCCGTGTTCCAATGGTGGAACGACATTGCTGAGCAGGACGGAATGATATCCTAAGATTGAAGGGAAAATATGTTGCCAGAGCTCTTGTGGACCTTTTAAGGTTTTAGCACTGCAGTCGCGTTTGGGGGACAAAAACTCAATTTCTCCAAGTAGTTTGGCCTTAAAACCGGTACTCCAGTCTAAAATGGTTCAAGCATTTACGCGCCTCTGTGTCAGTGTTGGGGCGTGAAGATCGGCCAACCTACAGCGCGAGGGATGTTCGCCGACAAATGCTAAGTGGAAACAACAAAACCTGAGTAAAAAACGGTATCAGCAGCGAGGTTAACTTATAATTTTAAGATTTTTCCGATTCTCCAACTGCGGGAGAGGTATCAGAAGCTATTTTTGAGTAAAAGGCACTGCTCGTTCTGAGAAAAGGTAATCGACTATTCCTGCACTAAAGGCAAAGGATTGCCGATGACCAATGCTGCGATACAACTCTCACGAGGGCGACATGTCGAGCATCAGCGCTGAGCAAATGTCGTGCTAGGCAGGGAAGCGTATAACATTGAAATTATACGAGAACACTTCGTGCAGGTGTAAGCTAAACGGAATCAATTCGCTCCCCGCAATTTTCTTGTTTTTTGCACGAATGGGTCCCCGTAAGGTACTATATACCAAGATACCCTACTTTATTGATGAGGCATGATTAGCACCTTTACATAGGGCAGCCGTTTAGCCTTGCCCACTCCATCAAACGCTTACGTCCAAACATCTTCGCCCCCTTGTACGTTTCGGCGTCCCATGGGCAGCCTTGCGCTCGTAGCCGCTGCAGTATGTCCAAGCGATCTGCCCTGGCCGCAGCGGCGCATGTATCCTGGTTCCAGGGACAGCCGTTACACCGAGCCCACTTCAGCAACTTGAAGTGACCTCTCCTTGCGGCCACGGTGCATGTGCGTTCGTCCCAGGGGCAGCCGTTACACCGTGCCCACTTAATCATCTCCAAATGATCGTTACCGGCTGCCACCGTGCATATGCTTTCATCCCAGGGGCAGCCGTTACTTCGGGCCCTTTTGAGCATTTCCAAGTGACCTCTACAGGCTGCAAAATCACAGATTTTTGTATCATCCCAGGGGCAGCCGTTACATCTTGCCCATTGGAGCACCTCGAAGTGGCCGTTCCGGGCTGCCTCGGTACATGTGTTCCTATCCCACCTGCACCCGTTAGCTCGCGCCCACTGAAGAATGCCCAAGTGTCCACCTATGGCAGCATTTGTACATGTATCATGCCAAAGGCCCCACCCTTTAGCACGTCCCCACTGTAGCACTCGTAGATGCCCTCCAAGAGCAGCAGCCGCGCATATACTATCGCCGTCTTCTCCCACATGGTAAGGGCTGGGAGGAGGAATCCACTCGAGAATGTGTAGGTGCCCGCCATCAGCTGCCAAGGCCTTCGGACACCTTGGCCAAGGGCAACCGTGCAGCACCACCCACTTTAAGATAGGCAGGTGCCCATTTCTAATAGCGGCCGCGCATGTCCGGCTATCCCAAGGACAACCTCCGGCCCTGGCCCACTGAAGCAGATCCAGGTGACCCCCCCGTGCAGCACTCTCGCACGTTCGAAAGTTTCAACCGCAACCGTGATCCCGTGCCCACTGCAGGATATCCAAATGCCCTGCACCGGCGGCCTCGCTGCAAGTAGTGCCGTCCAATTTGAGGTGCTTAGCATGCGCCCACTTCAAAAGGCGTAGATTGCCAGCTGCCGCAGCCGCGGCGCAAACCACATCCTTCCATTCCCAAGTTTCCTTGATTGCCCACTCGATCATTTCGAAGTGTCCCCGGGCTGCAGCTTTGAAGCATGCCTCCGGGCACATATAACATCCGTTTGAATGGGCGCACTGCAGGGCCTCTACGCCGCAGTGTTCGGCGATACTTGTGCCTATCGTTGAACTCTTTTCCAGCCCGCTGTCGAAAATCAATTCCAGCTGCGACACCGATGTCTCTGATGTTATGGCCAATGTTATTCGGGGGCGCTCGCCCCAAGCGTCTCTCCAGTCTTTTGACACTTCGGCGAAAAACGCGTACTGGTTGGATAGCAGTGACGCCAGACACGACAGAACATCAATGTTGGCGCCAAGCGGAAACTCGTGTCCGGCCGGCTCGGGTTCGGTGTCCTCGTTGGTACTGGCGTTGGTGTCGGTTAAAAGTCAACAAACGAGGAAGGCGTTTTAGGGTTCGAAGGATGGAGCCTAGATCGAGCAAAAGAGAGCCAGTGGTGGAGGAAAATTTGAGGTTGACTGATAACGGCGGTTTAAGCCTTACTTATTCAGGGCAATCCAGAGTAAATGAAGAAGAGAACAAATGTTATTTTATCAACCGTTGAGGACATTATGGTTCGTTCGACGGGTTCGGATTGCGCTAAAAATTCAACTTGCTACAGTGGGAAACAACGAACGCGGCAGGGCTGTCGACAAACAGAGTGAACCCCGCATCCGTTGCGAAGCATGATATGATTGCCACAACGGAAAAAAAAACAGACGAAATCGGCTGGAAGGCATGGCCTGAGAAGAGGGGTCACGTACCCACTACAGTAGTGGGCGTTCTCGAAACATGGATATAGGGCTTTCACAAAGAGGGTGCTCACCTGCCGGTGTCTGCCATATTCTCCTGTGTAATAGGTTCATCCTTAGGGCTCGTCATCCTCCGAGAAGATAGCTCGTTGCGGGGGGGAAGTAAGATTTCCCTGCAGGAGCAGAGGGACCAGCAGCAACAGCAGCAGGGGCAGCCCCTCGCACGAACGATCGTTTTGGGTGGAGGGCCGCCGATCAAGTATATCCTGTATCCAGCGTGAGAGACAGAAGCGGTGGTCAAGCAAACGAGACGTATTCAGGAGAACTACCGGCAGCAAAGCTAAAGATCAGGTACAAAGCACCAGGAACACACTGAAGGAAGGAAAACAGAAAATTGTCTTGGCCGAATCTTAATTGAAAAGCCTAGCGTATTTAGCCATAACTTCTCGCTTCTCTTGCCCTGGTGTTTTACTTCTCAAGTGTCACGGTTCCCAGAGCAAAACATCTTCGGAGGCAGAAACTGTAACGTTCAAAGTGAAATCATGGACAGCCCGTTTACAACGTAACCTGTCCACCTTCGACTATGCGTTCGGTTTCATAAAATAATAATGATCAGTAAAGCAACACCAATACCTACCAAAGGGCATGCATGGTAGGGTTGCCCTTCTTTTTTAACCTCGGACATTAGATGCCATCCTTTTTTCCGAAACTTTACAAGCCACAGTCACCTGGCCATCGATGATTATGGCAAACGGCGAATAGACTTGGCCCATGCTACGTGGCCGTATCTGAGTCAGACGTTCTTCGAAACCAGTGCATTGGGTACTGCATCACGAGCGCAACTCAAGTTCAAATTGTCATGTTGTGAACATCGCACAATCTAACCTCAACATTGTTCGAGTATCGCAATCCCCGAAAGACTGACACTAGCCCGTCCGGACGCTGTGTATGCTAGATGAATGTTCGGGAATCGATCGATATCACGTCCGACTACGTGTATATAAACACTGCTGTAGTGACACTGGTCGTCGGTCGGTTGCCCCTTCGTTCGGTATTTGTCTGATAGACAGTCGCTTCCTTCGCTAGCGTGGCCGGGGTAGGAACCAACCTGGTACATCCGTCGATCGAGCTCTCAGCAGAGTCGATACAGAGCACCGAAAAATACAGCGGAAGGCAATAGAGGCGGTCAATTCCCTTGCGGCTACATTGTATATTGAAGTGGTTATGACAGTTTCTTCTCCGACCGACGTTTGCACCAACGGGAAAATGTTTCTCGTTAAGACGGGCCCTCAACTCAAACTCAGAAAATAAAAAAATCCAATCTGCAACTCAAGAATCAAATTCTCGGATCAACACTCAAATCCTCAAACCAGTACTATTCTCATCCTGAAGTACATACACAGCCTCTGTGTTGCAAACACATGAGACCCTCGAAATCCAATGCCAGGAAAAAAAAACGGCGTTATTATCGGATGTCGCCAGGACAAACGGCATCTTGTGAGGAATTTGTCCAAACATATTTGTCCGCTCTCAACACCAAAACATAATTGCTTCCTGAATATCCCCGACTACATGGATATAATACCCGCGAGGCATAACGCGACACTACATGAACGTAATCGAGAAATTCCATTCCCGTGCATTCTACATTTCTTCATATCCAGTTGGACAAATATCGCGTATCACACGCAATGAAAACGAGGAACTTATCAAAAACCAGAAATCAGAAGCATTCAATGTGGACCGGACGCGCCCCCCCGCGTTTCATAGTCTCTTCAGTCCAAGCAAAAATCTCTTTCTCCCTCAATCCCACACCAAATTTTTGTCCCTCATGAAGAATGTCGAAGCAAGAGTGAATTCAAATAAAAAACAAATAAACGCATGAAAATATAGTTCTAGAGATGGCAAAGAACCCCGTTCCTCCGGACAAAAGACTCTTTTTATTCCCTACTCCCGCTATAGTTGGAAATATCGCGACGGTAATGCGGGATACCAGGTAGCATGCATCCCTTTTAACTCGATTTTAATTCGACGTTGGAACCACTAAAACATTTTTATCGCTCACGCTGAAAACACAAAACAAACCTCGGCGCAATCCAAATAGACCAGAAGCACAATTCAAAAACACAAACAATGAAATCATTCATCCAGAATCACAGGAAACCACATTTAATCAGAAACCACCGCGATGCTCCAAGCACTACCGCTGTTGCTTCCGCCGCGGCTGTCACTCCGTCCGGTCTCATGAGGCCAACGCAGCTCGGGTCATCCAACACGTCCTCCAGGGTGAAATCAAACGTCGCCTGCGCAGGATTGACCGGACACACAATTTAAACTATTGTATACACCCCTCACCCAAAGGAGAGGGAGGAGGATCAAACGAAACCGCGGGGCTACCATCACAAGGCCCCGCTCTTGCATCCGCACACACGCAAACATTATACCACTCCACCCGGCGAAACTCTGCATTCGCCGGCCTCCAATTTACTTCGGTCGGTGACTCGATGTACGTATGTATGTTCTCTTTCTTATTTCCCCCCCCGTCCTCTTCTCTCTACGTCTCGCGTATCGGCGCTCTCACTCTCGGACTACAATTGGCACCACATTGGTCCTTGCCTAGGCTGCTTCTTGCAATCCTCGCCCCGCAATCCCGTCGCTGCGGACACCCAATGCGCATCTCTTTCGTAACTACGTATCTGCCGACGACGCCCATCGGCCCTGGCACTTCAACACCTCAGGGTCTGTGTGCCCAGTCAACAGGTGTGTGGCACCTCCAATTCTAAGGGAATACAGTGCGGATTCTTCCGTCTGCACTCCCCCACCACTGACACTACCTGCCGCAGCCCCTTCGCTCCTTGCGCCCTAGTCTACATAGACCACCCGTCATTACCACCACCAAACGCAACTAGCGGGGCTTATGGAGGAAGAAGCAAATAGGATGATAACGACTCCAACCTTTGATCGACGTCACCTCCTCCGGCGCCCACTGATCGTGGCGGACGTTCACTCACACGAGTTGCAATCGCGCCCTTGCGCACCTGGTCGCCTTCGGACCTTCGGACCTTCGAAAACTTTGTTGAGACTCGGTCTGCCGTCGTGCATTGCCCCTCTTTCAACTGGTTTTCTCCTCTTATAGTTGCTACATCTTCCACGTCTCGAACGCTAAATTTCATGCGCACCTGTACTCGTCTCGGCAAACATTGTTGCCGCTCGCGCCAAAATGAAAAATGACGCTCCCTTCGCCAGCCATAACCCCCCCCCCCCCCAGCGTCCCTCAGCGTCTATGCCAAGTGCTCGCCCTCGACTGTGATCCCGTGACTGCGTGCCCATTGCACGGAGCCTTTGAGGGTATTATTATTTACGAAGTGTGTGGTATCCAACTCAAAACCCCCGGACCGTCGGTGGAAAAATTTGGTAGCTCACAAACGATTCTCTACGGTCTGGGCTTGTACGTTCTTCGTTGCTAGCGCGTGCGCCGCGAATTCCAGCAAGTGTGACACATTCGCCAACGGGTTTTCACAATAGCTCAAACCCATCGGTTCACATACCGCATTCAGGTAAAATTCTACCCACGGACCGAACTACCTTTGGTGAGCGCTCTCACTCGAGGGCGTAAATGCGCTCGGACGACTTCGAGGCCCACACGGCGGTACAGAGATCTTCGCCATTATCTCCCAACTTCCGCGCCCGCCACGGGATATGGGGGCGTTCGCGAACGAGATTATCGTGGACCGTCCATCTGTCTCACCTAGAAATTAATTCTGCGACATCATTGAACAATCCGGCTACGTGCATGGCGTCAACATTACATCCCCTCTAAATTTGAGGTTTCTCTTTAAACGCACTAACGCCCCGGATCGCGACTCTCTGCCTTCCCGACACCGTCGCATCCACTGCACGGCTGCCTCGTAATCTATCCACAGCGGCGCATAATCCCCGCCCTGCGTGGGGATTTTTTCACTGGACACAACCAGCATTCAAGCCGAGATAACCGCCCCAATAACTCTGAAACATAAATGGAAATGCCGTTAATATCTATTTCTGCCGGGATCGAGCCGCAAAATCGCGTTTTTTCATCCATCGTGAGATTATTCTTCCAGTACACGCCCGTTTACAAACAATAAACTTCAAAAGCACGCTTCAATGCGTCAGAAAAACAGTATGTTTCTTGGGATGAGAAACCTTCATGGGCGCCGACAGGCATGCCTCGATGTCTTCGAAAACCAAACCGTCCCCAGCAATCGAGATCTTTATGAAAATTTGGATCCCAAAACAACGCGCTGCTCGCGCCCCACCGGCGACGCTCTCGAATCCGTGCCGAATTGCGACATTCCAACGTCTGCAAGCAATCGCGTCACACGAAACCTGTCTGTTCGCACTGCAAACGAAACATACAGCAGAAACCTCGTCAACTCGGGGAACTTGTTTTTCTTCTCCACGCCCACGCAGGGGCATTGGCCACGCCGCCTTTAACCAACGCAGGTTAGGCAAGTGTTGGGGTGGCATCGCCACTGACAATTCGTTCGGGTCGGCGATCCATCCCAAACCTCCCAGTCGTGAGTTCCAACTATGAATACTATTAGTATTAGTGTTTTGTATAATATTTTGTATATATCTTTTGCGGATACCAGCGGTGGGTCTTCGGGGCCCCGTTTTTCCGACAAGCGGTAGTAGTCGGATGAGAGAGACTGTAACTCGCGTACACATCGTCTATCATCTTGAAACAATTGGGCCTCTGCGAGGATACAGTCATCCACGTAGTACTGCGCGAAAAAAGCTCTACCGGCTTCACCGCCGACATCATGAATACGCACACAATCAGGAGGCACGGCAGCAACTCTACCCCCCCCCCCTTGCCCCCCTGCGGGGGCATGACTGTAGCGTGATAGAGCAGCAAGGCTCCTTGGGGCGACACCACAGCATGCTGGAATGCTGTGATTGTGTGAGCGTGTTCCAATGCTGCTGAAAGAAGTCCCAATAAAACTGAAATATTTCTTAGTCCAAACTGCAATCTCATCTCAACTACCGCTAGGTGCCCAACTCTATACCCCAAAGCCGGGACGCCTTTTTTTGTCCATAGGAATCTGTCGATACGCTTCTCTCACATTAACACGAGGCGACATGATAAGGGCTCCTGGCCCATGTTTGTGCCGTACATACAACACTCGTAAGATAGCTTCGCGCAACAGGTGACTCAGCTCACACGGTAGAGCACAGTCCAGGTCGGTACTTTCGTTTAGACTCCATCGACTACCAGATCCTGCCAATATGAGTCATGAAGAATGCGAAGTTTGTCTTCTTCTACCACCCACACCTAACAGGGAAAGATGGATGACTCGAATTCAGCAAATAACTTCCGCGTTAAGCACCACCGCACGACCCGTTACCGCATCACCGACATGAAGCCTGGCGACGACACGACAGTGATTCCTGACTCAAGGTAATTGCCATACTTCAACTCCTCAATGAGATTTTCACCTTGCACAACGTCAACCGGCACACCCAGTACTAACATTCGCAGCACCCATCTGTGTGAGGAAATCGTTTGACTTCCCCAAACCAGTGTTCCACCCGTTTCAACTTCAACAAGTAGCGCAAACATTTGTGGACCGGCAGCGGACGACAATATTTTCCAACTCCCTTCACATCATCACAGCAAACGCGAACTCAAATCCGCAATGTTGCAGAGACAATCCAACGTGCCCAATGAGGGTGAATCAATTAACGTGGCCCTTTGAATACCCACATCCTGGTCTAGCGAGGGCTTAACTCTAATGAGTACATCCACTCTGCGGTTAAACCCCCGCCCGACGCTACCATCACGGTTCGTACCTTCTCCCTATCGCGGAACAGATCTTGGAACAACACAATCATTCTCGCCCAACGCCTCTATCGCCGTCCAACATTTTAGCGCGAGCTCCCTCAACCCTTCTCCACTATTTAAAATCGCTGCGATCGCTCCGCCCGAGGTTGGCACCACCGACAGGCGGAGCCCGAACCCCTATCACCTTCAACATTCCTCGCTCCCGAATGCTCCTGTCTGCTAGACCCTGTCCCGATCCTGCTCCTCCTGCGTTTGCGATTCCATGCTGGACAATAGTTTGGAGCTGATCGAGGGCCCGTGCAGCTGCCACTCTCTGTTTCATCGATCTGGAGAACGCCTCCTCAAGCCGGCTCCCCATTATCTTAATTTCTTGTGACACTTGCGCATTCCTCCCCTCCATCACGCTACAGGTCATCTGGATTTTCATCCGCTGTCTCTCCAACATGTCTCTCGTACTGCCTGTGTCGGAGGAATGGGAGGCACCCTCTCTCTCTTTCTGTTCATCATCTCCCACCCTTCCTTTTCCTTTCTCCGCCATATCGTCTTGCCACAAAAATAACACGCCGGAATGTCTCCCCATACTGTTGACTCGACGGCTTGGCAAACCCTTGCTTGATACCCTGCCCGTCTGCTCAGCTCACGGCAAAGGGGATTGTTCCTTGGGGTGCCGCTAAAACCACTGGTGTAGTTTTAGTCGTTGTCTTACCGCAAGAACGAACATACGTATGGCCACTGCGTGATCTACATCTGTTCCGATATGCCGATTCCTCCGCACGTACTAAACACACATTCTCTTTGCATCGCTGCGCTCCCACAAAAATATTCCGGAAATCGAAAGAGAAAACGAATAGATTTTATAAATTTTGAAATACGTCAGCTGTGAGTTCGACTGATTAAATAGTTGATACTCAACTTTGCAAGCTGCGTAATACGCCTCGTCTATATTCCATTTTTACCGAATTTTACAAAAACTGTGATAAACCGAGCGCGCGTATTCTATATGTGAATCGATTGCAAAACAATGTCACGACAGTAGATGTGGTAGACACGTCATGTCAAAGAACGGACTTTAGGAAACAATACCGCTGCATATAGACATAATAATACTAAAAACTAAAGAACTAAGGCCGTTTCCTATGCGGTTCGATTTTTGAGTTTCAGATTTTGACCCGATGGCATTTTCATATATGAACTTGGGAAATCACAAGAGTCTACCTATGCGCAAAAATCAGACTTATTGTGCCTGTAGAGATTCCAGCAAACGCCGAGACCAACTGCTGTTATTGTGGTTTGGCGCCGCGAAGAGACGCGCTGGGTGCGCTGCCCTGTGCGTAGGACCCAAGCGTCCGAGCCCACGCTGACTGATTCTGGTCTGGCAGCGAAGAGACGTGGCGAGTGCGCTAGAGTCAACCTGTCTTGGTGTTTAGTGTTTCATTTTGTGACCGACTGCTGCTGCTGTACAGCAGTGTAGTCTACGAGTACGTACCCACGGAGAGGCGCGTGCCGAGTGCGCTTCCCTTGGTCTCTAGGCCCGAGCCTGCGCCAGCCGACTCTAGTCTGGCCACGGAGGGACGCGCCGTCCGCGCGTCGGGCGCGAAGCAACGTTGCTATACAGCAGCTGTATTGATATGGATCGGGAGCGTATAGGTCATGAGGTCTTGGGTCAGGATGAGGCAAGCAGCACGGGCATGAGCCTATTTTAAGGATCAGCCGTCGACAGTCCGCTTCAGATACAGGATAGAACAGGATTACAACACATGCCTAAAATATACAAATAATAAGACCAACCTCAAGTCTGGCCACGATCCAACCGAGTCGAGACGTGGGCTCGCACGTGTCCCAGAGGGGTATAGCGTGCTTCTGACGCTAGGGAGAAGGTCTCCCAGGTATGTAGATGGTAAACTGATTGCTTTGAGCCTCCGGTCGAGAGCGATGACCGAGGCAACACGTAGGACCGCCGAAGAGGAGCGAGAAAGAGTGGCAATCCACAAATGGGGGAGGGGCCGTAAATGACGCGTCCCCTGCTGATACAAAAACGCAAGTCGTCGTAACTCCTGAAACGGTCTAAAACCATAACATCCCCCCTAGCATAATGCGAATAACTGAGCAATATGCTATAGCAATCTTTGACTATAACCAAGGGTAAGGAACCGCAAGGCTCTATACAAAAATATTGATCTCGGGGATAGGCGAAAACAAACAGAAAACGCAGGGGCCATCAGAGGGAAATCCCCGATAAAAACCCTCACCCCCGCCTTTTCACTGCGAGTTTGACTGCCTGACCAATAATCAATGGTTTATAGTCATCCTACCACACTTCTTCAACAGTGAATAAGCGCAGTACACTAACGCCTAAGCTTAAACCGCCATCTCTGCGTTCTCTGAACGGGTCAAAAGTCAATACCCATGGGATTTGATTGAGTCCCCCAAATCGGGTGAAAACATACGAGGAAGCCGAATCGTCAAAACAAGTTAGCCCACTACCAGGCACGGAAGAGCAAACCCCCATACAAAAAAAATACCCAACTAATCCACGCCAGACCGACTGGCTGTAACAAGCAGGTACCTCTCAATCTCTCACAAAAAACACGTAGCCTCGAACAACAGAACCAGAGATTTTTGCGTCCTCGGCGAACGCTCATTATCGCTGCCGATCTGGAACTGCTCCTCATATCACTTAACTACGAAATTGTAACCCCACCATTCACGGAAGAGTACGCCTGTTCCCAACCCAAACACACAAACATTCACGAAGTCACAACGTACATCCAACACCCCACAAGTCTATACCTAACAGTTTCACGCCAAAACGACCAGCTGTTGCGGGCAGGACCCCCACCGTTTCATACAAAAACACAAAACAACGAAGGGCAGAAGTCGAAGATCTTCGCCTCCTCGGCGAACGCACAGTATCGCTTTAGGTCTTCGACCGCTCCGTATAGCGGCTGGTCAATTCCTTCCAATTCTGGCCGTTGGGCAGTACCTCGTACGATCAAGGCATCGGGGCAAGAAAGCAGCGCACGGGCGCAAGCGAGCGATGGACGGACGAGATACCGGAGCGAGGGAACGCAAGGTGCCGGAGCGAGGGAGCGGCGCAGCGAGCGGCGGACGGGCAAGATTCCGGGGCGAGACAACGCACGGCGTCGAAGTGAGGGAGTGGCGCACGGACAAGACATCGGTGCAAGGGAGCGGTACACGGGAAAGCGAGGCAATAGCGTACGCCGAGTATAGAGGGAACAACGCGCGGAAAAGCGAGGGAACGGTATACCGGCAAGCGAGACAGAAAGGAAACGGCGCATGGGAAGCGAGGAAGCGGTCCACTGCGCTTGACGCTCGATAATCGCTTCCGCTCTTCAACTGCTCCATCTCGCGGCTGGTCAGCTCCTCCCAGTTCTGGTTGCTGTAGCGTATTCGCCAGTAGCGGTCTCTGCAATCGTACACCTGATTCTGCCGTCTGGGATCGCCATTAAAGTATTTTCATAGAGCGACACCTACTGCCTAACGGAAACAGGGGCAAGGCTGACCCAGATGGGTATCGTTCCGGTGCCTTCGCGTGAAGGATATCGGGTTGGTGATATTTGAGCCACTTGGTTGATCTCGGTGACTTCATGCCGTTGCAGGCTTCCGACGAACGCGTCGCCCTCCCCCCGTCAACGAGAGTGGAAACGCACGCACAGCGCACACGGGACGGCATCAAACTGCGGGACACATGCGACGGAGTGCGGGTGTCAGTAAAGGTCACAGTCAGTGCGAGCGGATGCACGGGCAAGCGGGTTCGCAAGAAACAAATACACAAGCAAAACAAACGACCAAACAAACAATAAAAGCGAATAGAACAAACAAGAACAAACAGAGGAGCAAAGAAACAAACGGACGAACGACATAAAATTGAACGACAAACAAATAAAAGCCCCGTGGCTAAGGCACAGACCTAGAGGGGCCTGGTTGCCGTCTCCCTTCAGCATGGGAGGCAGCAACAACGGTCCCAATAGGCGCAGACCCCAACCACTCTGGACATCCAAAGAAACAAACGGACGAACGACACAAAACTAAACGACAAACAGGTAAAAGCCCCCCCCCCCCCCCCCCACCCCCCCCCCCCCCCCCCCCCCCCCCCCCCCCCCCCCCCCCCCCCCCCCCCCCCCCCCCCCCCCCCCCCCCCCCCCCCCCCCCCCCCCAGCCCCGTGGCTAAGGCACACACCTAGAGGGGCCTGGTTGCCGTCTCCCTTCAGCATGGGAGGCAGCAACAACGGTCCCAATAGGCGCAGACCCCAACCACTCTGGACATCCAAAGAAACAAACGGATGAACGACACAAAACTAAACGACAAACAGGTAAAAGCCCCGTGGCTAAGGCACAGACCTAGAGGGGCCTGGTTGCCGTCTCCCTTCAGCATGGGAGGCAGCAACAACGGTCCCAATAGGCGCAGACCCCAACCACTCTGGACATCCACTCTCTATCCGAGGAATGGACAAATAGTTAAACAGACACACAAACGACAAAAAAACAAACTCAGAGCATAAAACAAGAGATGCCGCGTTCGCAGCGACGCAGAGTCACGCGTCGCGCCATCGCGACAGCAGCGGAGATGAAGACAGGCATGGCAAGCGAATGTCAAGATAAGACAAAGAACGCGAACAGTGGAACACGGGAACGTCGGCAAATTAACAGCTGGTAAGCACATTAATATACGCGGTAATACGAGAGTGCTCATCTTTAGCTGCCCGCACAGCATGCTGGAAGCGGCGGGGTATATTAGCCGAACGTTTCAGTATTCCAGAGACCTTGTTGCTATCTGCCTAATGGAGACAGCAACAACGGTCCTCCCAAGCTGAGACAAACCATACAATATGCGTGCACCCACAAGATGAATCAGGAAAATTATTAATGCATGCGGCCGCCACTCCCGCTCGCCCGTCATTGCAGAAACATGTTGCGATGACGGAACATAAAAACGATGAAAATGTCAGTACCGATGAAAGCGGGCAAAATAGTGCAACCAGCAGCAGAGCCGCATAACGAGATAAGCGCGAATATCAGCACCGATACACGCGGAAATCAGTGCAACCAGCAGCAGAGCAGCATAACACACCAACAATGTATAAACGAATCGACAAGTAATTATAATCCAGGTGGGAAATGCATAGAACTAAATTGACCCCAATTTCAATTTAATTATTTCGTACTGGAAATAGAGAGAGTTATTTATTCTCCGTCTTCGGGCACACGAAATGGATAGGTGCACCTAAAAATTACAAATAAAAAGGGAAAATATTTTTGTCCTGAATAAAAGAAGTATAATTGTAGAGAGCATACTAACAGACCGTGTAAGTAGGACAGGCGCAGACCTCGTGGAAGTTCGTTTCTGTCTCCCGCGACGGGTAAAGACACGGCACCACTTCCACGAGGCACAGACCTATCTCTCCTATACAATAATAAACAGGTATAGGTAGGACAGGCACAGACCCTGTGGAGGCTCGGTTCAAGACCATAGCCATGTCCCCACAAGGCACAGACCCATCTCAACAACAGGTGCAAGGAGGACAGGCACAGACCTTGTGGAGGCTCGGTTCAAGACCATAACTATGTCCCCACAAGGCACAGACCCATCTCCAATAAAAACAAAACGCATGCCAGATAGGTAGGATAGGCGCAGACGTAAAATATTATAAAGGTACAGGTAGGACAGGCACAGACCCTGTGGAGGCTCGGTTCAAGACCATAGCCATGTCCCCACAAGGCACAGACCCATCTCAACAACAGGTGCAAGGCGGACAGGCACAGACCTTGTGGAGGCTCGGTTCAAGACCAAAATTATGTCCCCACAAGGCACAGACCCATCTCCAATAAACACAAAACGCATGCCAGATAGGTAGGATAGGCGCAGACCCCGTGTAAGCTTAGTTGACGAAACCATTCGCTTTCCACGAGGCACTGGCCTATCTCTCCTTTCTGACACCATGGCAGATGAGGGCATAAAGGTATAGCGCGAAAACAAGAGGAAATACATAATAAAACAAACAGGACCAACAGCGACAAACAACACGTACCAGGTACCAGGTACCGGGTATAATACTATTTATTGAAGAAGACGTAACTTCCGCGGAGCGCATCATCTCGATGCAATTTCTTGGCGTCCTTGAAACAGTGAGCTTCTTGTTTCCATCAGGTTCTTATTGGGTGGGTCTATACTGCTGTATACTTGAGTAATAATTAACAAGTGCCTTACCGAGGTCCCAGGTATTCTCATGTCCTGCGACCACGAACTGCATTGTTTTTTATTATGGCGATGAATTAAATGTGAGAACAACGACAACAACTTTGACAAAGTAGGTCGCTCCTACTTGTCACTTTTACCGCTGGAAAGCAAGATATCTGTAGGATCTTGATATCGTAGTCATTTTTCTGTCGTATTGATACGTCACAACTCGACCCAAAAGATACGTCGTGCGAGCTGGATCTTTGATACTATGTTCACGTCGAACGCAACCAACCAACATTTCGAGACCTGACCTCGATCTACAGCACTAGTATTAATAGTAGCTCGCACAACATAAATATATGCATACCTGGTACAGAGTAACTACTCTGTAAAAATAATCGTACATTTAGACCAAGAGGTATCTCCCCGTGAATCCTGCTGCAGGCACTTGTGGGTAGTGCCCACAGCAGAGAAAGTGGAGCAAGTGCCGCGTTCGCAGCAATGCAGAGCCACGCGTCGCGGTTTGCTCTTCCGTGCATCCTGCTGCAGGCACTTGTGGGTAGTGCCCACAGCAGAGAAAGTGGAGCAAGTGCCGCGTTCGCAGCAATGCAGAGCCACGCGTCGCGATAGCGACGAGTGGCGTACGGCGACAGCAGCGGACGCGCAGACGGACAGATGGCAAGTGGATACCCGGCCCGGGAGTCACTGTCGCTCTTCCGTGAATCCTGCTGCAGGCACTTGTGGGTAGTGCCCACAGCAGAGAAAGTGGAGCAAGTGCCGCGTTCGCAGCAATGCAGAGCCACGCGTCGCGATAGCGACGAGTGGCGTACGGCGACAGCAGCGGACGCGCAGACAGACAGATGGCAAGTGGATACCCGGCCCGGGAGTCACTAAAGCGAGCACACTCGGGGCCGCACAAACCACAGGTCACATCACGTTCGGGCTTTTGCTTTTCATTCATTTTTATCGCTGCCGGTGGAAAGAAAAGGGTGGGGCCTAACGAGTGTGCTGCAAGCTTTGGACTCCCACCTGTGCCATCCCAACAAAGCCTCAAAGTGCAAAGGGGCAAACAGAACTGGATAGGGTAGCCGTTAGAACCAAGAGATAAGACACACGCCAGGGCATTATATGCTCCTGAGTGTGTCCGTTGCCTCCCCCGAAAAACAAAGCGAAAACATTCGAGGCAAAACGAAAAAATAAAAAACAAAACAGCAGGACTGCTATTTTAATACTGCTGTAGTACAGCAGCACAGCAGCAAGTATCGCATGCTATACGTATTGCTGCTGTACGTATCCTCGTGTGCATAAAACCCAGAGAGATCTCAGGGTCCCGCACAAAAATAAAAAACAAAACAGAGTGGGATGCGTAGAACGATCCCCAGTGCGTGCAAGCGCGTGTCTCGGATTGGACACCATGATATGGATCGGGAGCGTATAGGTCATGAGGTCTTGGGTCAGGATGAGGCAAGCAGCACGGGCATGAGCCTATTTTAAGGATCAGCCGTCGACAGTCCGCTTCAGATACAGGATAGAACAGGATTACAACACATGCCTAAAATATACAAATAATAAGACCAACCTCAAGTCTGGCCACGATCCAACCGAGTCGAGACGTGGGCTCGCACGTGTCCCAGAGGGGTATAGCGTGCTTCTGACGCTAGGGAGAAGGTCTCCCAGGTATGTAGATGGTAAACTGATTGCTTTGAGCCTCCGGTCGAGAGCGATGACCGAGGCAACACGTAGGACCGCCGAAGAGCAGCGAGAAAGAGTGGCAATCCACAAATGGGGGAGGGGCCGTAAATGACGCGTCCCCTGCTGATACAAAAACGCAAGTCGTCGTAACTCCTGAAACGGTCTAAAACCATAACAGTATCACCATCCAACTAATCGATCGTTCTGCCGCTGTTTGCTGTCGTGGATAACATCTGGAATTTCAAGACCATGCAATTTTTCGTTTTGAAAATCTGATGACCCAGGTCGTCGGATTTTGGCCCAAAATCCGACTTCCTGGGCCATCGGATTCTCAAAACGAAAAAAAATCCTGTCTGATTTTGCATGTTTGGACTGTATAAGCAGGGTCATCATTTTGGACATCGAAATATACAAATATGAAGCTCGAAATCGAACCGCATAAGAAACAGCCTAAGGGGAATAAACACTGCATTTTGTAACGTGAGATAATGACAAGTGGTTAAGAAACAAAACGTCGACGCGGCTAACTTCTTCCATTCGACAAAAAAATATCAACTCTGACAGGCTCAAAAACAACGTACTCTTCAACAACAACCGAACGTATTTATTATTGATAAAATCGCACGAAGTACAGCCGGAGTCACAGCAAAAACCACATATTTACCCCGGATTCTTCATTTTTCGTTTCAAACAATTGTTTTAGCCGTACCTTCGGCTGTACTGGTTCGAGTTTATTAAACGTAAGTGTGTACGGTTGCTGTTGAGGAGTACATACAGGAGTTTTTGAACCTGTCATACTTGAATTATTTTACGAATTGAAGAAGTTAGCCGCTTACACTTTGCTTTCTTAACTGTATGTCATTTTCTCAAGTTTGAAAATGCAGTGCTAGTAGCAGGAAAACTGAAGCACAACAAATAATAACAAGAAGCACGCTTTGTTTTGCTCATGAACCTGGAATTATTATTAATAAGTGCTGGATCTTATCCACACTTAAACTACAGTAGCTTATATAACACACACCCGATATAGACCGGCAACTTGTACTTATCCCTACCATACCTAACCCCAATAGAGGGCGGGCGGGTTCTTCTTTCAACTCGCCGACCCTCTAAGGATATCAAACCCCACTTGCTCGCACCCCCGCGAATAGAGTACTACGATAGATGGTCTTCTTCCTCACTGTGTCAACCCTTCCCAGGCTGTCTCCCTAGTTCAACCAACTGAACTCGTCGTGAACTCTACGAACATCTTGCCCATCCCCTCTGTCCAAGCATGCCAACGATTCAATACCTCTCCACAAAACCCAGATTTCCTCCGTTCAATCTTCTGCTTCAGGTTGCCCAAGCAGTTTGTGGGACGAGTAGCAAAGAAAGGTTCTACCGCCTAATAATAATTGGGATGGTACCTAGCCACTCTGTCTGTCGTCTCCGTCCTGCGTTCGTCAATTATGCCCTACCCCCGGAGAAAATGCGTGAGACAATATGAAAGAAGCAAAGCAGGCTCGTTCTCCACCCACCATGCTACACCACTCTGTTCATAACGACAAAAAGAAAGAAAAAAAGTTATAACAAAAAACAAATCACGGCGATCATTGTGCGAGAAGAACATATAAACAAAGGAAGAACACACTCGAACCAACTACAGCAGGTGGAGGCACGTCGTACAGCGTAGACATGTTCCGTTTTGTAGTCGGCCTGGCGCCATCCCCTTCTTTCTTTCGTCTACCATGGTTTCCCTTTGACGTTTCCATGTGCCCTCCCTCCCCGCGTATCCTTGGTCGAGTTTCCTTTCAATCCTCCTGTTGCCCCACCACCCACGGCGGATGCGCGATGCTGCCTACTCAGCCGTGCCTCATCATGGCGCCATGTCACCATGAACTGTTCGGCAGCTTGAAGGAGCCCCCCGTACCACTTCCCCGTCTTTTTTGCTGCAGTGGACCACGGCGCGATCTCAACCCCAAACACCAAGGTGTCCGTTAACCCTTCAGTGTCTTGGAACTATCTAAGGTCTTCGACTATGCATCTATGCGAAGTCTGAAACTGTCCGCGAGTTCTCCCGGTTTTCCCCGCTAGCCATTGTCCCGAACACTCCCCCCCTGGGTCATCGGTGCTTGCTTTTGCCGTGCCGTGGTTCGTCGAAAAAGAGCAGCCGTTTACGGATGGTCGTTTCGATACTCTCGCGCCATGTCATCTTGAGGGCCTCCGCATAGGAGAGGGTGGCGTGGTTGGGACAAAAAGTCGGCGCTGGAAACCAATGACTCGGACGAGGACTTAGTGGTGAGCCGTTCGAAGCTTGGCAATGTGCTCCGCTCTGCGTTTCCACGTCAAACATCCGTACGGCAGCGTCTCAATCACGTTGGCCTTCAACTTTAGGGCTTTCACCCTGAGCGGGGCTGTCGTCCTAAACGGGGCGGCCACGCTATGGTGGAGCTGGTCTAGAAACCCCCTTGTGAGCGGAGCATTATGCATATAATAGTTTGCGAATCTTCTTTGTGACAACATCCCGGCTGACTGAATCTGCATACAGGTCAGTTTAGGTCAACGTCTGGGCTAAGTTGTGTCCCTGACCAACCCCACCTCGCTCACTCGAGCTCCCTCCTTCTCCCAACTCAATCGAGGAGCAATCATAAGACGGTCGTGGACCACCAACAGTGTGCCTTATCCAGCATCGACATCCCTGTGCTTCTTACGAGCTTATACCCTTGCTGTACCTCCTCACATTCGGCGACGTCGGCAAGGACTGGTCACCGCTGAACTAGGCGCCTGTTTCTTGGTATCTTCCACGACTCCTGTCCACCCTGTGAGCATCACCACGAGAGGCTTTGTATTTTTGATCTCTGAATCATTATATTTTTCACGTGAAGTATTTTCGGGCTGCACCCGCAGCAGCTCCCTAGCCTAGTCACAGCAGTAACCTTAACGAACCGGTGCTATCGGCTCGTAGCCCCGCATTCTTTCCGTTTCCGCCGGGTCGATCATCCCCCCAGACAAAATCGACTCCTGACGATGGTCCACGAAATGTCTACTTTGTGCGGTGGCAAGATGAGAGCTTTTTCCTCTATTATGGGGGTCCATAGTTAACAGGACCTATGATGTACATAAAAACCTATATATTTTCCTATTTTTATTACCAAAATTTGGTCCCGTTAACTATGGACCCCTGTAATAGTATTACTACGACGTATCGTAGCATTTTGGTTGTTGTCATTTATGGCAAACCTTGCTCGTTTTTAGAATATTTCTAAGTACAGCAGTATTAATAGTTATACTGCAAGATAAGTGCGACCATGCGTCGTGCCATCGGCATGATAAATACTGCTCACTCAGTAGGTACTTTTTGTGCAAGTGCACGAGTATCATGCTTGCATACATTGTTGGCACCCTTGTTCTTGTTTACTTACTTGGAGAACACAAGATTTTTGCTGAATCTGCTCGTACTGCCACAAGAAAAAATGAGCGCTGCCTGCATACAGGTATACTCGGAAGTAAGTGTACAGCAGTAAACCTGGACTATTTCAGGGCACGACCTCGCCATGTTTTAGTTTATGAGGCCTCGCACACGTTGTGCTCCTTGCACCTTTTGGCAAAATGGACCGGCATGCTGCCCAATTCAAAAACTCGTCATATATTTTCAATGGGACGGTGTGATATGATATACAGTACTATCGGGCGATAAAAGTGCATATGATATAGCCCGCAGCATCTAAGCCCTGAATAGCCTACGAGTATTCCCGGAGCTTTGAAGCGTCCTTTGCAGTGGAATGGTTCAGATAGACGATAGGAGAAGCGCAGACACGCGCCCGAGGAACGGTCCGCGGACAAAGTGTATTGTCCCATCTAGGGGGACAATAGAACGAGAGCTGAGTGGGCTTGATGCCGTGAATTCAGTCCCTATCGAATCACTCTCTTAATAGCTCCCTTTCCTCATCATGAGGAACAATAAGACAACACGCCATGAAGAAGTCGCCTGAACAAGAGGAGCCGCCTTCCTAGCTAGTTGCGACAGTACCTACATTCTATTCCCTGACCACCATACATGGGGGTCCCACTACTCTTGACGACGACGCTGGTGACACCTGAGCTTTTGAAAGCAGCCTCTCCTGTGAACGGACCTTCCTTGTATTTACAGATGAGACACATATCAGCTTGAGAGTCATGTTTTATTTCTCCCCTTTCTCTCCTTTCTCTTCTTAGTTGGAGGACATTCGTAGCAGCGCAGACGTACAGTTACGCAGAACCGAGAGCGACGCACCCTTCTGTTTCCTGTTTCCTTTGCACTTAGACGGTAGCTCTTGATACTTAGCTCGGCCCCAGGGTCTGTACTCTGGCCAGTACAAACAACAAGAATATGAACTGGTTTTTCTCACGTCGCACGAACGAAAGTATGTTCTACTCTTCGTGTGTGCGATGTCCCCCCATCTGCAACTTACGAGTTTTAATGTATGCATGCGCACCGGGTTTATTCTGCAGTTGTATGTCATTGGTTGCCCCCATATTCTCGCTACGGGTTTACCCCCCTGCTGCAGCAAGATGACGAGTAGAGAGTAGAGAGTCCCGCCTGGCCAAAGCCACGTGAGAAACTTCCCGACTTTCGCTCCACATCTCCCCACGACGACCAGTCTGAGATGTTTCCCGGCCAACTACTAACAGCTTTCCATCATAGGTGTTTTTTTGTGGTTAATATACAGCAGTATAGTTGCTACTAGCTATCAGGTATTATATACCAGGTACATGACATTATCAGTACCATCGCCTACCTTTTGGGCTTCAGTTTGTTTTTCAGGCTTTCTGACATTTTTCTCTGCATACTCTACTGCTCTTTGTGCTACGAGCGAAATTCGCCCACCACTTGATACACGATACTCGGGTTATACCACAACCGGCAGACGCGTACCCGTTCGGAAAATTCGCCAGGGTTTTGAATTTTGATAGCGTTGCAGACATGATCGCGCGCGGTGCTCCTGCACAACATGTAAACGCGTGCTGTGCAAATTTTGAATTGGTATCGGCGTGCTGTGTGAATGTTGATATTTAATCGGTGTGCTGCGCAAGTGCTAAAAATACCCCCGTATGATACAATTTTATGCCGGTGTGCTGCACAAATGTCGCATTTCCTGTCTGTCACTACAGCAGTAGTTACCAGCTAGATACTTACATGCATAATGTCTTCGTGAGACCGTACCGACAGCTAACGCAACACTCCGCGACAAACGCGACCACAGATAGATAGTACTGTGTGGTACTTGTTCCATACTACTCGTATTTTGTTTTTCTTTCACGCGCTTTGGCGACATCCCCTACGTCCGTCGTCTCTTAGATACAGAGACTACACTCTGTACGTGTCCTTCGACCTGGGTCCATGCATACTAACATACTTGGGAAAAACACAGACAAAACGCTTCCGAAATTTGCATGATACCACAAGTCAAGTCATGCGTGGATACCAGTTGGACTCTAACTTCGCTCAGCATGCTATGACGGGGGTCCATAGTTAATAGGACCCATGGTATACATAAAAACCTACCAGTATATATTTACCTATTTTCACTAACAAAATTTGGTCCCATTAACTATGGACCCCCGTAATAGAACATCGGATAGTTATTCACTCGTCGAGTTCAGTAAGGTAGCGAGTTAGACGAGCCTCAAACTCCGCGTTATTATTTTCTCGTCGGGTTCTAAAGGGTAGCGCACGGCCCTTCCCCGTGCCGCTTTCGTCTCTGTTTTCTCGTCTTCTTTTCGTGTTTCTTCCTTTTCTGTTCTCTGTTATGTACTCTTTCCTGGATTGACTTCTGGGTGATTCTAGTGTCCACCACAGATTCGAGGCCTCTACCGCCCCAGCTAATATGATGGAGTAGCACATCCATGGTAAATGGACGTACATACCCGTTAGCGTGATCGTTGTACGTGCAGATTTGAGGTAATACGTGCACACGAATCTTATACGGTTGCACGTGGGGTATCTGTAAGCGAGTATTATACAGTACAGTAGTTACACGAAGCGTCCTGGGAGTTCAGTATATTTGTAGGCGAATGGTATAAGGTTTTACGTAGCGATTTGGGAATATTTAGTGAACCTGATCTAGAAACCCCCTTCGGAGCAGAACATTTTATTGTAGTTTGGGAACCTGCTTAATAACAACGTCTTGGTAGACTGTATCGTCATACAGGTTACTAGTGTTTGGATTCTGGAAAGTGGAATCTGGAATCTGGAATTTGGAATTTCGCCGCCCCCCCGGAATACTTTTGATTCAGCTGAATTGAACTTTCGGAGAAGATAATTACATTCTACTTACTGCTGGATATACCCACATAGACACCAGGTGCCGTACATGTACAGCAATGTCCTTCCAGCAGTGCAAGGTCTCTCCACGCCGGCAAGCGAGAAAGATGCCGCTACAACTCGTGATCGTATATAAGGCAAACACTCACAGTGGTAAGAGCTACGGCACAAAGAGCGAAAGCCCATAAGACGAAAGCTACGAGCGGGTCCCCTTCCTCCCGTGTTTCAAGGGGGAAAGCTTGGCAATAACGCAAGGACAGGGCCAGAGAAGGTATAACTCGGCCTGGACCCGTAACGCGGAGACGATTCGCACGGAAGGACAACCCCCCTGGCGATCCTGGCCGTGTAGCGGAGCATATAAATGTCGTGGCTTGACCTCCTAGCCTGGGAAGGCTTAGGGACAAGCATGCGCGGCCTGGGCGTAAGGGTGTCGAAAAGTAGTGCGAGACAGCGAAGCACTTGGTTGACGTAAGCACTCCATCGCCGTCGTCCAGCTGTGCATGAGATCTCGATCCGAGTGCAACCTCTGGAGCCGTCGAGTTCGATCTGACGAAGCGGGCATCGGTTCCAAACTCCAGTGCGGGTGGTTTGTTGTTGCAAGACGACGATTTTGACGTGAAGACGAAGGTGAGTGCGGAACAAATAGTATCACAGCTTGCTGTACCTGTCTTCCAAGTGTCGCCAACATCCGCTGTTCGTTCTGATCTGCATCTCACCCCATCTCACCCATTTCTGTGTGCGTTGCTGCTGAAGACATGCGCTTTACTGCTACATCGGTACTGGTGTTCTCATCCAATACGGGCTTGTCCTTTAATTGTGTATCCTATGACACGTCTCCTTGGAAGTTCATCAACTTTCTCGTGCATATAATTACGTACTACCCAAACGAAGAAAAATAAAGGTGAAAGTGTGCTAACAGCTGAGTATCATGCCTGACATATTAATGCTGCACGAAGTACGTAAAGTTAACATGCGAGACGACAACGACGCCGACAACGCACTGTACGACACTGCTGCTGTATACCTGGTACTCGACACCCGTACAGGTGAAGCGTGGGTGGTGTCCATTTGGATATGAACAAACCTCACTGTCGTTGTGTACGAGAGCGTCCCTTCTCGTATACACCTGGTAGTAAGCGATGATCACATACAGCAGTGAGTGTATACCAGGCACTGCTTGCGGTGTGCTTGTGTACGACGAATTGTTTACGAAATACTTATACAACCAACAACATCGAGGCGTTTCGCCGGCCATACGTTTTCTAGTTGGACTGCGCCAAGCAAAGAGTGTATCCGGTGATTGATGCGGAATGTACAATGACTTCGAACGCTGTATATTTTTCCTGATTCTGAGCCTTCTTGCTCCCGTAATATTGTGAGTATTGCCGGCTTCACGAAATTCAGCCCACTAACTGAGTACCCGAAGTTGGGGTAGACGTCATATACGGTATCAATTCTGGGGACCTACACTATCGTCCCCGTACCAATCTTCAGTCGTAGATTGGTGATCCGGGGGCGGGACCTTATCCCCCGCGGATTCCGCTGCCCTCGCGACTTCCAGCCAATCAGCGATCAGCGAGAGGATCATTTTTTCCACACCTTGCGGGGCGGTATTGACCCGAGATATCACTGTTTTCATCACCGGTTTGTTGGGTTCGATTGTGTGGACGAGGGTTTATGATCTGGGGACGAGACGTTATCCTTCCTCGGTGGAGCTGTATCCTTGAACTCCATCCAACGGGCCGTTCGCTACAGGGGCCAGGGGGGATGGGGTTTCCACCTTGTGCGCTGTGCGGGGCGACATCGATTCCCGGAGACCATCGTTATCGGTCCTGCTTTGTCGGAGGTTTCAAATTTAGTAAGGATTTCTGAACTGTCGGTGGGCCCCTATTTTCCCCTTGGGCCGATGGGTCCACCAATATCTATGCACCATGTATATTTTACCAGTAATACTAGGTTAACATCAGCAATCCCCGAGTAAAACAAATACTTTTAGTTCATATTCCCCTTGACTCTCCCTAACGTACTTACCGTACCATTAAGTATCCATTTAGTTTGGTTGCTGGGAACTGGTTGTACGGGACCGGTATACACTGGCGGCAAATACTGGATTTATTTATATCAGCAATGTGAATGGGCTTGCATTATGTACTTAAAATTGTAGCACACATCTTCAGCGCATAATCTCCTACTTCGACGTATTACTACGAGAGCACTCGGAGTAACACTTTTTTTTCTCTCGAAAGTAGTTTACTGGAAGCATCAATGGCTATACGCAGCCCTTTGTGGGTGAAAATTAAGCTAAGAGTGCCCCTCCCCAAAACATAACAAAAAGGCAATAGGGTACGCCACGACGATGCCAGAGGCAGTCCTCAGTCAGATTTCGTATCCGGTGTGAGGCGTCATCACGCCTGGTAAAAGGTTTTAGGTTTTGGGGAGCACCTGTGTGTAGGTTATTGAGTACCCAACTCCGGGGGCAATATAAACTTAAGTGCCGCCGGCGGCGTAACTAACTAAAGTGCCTCCGGGAGCACTTTTTTTCACATCCCATACGAAAGAACCACAGGCACTAGCATACGTCCTACAACGCCCTCCCGTACAATGGAAAAGTCACTTGTGAATAAATGACTGAACGAGAGAGTGAGATTGAAGGGAATAGAGTGACCATTCAATCCCATTCGCGAGTTGTTTCCTCCCGCTACAACTAAGATACATATTGCGGCACCGTCGCGTTATATCCAGTATTACACTAGAAATTAACAAACGATTGGGCGCCGGCAGCCCCCCCTCGCCAGTTGTGAGCGCGTGGGGGGGGGGGGGGGGGTCCATCGCTGCTTGCGACGTTGCCGTTTCGCCTCAAAGCTATATTTAGACATCTGTCCGCTAACGTCCTCGTCCACATACCCCTATACTAGAGTTTAGGTCGGTGTTTGAAGAAGAGTACCTGGTGCCTGTTTATGTTACCATGTGTTTTGCTTGCAAGAGAAACGTTTTGTACGGGCGAGCTTGGGTGTGTTCCACTAAGCACGACTCGCTAAAAACATTACGTTACATTTACTCATTAACTCCTGGCGAGCTTAACTCTCAACTCGCCAAACAATCTTTTTCGCTTATTACTGTGGTGTCGGCGCAGGTGTCCGCACAAGAAGACATAATTTAGTTGGGCGGTCAAACGATGCTTCTCAACGTACCTTTAGGCCCACGGAGAATCGCGAACATCACCCATCCACATAAAAAAAATAAAACCGCCAGCTATTAGGTCACTCCATGGGTGGAGTCCCTCCGACCGCAGGGTTAGTCAGCCTTAGCTGTTACCTTATTAGGTTACATTCGATGTGATGTCTCCGTTCGTACCTGCCTCGGGGCTGTATCATGTGCGTGGGTGCGCATTTAGCCAAGGGCGTGATCCCAGAATAATGTAACGCCGTGAGATTATACTGCTCTGAATTCGGTATGGACGAAACGGGGGGGCCTTCGCACCAGCCTCCCGTTTCCTTTAGCCAAACCCTATTTTTATGGTGCGAAATCCCACGTTCATGCTTGAGTTCTGCAGGACCCGACAAGTATTCTCTTCGAAAAATCTGGAATCCGTACAGGAGGCGGCTCACACCCGCACCACAAACGTTTGGCTTGGAAAAACCCAGCGCCGCGAAATTTGTAGGACTGGTGGTAGTCGAATTTCTATTATGTATGACCTGTATGTCTTGTAATACGCCAGCTTTCCAGCATGAATCTGGGTATATATATTTTTCAACCGTTGGGCGTCACCCCCGTTGCTTACGCTGGGACAGCTCAAAACACTATCTTGCTGTGCCCGTACGTTCAAAAGTAATTTTGTCGTACACGTCCGATACGCGCATACCCTAGACTTCTTGTTTTGTCGTGCTAGAATAAGTAGGGGATTATGACTGCTATTACGATACTAAAAAATAAGAACTTATCTCGGGTAATCATTAAATGATCATATATATGACTCAACCCCTACACGCGGGAAATTCACAACGACCATTTTGCCTAAGATTCAATTTTAGCCATTTAGGCGAGTGCATTACCCCTGCTTCTGATTGATCAGGTATGACCTGGGTTGAAAATTGATCTAGATTAAACTGTTTCGTTGATGAGTTTGGGTGCTGGTTGTGAAAGCCTTGGTGGACAAGATTTACAATGATCCCATCCACGGAATTTCCTCCTGTATCCCCTACGTGTCCACCTTCGCATAAGGCTGTGACAGAGGCTGAGGCGTGCGCCCAACAGCGAAGAGAGATCAGATAAAACATGCCTCTCGCTTTATTGTACGATGAGAAGGGATTAATGTTCAAGCTGCTGGCAGCGGGCATCTTCGACGTGAGTGTCGATTGTAAGGTGCTGAGGCACTAAAGCTCTCAACGTCATCACCGACACGACCTTCCCCGAGTTCTTTATTAATTTTCTTAACGTACTACGAGAACCAGGTTAATACATCGACAACGTCTGTGAGAGGGATTCAAACCCACTACATGCCAGGACGATATGAATTTTGTTGGTCCCAGGCTTAATGTGCAACTTGGACTGGCCAAGGCTCAGCCGTAGGAGTCTGCATAATTTCTCATTTTTTGCAGGTTTACGTTGGGTCGGAACTGACCAAGATGTGTTGTTGGACAAGTGTTTAGGTATTGCATTAGGTAGTGATTCTTGCCCCGAACGAGGAGAGTCTTCGCACGGGACACGCCCTCGGCACACTGTGTGTCCGCGACGGCAACAAGTCAATATAAGTATATTATAGGGTTGGACGGCCGTTTTTTTGTAACCCCTTGACTAGTCTTGGTTTGAGATAGTGTGCCACAGGATTGAGGAGAGTGATCGCGTCTTGGCTGTGAACCTCATGACATTCTGACCATTGACGCTGTCACAAACACTCTTTGCATCCTGCCTTGCGATTTATTGCCGCCTAAGCACGTTAACCCCGTTCATTATGCCGAATCCACTGTTCCAACAGTCCATGTACACCTCCTCTCTATCGCTTCTGCTCTATCCTGTTACAACTTCATATACTCGGGGGCGCACGTCCGTATAGGGTTCGGTTTGGTGTTTGAGCCGCCAACCCCCCCTCCCGTGTGTATTGTGTCCTACATACGTAGGCTGCGTGTTTTCGAACCGAGGTGATTTATTGCCGTGAAACACAAGCTTTTTCGTTTTTTTTTCAGCGATGAAACGGTAGCTATCTTAGAAGATATGTGGTGGTCACACACGGCGAAACGGAATGAACAGAAAAAGGAATAGTTATTTCTGAGTATTATGTACGGAGAAAACAAAACGAGTCCTCATATGTTCTAAGTTCCTCTAGGAGGCCCAGGAGCGGTGCTCTGTGTTGACAGGGAGTGGTCATCAAATGACTAAGGCTTTCAAGTGGGTACGTCGACCTCACTTCCCCACTATCACACATATAGTAAAATGTAGATTCAAGTACCTTGCTCGGCGTCACAGGGTTTCAAATTAAAATGAATGCCACCCTCTATTCACCTCGACTTGCATTTATCGAGGCTTGACACTCGATGCAAACCAAGTCTGCATGGTGGATGAAAACCCGACGTGCTATATCCCGGACTTGTAGGGATGCGAGGTTCTATGTTATTACATACCACAATGATGCTCGATTTGTGTAACCGTATTCAGGCCCCCATCGCATTTTGTCATATTGTTCCTTAGTGAACGTTAGCACTGCTACATCAGCGTAATACTTCACTCCCGCTCACTGTTGCACAGAAAGGGTTTCACCTGGTTCTACCCCTCCTACCACATCTTACTAAACATGCACAACCCGTGTTCCACTTTTGTGGACCGCATTGCAAAGTATTTACTCCGACCAACTTTCAAACCCTTCATCCCCCCCGCCCCCCATTTTCCTTCCGCTCACGTATTGATGAACCTTCACGCCGCTGTTGCCGGTGTGCAAGTAAACGACAACATCACAACCACCGTAATTTGCGCCACTCGCCGCGACAGGTCGGTCAACTGGATACTGATGTTTTTACTTCTTGCATCCATAAATGGTGATGTTTAGAAATCATGGACTTCAAACCCTATTCTGTATAATTGAGCTCTCGTTTCAGGCCAACAAGTTTTCCACCGAAGATGCACGTATCAATAATGAACAATCAACTGTGTAAAAGTGCATCACACACCCTATCCGCTCTATATGAAGCGCGTTAACGTACTAGAATTGTTTCGTCCACGTACCCTTCTTTCGCCAGCCAGGCACCCCCGCACCCTACCCTAACCCCTCATATCGTTTCTCTCAACTAAGTTTCCCCTTCCGGCTTTGCCTCCTTCGATTCATATTAGGACTTGAAACATCCTGGGCGCGCATGAGGCTTCCGCAACAAAGCCTATTGGAATCCCATGTTCTTTGAACAGTTTCGTGGGACTTCATCCGTTGACCCCAAATACGCCGACGAGCGTGACAAGGCGAAGCATGACGCCCAACGCCGGTTCCACAGTTCGATGGTCTCCGTGGTATTTGGGAAACGCGAACAGCGGGGTCAAGCACCAAATTCCACCAGAACCCGCGAGGGCACGCGAAGAAATGCACCAAACCTAACCACGACCGGCGGTGCGGGTGGAACTATGAAAGGGTCACCCAGCCGTGACGCCAACCCGATCGGGGAGAAAGGTGTAAGGACAGGAAAATCCGAGCTCCGCAATCTTGCGCTTGGCCGGAGTTACATGGTTAGCAAGGGGGGCAAGCGTCGATCGCTTTATGTCAGGACGCTGTCCCCTCGCCTGCCAACGCCAACTGCGACGCCGAGTGGCGCTAGCACTCGTGGTGCTACTGCCGGAGGCAAGGGCAAGGGTACAGCCCGCGTCCACGATTGTAGGACAGCATCAGTGGCAAAAGGAGACGACCGGATCGGGGCATCTGGCACCGTGCACGGCTTTTTTCTTTAATATAAAATCCTTTTTGCTTGTCATTCTAGAATGTCACACGTAAAACATGCTTTGCTCCAAAGATTCGCACGCCTAGGGTTGAATATCACACGTACGGAGACTCGATGGCAGCTGCCGCTGGACACATCGCCGTGTATACATCCTTCTTTGTACCATCTCTGTCAAACTTGAGTACGCAAAGTAGAGTCTTGAACACGCACTTCACGAATCAGCCGATTCGAAAAGCTGCCATAATATTTGGTTGACTTTGTCCTTCCTCATCGTGTACACAAGTAGGACTGCACTGCGTGTCGACTAAAAAGTAAAAAAAATCGGCTAGAGTAGGTGTAAGTTGACCTCCAAGTAAAACTCCCCCACAAAGTACCAGAGCCGATGCTAGGTTACCAAACGTAGAAAACCGCGACCCCGGCTTCATGTATGACCTTGTGCACTGGAGACTATTGCACGGTTGGCATATGATCCAAATAACGAACTCACGACTCGACCGCAATGTAATTCAATAAATGCGTTAGCGTATGTCTACAGCACTAACCCGAGGGTTGCTCTCACGGTAGCTGCTCTCTATCTCCGAAACGTTCCAACTGGGATTTCCAGGTTGAGGATGGTGTGGACGCGAATGATCGGCAGTGGTGCAGTCGTCCTGTTCGCCTACCTCGCCGTGAACACGTTGGTGATCGTCACCAACCCCGCAAAATTTATAACACAAACAACGGACTTCCTCGGAGAACCGGTGGGCGACTTGAGTGATGAGGTTCGACTCTACCTGGCGGAACAAACTGGTGGCGGATCTATTCAGACCAACGTGACATGGGAGACAGACAATTTTATATGTTTTTTTGCTTGGAACTGGAATACACCCAGCGGAAATATAGGCTATTATTTCAACCAGGACAACAATCTGTGCGATCACCTGTACTCGGTTGACTACTACTCCCTCGAGGGTATTAATACGCTCTCACCAGTTGGAATGGAAGTGCCTTGTGATGAGTATGGTTACATGAATGGGTTTCGAACTTTAAAGCTTTGTGACAAAGATACTGGCGAACCCGAGATGATCAGGCACATGTTTGATTTTGGCCTCGACAATATCACTGAAACACTCGGGTTACCGGAAGGGTCGAGATCGAGTGATGTTGAGGTCTTATTCTACTCGGTGAGACAAGCTGGGATCTATTTGAACATGGACCCCACCTTTTTTTGCCATGAACCAGTTGGGGTCTCGGTTGAATGTGAGCTGTATACTGATTTCTGGGGGGAGGTCACGTTTGAGGTTAGAAACGGAACTATTGGTGTCAGGTCCGCAATCCTCATTGAGTTGGCTGACCTAGTGCGCAGCGAACCACTTCCTGACAGTCTTTCTACAGTAGGCATGGAGGCAGGAATCTGTGAAGCAATCGGGACTTCGGCAGAACTGATAGACTGCTCGATTGGTTGCACCGCAACATACCCATATTCGTCCAGCGTCTGCAGTGGATCGTACGAGTTGAGGCTTGTGAAGGCGATACCCCACAAGTCCGTTATCATTTCGTTTATGGTGGTGATTGCGATAGTGTCCTGGCTGACACTTTCAACGCTGCGTCTAGGCATGCGCACTGCCCACGGAAGGTCACGCCGCGGCTACCTAGGCCCTGGAGGTACGTGTCAATATTTGTTTGAGGAAGAGGGCGAAAACGGTGAATGCTTGAGCCTCGCCAACCCTTTACCCTCGATACGATCAGTCAAAGTATGCTCACAAGGGACAACAACACCAACACCCTTCATTCCGTTTTCTGAATCTGGAGTTTCTAAGGGTAATGCTGATGAGGAACCCACCGGCCTGGGGGTTGTAGTTTGTGCGGGGGTTGGAACTATCCCGAGAAATGCTATAGTACCGACGTGTAAACCTCTTGCGGTCGACTGTCCAAGACGCACCGTGTCGTCGGGCTCTGGAGGCGGTGGCGAGACCCTCCCGATATGCTTCATTGTTCGAGAGAACGTAGATGGTTCGGTCAGAAACTTGGACGTGGACGAAGTTCACCGTCTTCTAGACAAGGATGCCCGTCTGGCTCTACTGGACGAATCGTTCGGTGGAGACCACGTTGCATGGGCGAGAGCGTTTTCGTTGGTGGATGCAGTAGGATGTTTGCTAACTCTGTGGACTGTTCATTTCGTGGCAGCTAACAGCGGTTGGGGATCGTTTTATTGGGTCGCAGCCCTTATCGCCCTCCCAAGGTGGCAGGAAGAATCCGACATCACCAACCTTATCGGGTCACTAACGAGCGGCGTGCGGGTGACGCCGAAAAACAGACTCTCGCCGGCACCCCCCTTACCCCTTTCCCTGGCGGCAATGGAAGTATTCTATGATCTAGCAATACCACGCGTGGCAGTACTGGGATTAATTGTCACTGTAGTTTGGACGCTACTGATTGTAGTATTGTGTGGACATTTCGTTTTTGTTCTAGGGTATGAGCCAGTCTACTACGGTGGAGGGGTTTATTCAACAAAAGTGTCGTTAGCAACAGCCCTGTCAGTGGGAAGCGCCCTGCACGCGCCTTTCGCCCTCGCGGGAGACTGGATTCGGGGATCTAGGTGCGGTGACCTAGGGGGGAGACTGGCGGTTGCCTTCTGCTTAGGGAGCCCTAAAACACTCAATGGCTCAAGGGTGTGCCATGTCAATCTTCGTTCAGATCTTCATCCCGCTTCAATAGAGAAGAGTGTCCTTTGCGGCGACGGGGGAGAAAATTTGATGCCGGTCGGGTAAAACTGACCTCTCACCAAATTCTCTGTTCTCCGTCGACGAGTGTATGTATGGAACAAGTCAAAGAATGGCCTCTGTTGATTCGATTGTCATCGTTCAGCCATAAACTTGATATGGTTGTTTGAGGAAAGCATGCTAGGCATACCGGTTATTGTCTATGGATGTTATTGAGTACTTTGAAGCGTTATTGTTTATATATCATTGTATAAGCAAGCGGTGTTTCGCCGACACCGGTGCGGTTGCTAACATATTGGGCTCGAGGAGGTGTGAAGGCAAGGGACGGGTTATGTTGGGGTGTTAATGAGTAGCATATCTTGATAACGCAGTACCTCTTGAGGCCACCAACTTCAAATCTCCCCTGTCCTTAGAGTAATAGTAATAGCGTTTGCGACCCTGCTACGGCCGTTCGTGGATGACAGTTAACGATCAAAATGGTTCCTCGGAACGCCTAGCGTTCTCCAGGCATCCCATCCAAATATGTATCAAAACCATAGGGCGGACTCCATGGGATGGCCTTCGTAAGTTGCCATGCAATTAACGTGTGTCGTGATGCTTTGATTCCTCGAAGCCTGGGCCAGAACACGGGCGAAAACATATCGATGATAAATATGAATGTAGCCCATTATCTGCTTCAAGTAGGAACAAGCGATTCACTTCGTCTATCTGGGGATTGGACATGGTTGCAGGTGCTTCAAAGTTGTGTCGAGGGCGGACTCAAGTGGGAGGTGGAAGTGAGTGAGGTGCTGCAACTGAGGTTGTGGGTACATGTGACGATTGATCATTAATCTTTTAATCGGGTATCTATTGGTAATACACTTCGAGGCATAATTCCCAGGAGTGCATATATATACTTCTCCATGGCAATTGACCCAAATGGATACTAACGTGTGTCACAAGCAAGTAGGCTTTTAACTTGACCGTGACATAACCGTCTCGTCCATGGACACACGGGTGTACACTTTCTTCCCTCTCTCTTATACTGAAATGGAAACACGAAACGTAGGATGTTCCACTAATATAACAAGTCACCTCGGCTCGCAGGGAGAATCATTCCGCTGCCATAACCCCCTTGTTCACAGACACACGGTATTCCCCCCCTTCCCGCCCTCCTGCACAAAACGTTAGGTATCTGGTACACCGTAGAACGAATGACGTAACACAATGATTGGTTCAAATACGGTATATCAGAAAGCGAGGTGCGTGTTGCACCTCTGCTTTGCAAAGCAGAGGAAAACAACAAAGCAGAGGTGCAACACGCATCGGCAAACGAGATAAGAGCCTTGTATAATTTGATGAAGACTCAACAGTCAAGAAATAGTTTTACGTGGCTGTTCGTCCGCCCGTCGTTAGTGTCGTATGGTATATACTGTCCAGCTCAACCCGCAGGACACACTACACTCAACGGCCTTCTGGGAAAGCCATAATTATAGATATTGTCCCGTCTTGGTATACGCTATCGTTGGTTTGTCACCGTGAGGTTCAGCCGCGGCGTTTAAGCCATGAGATCTTTCTTTAGCGAGTGAACACGGGAAAACAACGCGACTAGGTTCTCTCAAGATGTAGAGAAGCGATACTGTTCCGCGGCAGTTCGAACTCCGCGGGTTATCCGCACGGGGATATAGGCGTGTGCTACTTTGCCAAATACCTGTGAGTATTGTTTATCACTGCGCAACCTGGCAGACGGGTATTTCCGCGGGAGATACATCAGCCGGGCACCCGAGTACTTGTGTGGCGCGATGTATCCCTAGGTGGGTTGTTCAGTGCCGTCGAGTGACATTTGTCAATTTGGTACCCGAGCTCGCGGGTGCATTCTCGTTCCATCTGCAAAAAGTAAACGGTAACCCGTACCATCTTTAAAGCTACGGCGGTTTCATGCTTTGATCTCGACTCTGTCTCGTAGACGGGAAAAGAGTAGGAGTGTGTGGGCGTCTGCGGTAAGACATCCTGTAATATCGAGTGGGCGTTTCAATGTGTTTATACGTGTAACGCTTGTCAGGCTACAGTACGACAACGTATGTGTGTATATAGTTCGGGAGCTGAGGAGTTCATGCTGACTCAGTCAACATGATAAGCATTTGTGCTCCGCGAGGAACGCTGCTGTGCATCCTATATATTAGCGTTTAGCGCGTACACCCCGCGTCGAAAACACAATTCGCCACGGGCCTTAGCCAAAGTACGAGATTCGTACCTGCTGTTGCGTATTGTACCATTACACCTGGTGGTTGTGCATTTTAACCCCCCACCCATTATTTTCGATCAATTTTTGCACAGGCAAGGCATTCACTACATTAAGTACTGTCGCAGAACACACTGTCAGTGTACATCGTCGGGCAGTATGTGTACTAGCTGAGAGCAGAAGAGGGTCGAATCTTACGTTGAAACGTATCGAATGTTAGGAACGTCGGGTAGAATTTCATATCCCATATGTTATCGAGCTTGACAACGCACAATGCAAAGTATCAACGTGAACGTTGACCACTGAAACAATTCCCCGTGTAAAAAAAACAAGAAGGGTACGCCAGAATGTTATGGAAATGTTAGCACGTGACCACGTATGAGTCAACGTTCAAGTGGCACTGTATCGTACATCATAGTTTATGTACCGTTTCGGCATGTCACGCATATTATGCGGAGGAATAGCAGCAGTCGTCTCTGCTCGTAGGACCGAGTATGTCACTCTCTGATGTGATCTCTACCCGGATCGTGATGGTATCCTAGCTGACTGTTCATCTCTGGAAGCTGCAGTCATCTGGACTCCTGAATCCTCTGTGGAGTACACCTGTGTGTGTTGGCCATCTAAGCGCCAGTGTTTACGTGCTTTCACGTCTTTTTCTCTCTACTGCACCGGAGTATCTTACTCCCCGGACCACCGCTTGCCCGGTGTTATCTCTCGGGTAACACCGAGGACACAGCCTCTACCTACACTGTCAGGGTACAACGCAATTATCCATAGCAGGTTCTTAGCCTCGAGTTTGGCGAGTAGTGTGCACACACATCCTCTCTGCGGGGGCTTCTTCTGCCGGAGTGAGCTTCCTGCTGGAGGTCTACATTAAGTCAACCCGTCTGCTGTTGGATCCGGACTGATCACCTGGGTTCTCGGCTGCACATTCGGTACGCTACTGCTGTGTGTGAAGCATTAGGGGGCACAACGTCTACGAGGCGTTGATTCCGGTCGGCGAATAGAGTTGTGCAGGGTTTATGGCCTCTGCCAGATGATATCAGCAAGAGGGCTTCCAGCGAGGGACTCCACCAGTCTCGCTGGCCTCGCACTCAGTAAGTCTTGTTCTTAGAGCTTGTATTATCACGGAGTGATCCTCATCGGACCACGAGCCAGGTGGCTAGGGGACATCACACAGGATCCCCGGCCACTGCTCCACTCACACATGCGATTACACTGAAACCTCCACGGCTTGGTATCTTTTGGCTACAGCACCCCCAAAGCGAGTTCACTCGACACGAACGAGCTTGACAAAACCAAAAAACCAAGACGAAATCGCATGCGGCAAATCACAAATCAATGCTGAACTCTGAAGCAATTTTAATCTTGAGCGCACGGGTCATCCGTAATTTGCGCAATTCCTTCACGACGAATTCAGGCGCAGCAGAATAAATCGACCGCAAATACTCCCACGTGCGCTCCTCTGCTTCGAAACCATCCCAATCGACCAAGACAATCACCTCGTTGGCATCATCTTCGGCCACATGCACCAAAGCATTCATGCGGCATTCACCCTGCGCAAAGGAATGTTGGAAAACATCCTTCAGATCAGCGGTGACGTTCAACGTCGCATCCGCATAAAATCGTAAACGAGCCACGTGAGCTTGATGCACCTTCCCAGAAACGATGTTCTGAACTGAGTACACATGATCATGATCAGCTGCTACCACACGCCACGGACCAGTCCATGTGGACAACAATTTCGGTGTGACACCCTGCCGACGAACACGAGCATACAACACGAAATCACCAACCGCAAATTTTGGCAACACCACCTGGCCCTGAGCCTGTTTACGTTTGTTGTCGCGAGACACGGCAACAGCTGCGCGAATATCGGCGCAAAATCTCTCCTGCTCTGCAACGACTTCACGGACGTTCGCACGCAACAAGTCAGCATTCATCACGTCAACATTCCACCTGCCATCAGACTCAGAAACGAGCGCCGAGAAATCGGTACGCGGAGCCGCTGTACGGAGTGCTTCGGTAACGTTCACGAAACGAAGTGTTCAAGGCCCACTGAGCGGCCGGCAAAACATCAACCCACTCCGAAACCTGACGACGCTGTTCTGACAGAATGGAACGCAGAGCACGTACCACCTCTTTTACCATGCGTTCACACGTACCGTTCGACCACGGCGTGTAAGCGACAGCAAAACGATGTTCGATGTGCAACGCGTCGCTCAACAAAGCAAGCACCCTGTTCTTGAAATGCGTGGCGGTATCACTCACCCACACACGCGGCACCCCCAAAGTCTTACACCAGGCTAGCAAATGCTTCGCTGTGACCTCGGCTGTACAAGCCTCGGCCGGTTCCAACGCCACGTAGTTGGACAAATCATCCATGATGACCAAAACATATCGGAAACCATCCTCATCAGGCAGGCCATCGCTACCTTCGGGCCCGCTGTGGCCAACATACAAAAAATCAAAGTGCACCACTTCTCCCGGAGCGGTACCATGCACCGTGTCTCCGTAGGGACGAGGAATGAGTGCACCTGCACGCGTGTCTACACAGTGCAAACACTGGCGAACGAATTCGCGAACCTGAGAATCCATGTGAGGCCAAACACAATATTCCTTCAGGCGAAACAAAGTCGGCGCCACACCACGGTGACCAGCCGAGCGCATGTGCGCGCACACCATCAAACGAGTTTGAAGAGCAAGATCATCCGGCGGAATCCACAAGACGTCACGCACCCCAACACGCACACGAAACAAACCATCATCGGCCAAGGTAGCTTGACCGAAGGTTGTCGAAAATTCATGAACACCAACGCCGATACGAGCGACAGACCTTTGTTGCGAGGCACGAATCACATCCAATGCGGGAAGCGAATCGTCAGCATTACATGGGCTGTGCACGGCAACCGAACGAACAGGCACCGTAGGAACTTTGACCCAACGAGACAACAGATCCCCCCAACAGTTTCGATCGCCAGGGATGTGTTCGATTGCATAGCGGTATTGTCCTAAAACACCCTTCCAATTCTCTAGGCGTTGTGCCATGGTCTTTGTGACCGTCGTGACACACTTCTCCGGATTGAAAATGTACTGCAAGTTTCGATGATCAGTAAAGATATGAACACCACCCCAAAGCAGGTATTCGAGCCTCCGGAACGTATTAACGATCGCAAAACCTTCTTTGTCGACAGTCGCCCAGCGCAACTGCGAACCTGTGAACGAACCACTCAGAAATCCGAGAGGCTCGTGAGACATGCTTTCCAACGCCAATCCACTGCGAAATTCGTGTTCAGGCACTTGGGTGAGAAAACTACCCCAATGGAAATCAGAAGCGTCAGGAAACATCAAAACAACGCACCCGGGACGAGGATGATGAAGCGGCACTGCTTGCGCCACCAAACCCCGTGCGGCATTCCACGCCCGCACCCGATCCTCCGTCCACGCGGTATCCTTGATGACACGATTGCGCGCCACTCGCTTAGTCCGACGTGTAGCCCCAACAAGGAGCTCCTCCAAAAAATCACGTAACGGTGCTACCGTTTCCGCTAAACGTGGTAACGATGTACGCAACCAGTTGACAGCCTGCAAGAATTGCATTAGTTCTCCAGCGTTTTCGGGACGACGCATTTCACTTAAACCTTGCACTCGAGCGGGGTCATGGGACACGACACCATTGGAATACACCTTACCACACCAGACCAGTTCACGAGAGAAGAAGGTACACTTGTGGGCGGCGACAAACAGTCCAACATTCTCCAGGCGTTCAAGAATGTCATCAAGCAGCTGCAGAAGAGCTTCTTCGGTGTCTGCGAAAAAGAAAACGTCATCGACCCAAACTTTGCAATCCAAACCACGCAACACTTCAGTCATGACACCTTGGAAATAAGAAGTCGCATTCAAAACACCTTGGGGAACACGGGTAGGCGTGAACAAACCGTCGCTTGTCGCCATGGTGAAGACGTCTTGCGCCTCCGGAGCCAAAGGCATCTGCCAGTACCCTTGAAGTAGGTCCAGCTTGCCGAAGAAACGCGCCCCCAGCAGATCTCCCATGTCTTCATGGTTGGGCATGACGCCCGGGGACTTCTCCACCTGTGCGTTCACCGCCGAGTAGTCGCTCACCAAACGGAAAGAGTCCTTCTTGGGCACCGCCATCGCCGGACTCGCCCACACCGCCTGGATGTTGTGGTAGACAAAGCCAAAAAAAAAACACCAAAGCAGCAATGCACTTCGAGAGCCAGTCCCTTTTCGTCGGTTCGTACCGACGTGGCGTTGCCTTGACAGGCTTCGCCTGTTGCTTCAGCTGCACTCGCATCGGCTCCACTTGCGCTGGCGGATCACCACACAGCGCACGGCGAAAAGCACCCACGCGACGAGCCAAAATTTCGCGCAAACGGGTTGCTCCGCCGACGCTTAATCCACTCTGCTCTGCCTGCTGCACGCTGTCCTCCAACGCCCGTTCTCGGGCCGTCCGCTCCGCCTCCGGATCCATGAACATGTCTGGCCCCCGGTCGACCAAATGTTCCACCGCCTTGTCCTCCGGAGCATCCACCGTAGCCTCGGTCTGAAAAGCACGCACGGAAACCGTCACCCTGCGCGCCGCAAGGTAACTCGGAGTCTCCACACCGGTCGATACCGGCACTGCGCGAGGGCGAAGCTTCTCCAGAGCTTCACGGTAGACGTCGATGCCAAGAGCTTTCATGGTAGCCATGCCAAACAGAACGACGTTATCTGTACCAGGCATGACCGCGAAAGTGATGGGCTCCAATTTCACCGCTCCCCACGGCGTCCGTACACTCACGGCAATCGGCACCGTTTTGTGCGTGACCATCACTGAAACACCCGTAGCGGTTTTCGCCTGCTGCGGGCCATTTTCGAACGGAATTTGCAGATCGGCGCCGCCGAAATGCGAAGACAGCTGCTGAAGTAAGCCGACACCGATGGACGTGAGCGCCGACCCCGAATCAAGGATCACACGCGCCATCAGCGAACCAACCGACCCTGGCAAAGAGAGATCAGCGCGTAAACACTCAGCGCTGCGATCGACAGGCACTTCACCTGCCGTTGAACTCTGGTCGGTACCAAGAGTCACCTGACGCCATGGCTGCCCTCCTACAGCCGGCGCCGAAGAAATAGAATCGGCGGTCCACCCCGACCAAGACGTCGAATATACAGACGGTTCCGGCGCTACCGCCCCTGCAGCAGCACCAGACACTGACTCCGCCCGCTCGGTGGATGGCGAAGTTCTCGCTCCAGCAGCACCCACCGATGTTCCAGCTCCTCCAACGTATACAGCTCGGCCGGCAACAGACGAACCAGATCCCGACCCAGCGGCTCCTGCCGCTGGCGCACCAGAAGTTGAAGAAGCAACAGCAGAAGTTCCACCGCCCGCTGTCAATTGATTGCCACCACGGCCACCGCGCCCGCGTCCATGGTTGAATCTGCCCCGGCCGCCATTGCGGCCCCCGCGATACCCTGACGACCCGCGCCCACCACTGCTGGGAGCTGTGCCGCCACCGCGAGCTTTTGGGCAATCAGAAACATAATGGTTGGGATCACCACACTCGAAACAGACGCGAACAAACGACTTTTTCGCGGACTGCTGCTGTTTCGGTTTCTGCTGCTGTTGGCGTCGCGGTTCAGCTGCCCCTGCAGCATCTTTCCGACCATACGCCTCGATGAATTTCCACTGTTCTGCAGCAGAAAAAATTTGGTCCATGACCAATGCCGGGTCCTTCTTCCACCCTGCAGCGTACGTTAGCTGACCTTTTACGTACTTTTTGAACTCGGACGGCCATAAGCCATCCACCAACGCCATGCTCACAAATTCCGCCGGTCCGGGCAACCACGAACGGTCCTGCGCGCGGTACATGGCATGCACCGCGTGATTCTCCGCAAAATACTTTTCCATAGCGGAGTTTACCATCATCGCGCGGTCTTTGACGGATGTTTCACCGCCCTGCTTTTCATCGCGCCTCATTGAGAGAACGCGACGCAAGTCCGCTGCCGCCCGCGAGGTGTCAAATCTGTTGCTGGTGGTTGTGTAACCAGCGTGCTGCCTAACAGCGTCCAACAACTCCGAGGCGGTCATCGTAGTCTGATGCTTGTAAAATCCCTCAAAACACCGATGAATGTAATTGGGGATAAGCTGGCCCATGCTCACTTTGGAGTGCTGAACCACCCCCTGAGCGTTGGCGAGCTGCAGCCGTTCCTCATAATCGAGGTACGCTGCGTAAAAAACACGAGAGGCCTGCTCGGTCCACACCTCTCCGTATTTCGGTGGAGTCAGAGACTCCCCTACCACCAGCGGCGTGCTTGCCGTGTGCGCCATAATCCACAGCAGTCCACCTGGACTCTACTGTAATAACGGAGAAACTGCCGCCTGACCTGTGCGTCCTCCAGCTCCCGGAGCGTCCTCTCCTGCTGTGCGCTTCAAGCCGTTTCGATCCGTCCAACGGGCCAACTGCCTTCCCAGCTGTGACCCAATACTCCGCAGCCGAAAACTCCTCCAACAGAAGTTCCGCGAATATCTAGATATTATGGCCTCTGCCAGATGATATCAGCAAGAGGGCTTCCAGCGAGGGACTCCACCAGTCTCGCTGGCCTCGCACTCAGTAAGTCTTGTTCTTAGAGCTTGTATTATCACGGAGTGATCCTCATCGGACCACGAGCCAGGTGGCTAGGGGACATCACACAGGATCCCCGGCCACTGCTCCACTCACACATGCGATTACACTGAAACCTCCACGGCTTGGTATCTTTTGGCTACAGGTTGTTGGTTTGAGCGCGCAGAGTACCGTTCTGGTGCTCCGCGTGTGTGTAATTGATTTCCTGAAATCGCCTGCGCGTGTCCTATCGCGAGGCGTAGTCTGTCCAAGATACCTTCCAACTGCTGGGTGCCGACTTAGTGGCGTGTGTAGGGGTGAGGATCTGGCTAGGCTCGGTGCATCCGTGGCGGCAGCCTCATAATCCAACGTGAATCGCATCACGCTGCCTGGGCGTGCGCCGTCACGCGAGGTACGGTCTACATCCAGGACCAAATTTATCGTACCGGATTGTGGTACGTGTGTAAGGTTGAGGATTCGACCAGTCTGAGCAGTGCATCTGACCCGTGTGATAGCAGGACGTGGCCGACGTTGACGCCTCCGACGCCACACGCCGCTTAGTCGCCTGTGGTAAGTTGAACCTGTGCCTCGCAGAGCATAGGAGTCTGGGCGGATACTGACGGGTGTCCGGCAGACTAGGATTGTGATTTTTGAGGCTTCAATCTTGCAACGCCTACATCCGTGTACCAACACTATCACCCTGCACGGTCCCTTGCGCGTCGAGCTTACTCAGGCACTCGGGGTGTTATACGTGTGGGGAAAGCCTGCGCGCCTTGCGCGTAACCCCGGTCCCTGGCTAGGGGTCGGGAGGCGGTGGCGGAATAGTCTTGCAACGCGTCGAAAAAGACGCTCGAAACCGTGGGCCTGTGCAAGGATCAACGGGATTACCGGGAGTGGGCGGACAAGTTTCGTATGGCAGTGGGTCTCCATTCGCAGGAACTCCTGAAGATCCTCGACGGGGAAGCGTGCCCCGAGGGCGATGGGGTTGACGATGTCACAGCAACACACAACTCGAAAAGCCGAACCAACCAGTTGTACTCTCTTATCTACTTCTCCACCGTCGAATTCGCCAACATCACGCTGTTTGACCAGGACTAACCGGTTGGAGAAGGTCGATCTCGTTGTGCCGATGAAAACCTTGGGCGTCGACGCAACGACCGGACAAATCATCTGCTCCATCGTTGTTGCGCTTGAAAACCGTGCTGGGATCTCCGTGAAGCCTGACGGTTCTGCCGTGAAGATGGTTTCTGCTGATCTGTGGCACCGTCGCATCGGGCATGCCAACAGCAACAGCATGGAAGTTCTGTGAAAGATGCCGCACATCGGTGTTGAATACGACGCCGTGCGACGTCTGCCCCTTCAGCAAGAATGAGCAGCAACCTCACCCAAAGCATGCGTCGCATGACGTCAAGCGGCCTTTTGCCTTTGTCACTGTCGACACCATGGGCCGATCAACCCTCCGGCACTGGGCGGCTACACCTACGTCAACACGTTTGTTGACCAGCTGACGAAGTGGAAGGAGATCTTCTTCATCAAGAGCAAGACGCACACCGTCGACTCCCTCGTGCTGTTCAACAAGGCCGTCGTGATTCCGTCCGCAGAGCGTCTAGTCCGCCTGAGAGGGGACAAAGGTACGGAATTTACGAGTGAGGAGTTCCGTCAGTACTGTCTCGACATCGGCGTCAAGTTGGAGTTTGCGTCTACCAACACCTCTCAGCAGATCGGCGCGAACGAGCGGGGAGGGCGGACGCTTGCTGGTATCGTGCGTTGTTTGCTTGCTGATTCGCGTCTCCCGAGTTTCCTCTTGGGGGAGTTGATGCAGACAGCAGTCTACCTGAGCAACCGGGTCCCACATGCTGCATTGAGTAACGGTACGCCCTACAAGGCACTCTACGGCAACGATGCCTTCCTCGGGAACCTTCGGGCGATCGGGACTAGGTCGTTCGTGCACGTAGAGACCCACACCAAGCAATTGGAGCCGCGTGCTTGGGAAGGACGCCTGGTTGGGTACAGCACGGACAGCAAGTCTTACCGGGTTTACAATCCCGCGAAGAAACGTGTCAAGGAGAGTCGAAATATTGTCTTCATTGAGACGCCCTCTGCACTGCCTCGCCTGCAGGTCGGTGGCTTTGACGACGGAACGTTCACGTACGACGAGAGTGACTTGGTACGAGATGTGCGCGCATAAACGTCTAACCAAGAAGTCGGTTCCCTAGACGCTGCAGACCCGTTAGTCACTGAACGTTTGGGGCAAATCCGTGATGTCACCAAGTGCGACCCTGGCATTAGCCCTGCTGTCTCTACCCCACCTGCTTCGCATGGGGGAGTGAGGCCTTCCGATCAGAGTTCTCTGTCACCTGGCCCTCCATCGCCCGCTTCGCCATGGGGATCTACGCCATCTGGTGGTTCTTCGCGTGGTGGTTCTTCGCGTGGTGGCTCTTCGTGTGGTGGTTCCGCGTCGAACGGAGGTCGCGCGATTACACCGGCCGTAACCAGATCTGCCGCGAACCAGCCAAAGCCCAGGACCCTAAGAGAACTTAAACGGCTCAGTTTTGTGTACTTCACGAAGGGGAAGTATCCGGACGTCGCCCACAAGGACGACATGCCTCGGGTTGTGGAGTACGAGTATGCCGTGCAGACTTCGCAGCCGGGAGTTCCTAGATCGTTCTACGAAGCCATGAAGCTGCCGGACGCCGCACATTTGGAAGATGCTGCGGACAAGGAGATGGCTAGTCTGAATGAACTAGGAGTCCACAAGCTCGTTCCGAGATCTTCTGTTCCTCCAGGACAGAACGTCATCAACTCAAGGTGGGTTTTGAAGCGCAAGGCTGACAACTCAAAGAAGGCGCGGGTCGTAGCTCAATACTTGAACCGGGTTCCGGGCCTGGACTGCGGCAACAAGTTCGCTCCGGTTTGCCGACTGCAGAGCATCCGAATGGTACTGGCCATAGCGGCAGAGCTGGACTCGGAAGTAATTCAGCTGGACGTGAAAACTGCTTTCCTATATACGGACATTGAGGAGGAAGTGTTTGCAGATTAGCCGCCTGGTTATGAGACCAAGGACAAGGGTGGAGGCCCTCTTGTCATGAGGCTGGAGAAACGCCTCTACGGGCTAGCTCAGAGCCCCGGGAACTGGTTCCACACAATTGATCCCGTCCTTAAGGTCATCGGTTTCATCCCGCTGAAGTCCGACACCTGTTTTTATATGTACCAGCAAGTGTGTCACCATCATCCTCACCTTGTACGTGGACGATCTCCTCGTGATTGGTGGCAACATCAAAGTGATCGAGGATATCAAGGTACAGCTAATGGACAGGTTCAAGACGACCTGCATGGGCAATGTGTCGCGTGTAATTGGGCTGCAAGTCACCCGCAATCGTGCGGAGAAGACGCTCAAAATCGACCAGGAGGACTACACCAAGTCCGCGCTGGATCGGTTCGGCTTCGCAAACCGCAAGCCTACGCTAACCCTCGGTCACGGACCTGAGCTCTCCAGCAAGCAGCCGGAGGAGACACCGCTGAACGCCGACGAGAAGCAGAGGTACGAAGCGATCGCAGGAACGGTTATGTGTCTGGCCTCTATTCTCAGGTAGGCTATAATGTACAGCTCGAGTCAGCTCCCTCGTGCCATGTCAAATCCGTTGAAAGCGCGCACGGTGGCGGCCAAGCACATTCTGCTGTACCTGGCGGGGTCCACTGACTCCAGCATAGTGTACAAGAAGGGAGGCTTTACGCTCACGGCCTTCTCGGACTCTAACTGGGTTAACAACCCAGACAGCGGCAAGTCGATGTCGTTCAACATCATGATGTTGGCCAGGGCTCCCATCAGCTTCAAGTCTGGTCTTCAAAGCCTAGCGGCCATGTCCACGATGGAAGCTGAGCTGGTTGCATCGGCACTCGCGCTGAAGGAAGCCGTGTTCTGCATGAACATGCTGACGGAGGTAGGATTTGGGGAGCAGTTCGTTCAAGTGCCGCTTCACTGCGACAACACTGCAACTCTGCATGCGCTCAGAAACCGTGCGTACAATTCTTGCACCAAGCGCATCGCATTCCGTTACTTCTACATCCACGAGCTGGTCACCGAGGGGACAATTTCGACTCATTACATCTCTTCCGAGGACAACCCAGCCGACATCGGGACCAAGAATTTTTCCAGGCCGCGCTTTCAGTAGCTACTAGACATCATCAGCGACTTCTGACGTCAACGTCGTCGTCAACATCTTGTGTTATATGTTTGTGTCATCAACATTGTGTTTAGTGTTGTTTGTGTGTTTGTTTGTGAATCTGTTATTTGTGTGAATCAGTTTGCTATTTCAATAGTCAACATTCGGCCTCGCACCACAACTGGTTGAACGAGCCATGTAGGATTGAAGGTTAAGGTAAAATTGGTTTGTGTAGGATACGATAGCAGTACGTTTGCAAGCACATGAATGTATGCAAATAGGGCACGAAATAATCTTTATAAATTCTACTGGCTAACGCATCGAATTAACTGCTTGCATGGATTGAATGGAGTTTTTTTCTTAACTACTTTTATTATCACTGATTCGATTTTTTTCTTGACTTGATTTTTTTCATCGTCGAATTGATCATTAAGAGGGAGTGTTACGGAAATGTTAGCACATGACCATGTATGAGTCAATGTTCAAGTAGCACTGCTCTTATATCGTAGATCATAGTTTATGCACCGTTTCGGCATGTCACGTATATTATGCGGAGGAATAGCAGCAGTTGTCTCTGCTCGTACGACCGAGTATCTCACTCTCTGATGCGATCTCTACCCGGATCGTGATTGCATCCTAGCTGCCTGTTCATCTCTGGAAGCTGCCGTCAACTGGACTCCTGCATTCTCCGTGGAGTACATCTGTGTGTGTTGGCCATCTAAGCGCCAGCGTTTACGTGTTGTCACGTCTTCTTGTCTCTACAGCACAGGAGTATCGTGCTCCCCGGGCGACCGCTTGCCCGGTGTTAACTCTCGGCTAACACCGAGGACACAGCCTCTGCCTTAATTGTCAGGGTACAACGTAATTATCCATAACTCAACAAATGAAACAAAAATACGAGGTATATTTTGAAAAACACTTGAGTGCGTCGCACCCATACCTATAGCACAGAGTATCGTCTCATGCACGAGAAGACACGCATCGGCAAGAGAGGGAGTATAGAGAGAGAGCCGAAGACATGGCCCACGGTGGTTGAGTTCTTGTCGTTAGTTGCGAACCATAACTCAGACCCATATTCCGCCCCTGACTACTGTGGGGAGCGAATGTATGATGAGCAAGAGAAGGCACACAGCCCCCCACCATCAACAGGAGTGGGGTGGGACGCCGACGGGCGAAAGCGATCGTCAAATCTATGCAGTATACGGAAGTAGTAATATTTGCTCCGATTCACATTTGTGCAGCTAAATATTATGCTGGGTGTACCATGAATTGTAACGGTTGCTCCCGTCAGTGCAACTAGCAATATTTACTGCCACCGGCGCATTGAGAAGTGTTTAGTGTGCTCCTGTACTCGGTTTCGAGATGTTTGTGTAATGGTGCGGTGGAATACGTAGGGAGAAAACATGTTACTTTTTTTGTGTTGCTTCACAGCAATACGTCCACCCATAGGGCACGTCACGAATGACATGCAATATTTCTTTCACCTTGGAGTCCCTGCGGTACGAATGTCCATCTATGAGCCCCTCCCGGCGCAGCTCATGGAACAGAGGGAGTAGGCAACACGCTAGCGACGTATCAAGAGCGTTGTGGGTTGGAGCTGAGGCCGGTAGATTGATTCCCGTGAAAAGGGCTGGTTCGAGTTCCTGTGATTCGAGCGGAAACACCATGGATGGTCGATCACGCCAGCTGGAGGTAAGTAGCATCGCAGCGGGCATTATGGAGGGCGTCGCAAATGAGCCTAGAGGCGACCACGGCCACAGGCACCCGGGCCTGTAATGAGGGTAGAAGCGAAAGATCGCTGAGCGATGTTTTGTGCGAGAGCGGAGCACTCGGTCAATCGCAAGCAAAGCTCCCACAGACGAGCATAGCGGTGCGATTACAGGCGGCGAAAAATACGGCGGGGTGAAGATTTTTCGAGGCGCGAATAAGAAGCAGGGCTCGGATCACCCGGGCCGAGAAAGCTGAAACGGGCGCACACGTCCAACTGCAGCAATGAAAGAGGGGGTGCGAAGACTGCGCCGGTCGGGGGCAGCAGCTGGCCTGACGTCAGACACGGTTGTGAGTGCCGTAGGCAATCCCGTACCCAAACATGGTGATATATTAGAGAGTTGTTTCCTTGGTTGGTCCAGGTAGTTCTCTGGTATACACTATTAATAGGCTAGAACAACTTTATGCGACGACGCTTTCAAGGAGACTGCCACATCTAGTCGGGAAGGCTTTGACCATCTCTCTGGGGTAGGTAGGATATAGGTGACATTCGGGTCTTTGACGGTATTCAATCTACTATTGCCAACATACCCCTGCTGTTTAAGATCCGCCTGGTTCGCAGCTCTAGTCTGGGGTACGTAAATCACCCTGCTGTACTCGATCAGGTAGCCAATGCTACGCCCATGAAGGAGATACAGGAGACGAAGCAGTATAATCCGTCATGAAAGAATCGTATCGATAATTCTCCTTCCCTTTGTATTTAGAGTACATGTACGGAACACGAGGTAGCAACGAATCTAACAAAGCATGCACAGCACCGGTCATTACCTCAGAACAAAGATACTATATTGCTAGAACGATACTGCGCAAACAGGGCTGTTGACTCATGAAGTTGAGTCTCTCTGCTCCGCGAAAACCCTTACCGTACAACATACTACAGGTTCGATACGCGGGGCAATCGTTTTCAAGCTTACAATGTCTCAACCGTATAGGTAGAGACGTCGGTGGTCCGTCATTTGTGCGTGGTGTGTATCATTGGCGTAGAAGAGGTAACAACCCTCGTTGTTGTTGAGCACATATTGCTACTATCAGAAGTGCCTCGAATGAGGTTCGTGCAGGACGTGTTGACTTTGACTCCTTATACAGGACGTTCGCCCGTTAGGGACAGAGAAAATACCAGAGAATTGGCGTGCACGTGAGCTCGACGGCCGTGTTCGCGACTGGATGATTCTCTCTCCGCGTTTGTTTATACTCGGCAGACGTTTGCACGGGCCCCGCCCACGCCTCATTTGCTACCGTGCGCGTCTAAATACATGCTGAACGAAATGACGCGACCAACCTATTTCGTGTCAGATATCAACGTATCCACCATATTAGCTGGGCATACATATACCTGGAGATATTCGTACGAATGCACTGCACACATCTGCTGCTGTGTAGACTGCTGGATCACACGACCGTGCTAGCCGGGACGAATGACATGACCAGATTACTCGATTTATAATCCGGAGAAAACGCAACAATTATAATCGAGCATGTATGGAATACAGCCCATACCAACATAGACATTTATAGGGGTGTCACGACTACCGTGGTAGGAATTGTCGTCACCCACCACCGATTCTCCGGCACGTTAGTCACAAGGAGTCGTAGCCGAGAGGTTGATCGCAGAAACAATCAAGTTTCAATTCACGCGGTTTCGCCTGCGAATACGACCTCAGGAAAAGGTTAGTCAACGCCATCAGCTGTCAGTCGTTAAAGCGACGCCGGAGAAGTGAACCTAGCGATGGAGTGTTCATAAGTCTAAGAACATGTCGACGAGGCGTCCAGCTAAAACGGAAAAAAAAAAAAATGCAAACGCTGCACTGCCATTGGCCGTACGACCGGATAGACCCGCCAGTCGAAGTAAGGACCATACCAGATACCAGCAAGCAGCTGGTCGGACCATGCGACTCGGTAGATCGGTTGGTTAAATCTGCGACTAGAGGTCAGTTGTTGAGGTGAGGTCGGTCACTTGACGTTGTCGATGGATGGTTAAAGGTGCCAACAAAGTCGAGTGCGGCAGCGACACTGGCCATGCAACCATGTTAATGGTCTTATAGACGTGCTACCGAAACCTCAGAATAAGCACCCACGCCGGTCACACGACATCTCGGATCGGCTGCCTGGAGCACGCGGTAAACGCTACATGCCCCAACGAAAGTCGTCATACGATCGATGTCATTACCTTATTGAGGGTACGTTCAACGCCTAACGCCACAGAGAAGAACACCACGCGATGGCATAGATTGGCGGCTTGACTGCATGCGCACCCATCGAACGCAACGTATGTTGGGCCACACGTCGATACACCTGTGCATGACAGCTCCGACATCGGACAGATGCAGGGAGGCAGCAAAGTCCATTCTTGGGGTTGCATTCAAGCGGTGCTTATTGTTTTCGGCCAAGCTGAGCTTCACAGAGAGAGCTCTGCAGTCTGAGACCCAACATTGTCGAGGTGGCAAACGAGGGCCACGGTGAGCACCGGGCTTCACGCGAGGCGCGCGACGGACGTAGCTGGAACAGAGAGTGAAGAAAGCTTGAACCGGACCGAATCCGAGGCAAGGTGGTGGCGAGAGCGCTGCGTACGAAGCTGAGAGAAGCTCTGCCGTTCGTTTTTTTTCGAAGGGAGTTCCAACGAGGCGGAATACAATTACATCAGACGGGGATTTTCTTCTCTTTCTAGAATTTCCCAGTTCGGTTTTCATTTTCATTATTGCTTTTGAGGTGTGGTGCCGTGCAATTTCTTTCGTACATATCAAAAAGGAAAACAAGTATACAAGTACATTCATGCATGCGGCATTCGGGTTGTTTCCTCGATGGAGCATGGAGCTCTTGACATTCGGTAGTCGTCTGTTTGCACGTAATAATTCGGACCGTCTGTTCCGCTCGGTTGTTCAACGTGAGCGAGCGCAGTGGGTGAAGCCGCCCGCTGCGCGAAGCGTTGGTTCACCATACGTACCTGCGGTACACGTTCTCCACACAAACACTAGCAAATTGTGCCCACTTCGGTCCAAATATTTTTACACAAAACATTCCATGTTCATACATCTGGAACGTTGTTAGGTGTTACGGAATGACATTGCATGCGTCACCGCCGAAACGGGAAATAACGCTCTACTTCTACTGTAAGCGCCGGCCTATAGCATGAAACAGCAGTATACACTGTATTTGCTATGGCGCCAAGGATATATTGGTACCCTTGAATCTGATTGGGAGCGACGTCTGCCGTGTTCCAATGACGGAACGACATTGCTGAGCAGGACGGAAATATATCCTAAGATTGGAGGGAAAATATTTTGCCAGAGCTCTTGTGGACCTTTTAAGGTTTTAGCACTGCAGTCGCGTTTGGGGGACAAAAACTCAATTTCTCCAAGTAGTTTGGCCTTAAACCGGTACTCCAGTCTAAAATGGTTCAAGCATTTACGCGCCTCTGTGTCAGTGTTGGGGCGTGAAGACCGGCCAACCTACAGCGCGAGGGATGTTCGCCGACAAATGCTAAGTGGGAACAACAAAACCTGAGTAAAAACGGTATCAGCAGCGAGGTTAACTTATAATTTTAAGAATTTTCCGATTCTCCAACTGCGGGAGAGGCATGAGAAGCTGTTCCTGAGTAAAAGGCACTGCTCGTTCTGAGAAAAGGTAATCGCCTATACCTGCACTAAAGGCAAAGGATTGCCGATGACCAATGCTGCGATATAACTCTCACGAGGGCGACATGTCGAGCATCAGCGCTGAGCAAATGTCGTGCTAGGCAGGGAAGCGTACATCATTGAAATTATACGAGAACACTTCGTGCAGGTGTAAGCTAAACGGAATCAATTCGCTCTCCGCAATTTTCTTGCTTTTTGCACGAATGGGTCCCCGTAAGGTACTATATACCAAGATACCCTACTTTATTGATGGGGCATGATTAGCACCTTTACATAGGGCAGCCGTTTAGCCTTGCCCACTCCATCAAACGCTTACGTCCAAACATCTTCGCCCCCTTGTACGTTTCGGCGTCCCATGGGCAGCCTTGCGCTCGTAGCCACTGCAGTATGTCCAAGCGATCTGCCCTGGCCGCAGCGGCGCATGTATCCTGGTTCCAGGGACAGCCGTTACACCGAGCCCACTTCAGCAACTTGAAATGACCTCTCTTTGCGGCCACGGTGCATGTGCGTTCGTCCCAGGGGCAGCCGTTACACCGTGCCCACTTAATCATCTCCAAATGATCGTTACCGGCTGCCACCGTGCATATGCTTTCATCCCAGGGGCAGCCGTTACTTCGGGCCCATTTGAGCATTTCCAAGTGACCTCTACAGGCTGCAAAATCACAGATTTTTGTATCATCCCAGGGGCAGCCGTTACATCTTGCCCATTGGAGCACCTCGAAGTGGCCGTTCCGGGCTGCCTCGGTACATGTGTTCCTATCCCACCTGCACCCGTTAGCTCGCGCCCACTGAAGAATGCCCAAGTGCCCACCTATGGCAGCATTTGTACATGTATCATGCCAAAGGCCCCACCCTTTAGCACGTCCCCACTGTAGCACTCGTAGATGCCCTCCAAGAGCAGCAGCCGCGCATATACTATCGCCGTCTTCTCCCACATGGTAAGGGCTGGGAGGAGGAATCCACTCGAGTATGTGTAGGTGCCCGCCTTCAGCTGCCAAGGCCTTCGGACACCTTGGCCAAGGGCAACCGTGCAGCACCACCCACTTTAAGATAGGCAGGTGCCCATTTCTAATAGCGGCCGCGCATGTCCGGCTATCCCAAGGACAACCTCCGGCCCTGGCCCACTGAAGCAGATCCAGGTGACCCCCCCGTGCAGCACTCTCGCACGTTCGAAAGTTCCAGCCGCAACCGTGATCCCGTGCCCACTGCAGGATATCCAAATGCCCTGCACCGGCGGCCTCGCTGCAAGTAGTGCCGTCCAATTTGAGGTGCTTAGCATGCGCCCACTTCAAAAGGCGTAGATTGCCAGCTGCCGCAGCCGCGGCGCAAACCACATCCTTCCATCCCCAAGTTTCCTTGATTGCCCACTCGATCATTTCGAGGTGTCCCCGGGCTGCAGCTTTGAAGCATGCCTCCGGGCACATATAACATCCGTTTGAATGGGCGCACTGCAGGGCCTCTACGCCGCAGTGTTCGGCAATACTTGTGCATATCGTTGAACTATTTTCCAGCCCACTGTCGAAACTCCATTCCAGCTGCGACACCGATGTCTCTGATGTTATGGCCAATGTTATTCGGGGGCGCTCGCCCCAAGCGTCTCTCCAGTCTTTTGACACTTCGGCGAAAAACGCGTACTGGTTGGATAGCAGTGACGCCAGACACGACAGAACATCAATGTTGGCGCCAAGCGGAAACTCGTGTCCGGCCGGCTCGGGTTCGGTGTCCTCGTTGGTACTGGCGTTGGTGTCGGTTAAAAGTCAACAAACGAGGAAGGCGTTTTAGGGTTCGAAGGATGGAGCCTAGATCGAGCAAAAGAGAGCCAGTGGTGGAGGAAAATATGAGGTTGACTGATAACGGCGGTTTAAGCCGTACTTATTCAGGGCAATCCAGAGTAAATGAAGAAGAGAACAAATATTATTTTATCAACCGTTGAGGACATTATGGTTCGTTCAACGGGTTCGGATTGCGCTAAAAATTCAACTTGCTACAGTGAGAAACACACGAACGCGGCAGGGCTGTCGACAAACAGAGTGAACCCCGCATCCGTTGCGAAGCATGATATGATTGCCACAACGGAAAAAAAAAAAAACAGACGAAATCGGCTGGAAGGCATGGCCTGAGAAGAGGGGTCACGTACCCACTACAGTAGTGGGCGTTCTCGAAACATGGATATAGGGCTTTCACAAAGAGGGTGCTCACCTGCCGGTGTCTGCCATATTTTCCTGTGTAATAGGTTCATCCTTAGGGCTCGTCATCCTCCGAGAAGATAGCTCGTTGCGGGGGGGAAGTAAGATTTCCCTGCAGGAGCAGAGAGACCAGCAGCAACAGCAGCAGGGGCAGCCCCTCGCACGAACGATATTTTTGGGTGGAGGGCCGCCGATCAAGTATATCCTGTATCCAGCGTTAGAGACAGAAGCGGTGGTCAAGCAAACGAGACGTATTCAGGAGAACTACCAGCAGCAAAGCTAAAGATCAGGTACAAAGCACCAGGAACACACTGAAGGAAGGAAAACAGAAAATTGTCTTGGCCGAATCTTAATTGAAAAGCCTAGCGTGTTTAGCCATAACTTCTCGCTTCTCTTGCCCTGACGTTTTACTTCTCAAGTGTCACGGTTCCCAGAGCAAAACATCTTCGGAGGCAGAAACTGTAACGTTCAAAATGAAATCATGGACAGCCCGTTTACAACGTAACCTGTCCACCTTCGACTATGCGTTCGGTTTCATAAAATAATAATGATCAGTAAAGCAACACCAATACCTACCAAAGGGCATGCATGGTAGGGTTGCCCTTCTTTTTTAACCTCGGAGGTTAGGTGCCATCCTTTTTTCCGAAACTTTACAAGCCACAGTCACCTGGCCATCGATGATCATGGCAAACGGCGAATAGACTTGGCCCATGCTACGTGGCCGCATCTGAGTCAGACGTTCTTCGAAACCAGTGCATTGGGTACTGCACCACGAGCGCAACTCAAGTTCAAATTGTCATGTTGTGAACATCGCACAATCTAACCTCAACATTGTTCGAGTATCGCAATCCCCGAAAGACTGACACTAGCCCGTCCGGACGCTGTGTATGCTAGAGGAATGTTCGGGAATCGATCGATATCACGTCCGACTACGTGTATATAAACACCTCTGTAGTGACACTGGTCGTCGGTCGATTGCCCCTTCGTTCGGTATTTGTCTGATAGACAGTCGCTTCCTTCGCTAGCGTGGCCGGGGTAGGAACCAACCTGGTACATCCGTCGATGGAGCTCTCAGCAGAGTCGATACAGAGCACCGAAAAATACAGCGGGTCGCAATAGAGGCGGTCAATTCCCTTGCGGCTACATTGTATATTGAAGTGATTATGACAGTTTCTTCTCCAACCGATCTTTGCACCAACGGGCAAGCGTCGGCTCAAATTCGACCGTAAACTCTTGCGCACGCATCCCAAGGTCGACACCACCGTATCCATCGATGGCCACTAAACCTCGTCGGCATACGCACCCATCTCAGGCCCCCCACCTGATGCAAATGCACACCAGGCATATGTTTAGTTCCAACTAAAAGTAGTCAAACGTGAATATTTTACAACCGAAAAAAACAGCCGCTTCTTCCCATCGACATAGTGTGACTGACGGTTTGTAAAAAAACGCAAGAACAATAGGGCCACAACGCCGAGAAACCAAGGACGAGATACCGGTCTGGGTGCCGTGCGTGCATGATTCAAGCAAGTGGAAAGTCGAGGATGACGGTCCTCTGCGACGTGCACAAGATCCTATTTCGGTTGTTTCAAGCATCGGAGGGAAAGTTTTCAATCGATCAGTAGTGACTTCTCCCGGTTGTTTAGCCGACGTCTATTGTTGTACCAGGTACGCTGCGTAAAACACCAGTGCGTGATCTATGCTCCACGTCAATGTCATGGGGTCGTACCAATACACACGACGGTTGTGAGCGCAACGGGTGTTTGAATTTGCTACTCAGTTTTTGCGACCTGTGGTTTGCCATTCGCCCGTGCTCTGAAATATTATTTGATTCAACTACACCAGGATTACGTTCACCTGGAATCAGCCACACCTAGACCTTGGGTCGCAAACCACGCACGAACACGTTGGCAGTGAAACAGTTTTTACCTCAGAGGCATTGGATTCGACACGTATGACGAACAAGTAGGTATGGATGGACAGGTTGACGAAGAAAGCCTTCATCATGTTGTTTCCATTAAAGTGATTTTTGAATATATGCACAAGGTCGTCACCAACACGTACGCCGTAGATCAACGGACACTGTCACTTATACCCGCGGTATCATGGACACGCTGGGCGCACATATGCTACTAAAGTGGGCGTGGCATGATCAACAGGTACGACATCGACATCATACTACCGTGAATAAACCACCCAGCAGGGTTCAGGTTCATTTCTTTCGGGAAGCAGTAGGTATTTGAACCAACGAGTGAACCTAACAAATACGACGGCAACCGCAGCGGATACGTCGAGGCAGGGTACACGATTTCCTGGGGTCTTCCTGAGATGCGAGCACAACATACTTGCCACAGAAGCACATGGCCTGTCTTCCAGGTAATCCATCGAGACTCGAGGACGTGCTTTAAAGTTTCGACACAAGCACTTGGCGTTTCTCGAGCGAGCGTGCGTGTACTGTCTCACTGCTTCGCCGGCAAGACCTGTCGTGACGAAAATGAAGTTAGGCGGTCCGGAGACAAAACCAGCCACAAGGCCGCACTTCGGTTTCTTCCACGGCCTCAGCCACCGTCTCCGACCAGTCTCCAACACAGCTACTGCCACCGGAATGAACGACTGCGGCTGATGCGCTGCAGCAGAGTCTGTCGTATTCGCAGCTCTGTACCCACATATCGTTTCGCCGTCGTCGCGTGCAGTTTCATCACGACGAGCACTACTAAAACATCAACACGCAGCGGGAGCGCCAGTAGTACGACCTCGACCATGACCGGACGACGACGCTAGCAACAAGTACGAAGCATCACCACGACAATAGTATGTACTAAAGTAGGACAGATTCACTGGTGGGAGCGCCTGTCATAAAAAATAATGTGTGTGTCGGATGATAGAGAGGTGAAAAAAAATTGTGCGAGTACAGTAAAACAGCTTGGCTAGCACTTTCAACTCTTTTGGCTCAAAGGCTGGTATGCATTCTTGGCCACTGTCCTGCCATCATTTTAGGCATCCCGGAAGACGGCTACCGGAGGCTGTCCACGGCCGATGGCAAACCCCCTTCGTAAAGCTGGTCTGTTGCACGGTTGCGCGCCGTGCTAGGTCATACCCAGGATGCTGAGAGGTGAAATTGCACTGTCGATTGGTCACTGTAAAGGCAATGTAGGATGACCCAGGAATCTGTCGTGAGTTGGCGCGCGGAGGCATTTCTCCTGAATTTACAAATGACTAAAATACAGAGCAAAGCATTTGCAAAACAGGGCCCGTGCTTCTAACCTTCAGAATGCAAATAATGAACAATGCAGAGCAGTTGAGGAGGTGTTTGACCATTTTGGACCCAATACCATACTACCTCTCACGGGAACCTATTTTCTCTTTGACAGCTGCTTCGGCTAGGTGGCCACACCAGTGAACCCCCATATTCGCCGGGAGCACAGAACAAGTTTGACGAGACCTGATGATTCATCAGTGGTGTAGCCTTTGTACTACGTTTCCGCGCGTGACGTGAAACATTAAACATAACAATTATGGGTGGTTTACGTTCAACTGGCTCGCAACTTCGAGTTCACGACAATACCTCGTGGATCGTTCCTGCCTTCTTTTGACTGCTGTTTGCCGTACCAAACACCCTAAAACCACCCACCAGGCGCGTCCCTCAACTTCGCGAGCAGTAATTTCCCGTGAGGAGCTGTAACTGCCCGCAGGGGAAGTGCAAACGTTCAGATGAGGGTTGTTGTTTTCCTAGCTTTGTGTATCCTGGGTTTCGGAGAAGTCCGATCACTGCAGCACCTCGACGTGAAGATGTAGGCCCCTGTTGAAATCTGGACAGAGGCGAACATGAAACCAATCACAACCTGTTGTGACGAAATACTTTAGGTCACCACCAGCTCAATGCTGGGCACGAACCAGCCGAAGGTGTATGCACAGCGTATTCAATGAGCGGCGGATATGTGTATTTCAGTACAACCTCTACGGTAGAGAATGCACATAGGCAACCCGGGGAGAAGGGGCGAACAGGGATGACGGGCGGATAGGATAGGATATGGCCTTCAATAGGATAACGACCACAAAAAGGCGTGTACGATAATGGCGACGTGAGAGAAGAGTCTACCTAGTGATGCCGAGTATGAGTTTCGACCACGAGAAAGCACGGGCGAGAAGGGCGAAAATAACAAAGGGGATGGGGAAACAAAACTCAGGAACGTACGAACGTTCTATTTTTGGCAGGTCTCCAGATCTTCGTGCATTATATGTGTAATCTGTCATACTAAAATTATTCCTAATTTAAAGTGTTGAGCTTGCTGTGTTGTCGCACCCATTCGTAGGAATTTCGATTGACTTACCTTGCTTATGGCGCGATTTTGTTCTGTCTTTTATTACCTCACAGACAACGAACCCATAATTCAAATATCTCCAGGTCTAACCGACCATGTGGTGGGGTGGAGGAGGATGATATAGCGCCGGAGTGTAACCAACCACTTGCCGGTCGGACGAACGTGAGTTCGACTCCAGCTGCATGCGAATACGTTTCCATTATTTTTCTACTGCGGAAGGCCGGTGGGATGCCCGGGATCAGGGAAACTGGTAGGCCTCCGGCGGGTCCTGTGGGGGGCTGATTTTTTCCTGCACCTTGTGAGTAGGAGCGGGGCACTAAACAGGGAGGGCCCACGGCACCATGAAGATACCAAGCGGGAGCAAGGTGCCAAGAGCCATTAGGGGCTTGTTTCTTCTTCCGCGTTATCTTGCAGGGAATATTGAGAGACCGTTCTGAATCTACCTGGTGGGTGACGCGCTTCCTGACAACGACATAGAATCGATCTTGCAGGGGCCGGGGAGCTGTTCGCTCACCACTCTCACGCTATAACGAACTTCCCACGGTGGGATCAAAGTACCGGCGTAGATCCAGCATAACCCTTAGTCTTAACCCTAACTCTGATCTGTACCGAAGAGCAACCTTTTAATTTCAGCTGACAAGAGAAAATAAAAGAACTTCGATTTTAATCAATGTGAGTAAAGAGCACAACCGTGGGTCCTATTGAGGAATAGCGTGTTTTGTTCTAAAAAATGGATAGCGCACAAAGGCCAACAAACATCCGAGCGCAATCAACGAGGCGAGCGACGGCCCGCGTCCTCTTCGGGGCGCCTAGGCCAGCTGCTGGCTACTTCTGCCGGCACCGACGAAGAGGCTACCGCTCTATTTCTTTGGTGGCTGGCACAGCGTCGAAGTCCGACACGGGCAGCGGCGACGGGGATACAGCTACAAAATTTATGAGCAAAGTCGTGGCCTGGTAGGTGCTAAAGTAGTTTGCGAGGCAAACTGTGTAAATTGAGTTTTCGACGGCCTTGAAATTGATTCATGAACGCGGCGTGGATGGTCGACTCTGTGCTACGGACTGTCGGTCCTCGCGTTGCGGCAGCTCCTGTGGCCTTGCCCATCGGGAACGGTGCATCTTACCTCTGAAGCAGTCGAATGCACGTCTGAAGTTTGCTGTGGCTTTCTTGGTGTACAGGAATATGCCACCTCGGGTTGCATAAACTCCCCAAATTGAGCAACAGAAATCCCTGGGACTCTCTGTTGGTATTTATTTATTTTTTTCCTGCGAATTTCAATTTGCTTGGTGATTCACTTTTCGATATGATGCTAATCATACGAAATCGTACACCCCCACAAGAGTAGAGTACTACGGTAGATGGTCTTCTTCCTCACTGTGTCAACCCTTCCCAGGCTGTCTCTCTAGTTCAACCAACTGCAGTCGTCATGAACTCTATGCACCTCTTGCCCATCCCCTCCGTCCAAGCATGCCAACGATTGAATACCTCTCCACAAACCCCCAGATTTCCTCCGTTCAATCTTCTACATTTCACTCCGAACTAATTCCTAACACCAACATTGACCCAACCCTCGACTAAAAAAACGGGTCAGAAACGGGCCAAAAAACGTGTTCGAGTCATGTTTTATTGTTCCGAGACGTGGAACACTATTTGTGAACTACTGACCCCAACTTTTCCGCCCTGAACTAACTCAGATACAAGTTCCGGCATGTGTTTTATACCGCCGAAAGATCTATCCTTAGCTATTGCCAGAATTACTACTGCTGTAGCTGGGATCAAGACGGACATTGCGCGCTGAAAAGTAGCGCGGTCTACCACAATAAATAGAAGACAGCACACATCCACGAAAACACGAACATTTGCACCAAAATTTGGGGAATGTTCCGCGCCTACGACTGCAAGACCCACGTCTTGCTGTACGTATCAGCTATTATCGACCAAAGCGAGGTATCGAGTACAGGATTTTAGGTCGGACCGAACTTACCGAAATATCGGGGTACCGGTATCGAGCGCGAATCGACCCGTAATAAAGTGAAGGGTATGGCATTCAGGCCATGCCGGATGACTTGGATAGCACAAATACCGTCGGCACACCTTCACAAAACGTTGCATACCGGTATCAAGGTCGTACCGGTGGAACCGATTAATCGAAGGGTCGGAGACCTATCCAAATTTCAGTACGAGCGAACCCGAGGTTTGCTCATTTCGTCGGCGCTATTTTCCGAGATTTTGCCTTCGAAAACGCTACCAGGTGGATTTACGTATTACGCAACCTGGTGTCCGAGCAAATCACAGCGGAAAACCACGACACATCACCTACCACACATACATATATATATATTCACATACTTGGTATACAGCAAAAAAAAGCTAAATGAAATCGTATCAACACAAAACCACACAGCACAGCAGTTGCAAACACAGCACCACTCGGCGAGATAGCCGTGGCCCAAAGTACGCCCACCCAATGTCTTGAGTGGAAAGGTTTTTCGCAGAGGCTTACCTGCTGTGCTCTTCTCGTCTCTCGTGTCCTTACTGTCATGCGATGTTTTCTGCAGGAACCTCGATCTCAGGACAATATCTACGCGTGGTTGGGTACTACAGAAGACCTGCTCCTGCACGACTCCGTACGAGTATTCGTATAGCAGAGGGGATTTTTGAAGGTGAAGCGTGACGCGAACGGTACAGCTGTTCGCCGAAGCCCAGGACAACGACCGGCTGGTAGCGGACAGTTCAACAGTGGCCGGTGGGGTGGAAGGTGATCGGCGTAAAAGTACTCGTGTAGTTGTTGTTTGTCTGTTTGTTAGGATCGTTTTTAAAGAGACACTGCTGTGAAAACTTGCCAATTTGGCAAGTTTTTGGAAATTTAGATTTTCAAGTCTTGATAAAACTTGCCAAATGAATTGGCAAGTGTAAAAACTTCGATAAACTTACCAACGAAGGGATTGGAGAATATCCATTAAAATGTTTGGCAAAAAACCTGCTAAATTGGCAAATCCAATTTCCAAGTTTTTTTAATGTATGTTTCGTCAAAAACGATACTTATACCCCTATGCCATTGGGAACGCGAAGTATCAACAAAAAATTTGAATTCCGAAGATACCCGCCAAAAAATAATTAGAACAGGCTTTCTATGGGCACGTTTAGAGAAAAAAAGAAATCCCAACTTTGGAAAAGCCCGAAAAAAGCAAATCTGGGGCCGATGTTGGACCAAGATCGGCTTGAGAAAAACTCAGGCCGATCTTTAGTTCGAAGCGGCGAGATTCCGAGTCCTCGACAGACATCGATTGACAAAACCAACGAGTGCGTCATGAATTCTGAACGGAGTGCGTTCGTTAGGGGCTCCGACCCACCCTTGGGTCACCGTCTTCGCACAATGGCCAGCTAGGTGGGGCGGGCGCTGGCCAGGCGTACGAAAAAAATATAATATTAGCCGCTGGTGTGCACAAAACAAACGACAAAATTTCTCGATCCGCCTCGAATGGCAAAAAACAGGCTTTTTTTCAGGTTTGGAAGGATACCGCAGGACGCCGCCGGCAAGCTCTCGCCCCCTAGAGCATTTTTCCACTTTCTACCTTCGGTGCTGTCATCTATACTCGTTAGCGTTGCCCGACACCAAGCGGGTTGGCCGTGGGTTGAGTCTATATGGAGATCAAACATCTATCGTCGCACGAGCTGGTTTTTATCAGGGCTTTTCGCGGGTCAGGTCAAGTCTCACGGGTCGGGTCGGGTCGACCCGACCCGCGAGATTTTGAAAGCCTCTTGACCCGACCCGACCCGACCCGCGAGATTAAAAAAATTGTTGACCGGACCCGACCCGACCCGTGAGATTTGAAAATATCCTGACCCGACCCGACCCGACCCGCGAGATTTCAAAACCTCCTGACCCGACCCCACCCGATCCGCCACCTTCGTATTGACCCGTGAGACACGGGTTTCATGCGGGTCGGGTCACCTTGACCCGCGAGACTATTTAGCTTGACCCGCAGGTCCGACCTGCGGATCCGGCCCGTGGGTCGACACTTCAAAAACAATTTAATATTCATTTTTGTGCCCACAAACGATATGTGGCCTGGCTGTAGTGGGAATATATGGATGCGGGTATGCGTACATGGATTTGGCAGTGTTTTAATGTTTGAATAAGATACCAAATAGTAGTATTGAGTATTTATACGAGAAAAGCGTGTGGGTAAGAGAGCGGGATGTTTTTCGAGTGTCGGATCCGAGGGCCGGATGCGCGGGTCCGACCCGCGGGTCAGCAAAAAAGATCTCGCGGGTCACGCTGGTCCGACCCGCGAGTGACCCGTTTCTCGCGGGTCATGACCTGACCCGACCCGTGAGCTTTTCACCCGTTTCTCGCGGGTCATGACCTGACCCGACCCGTGAGCTTTTCATCACCTCTTGACCCGATCCGACCCGACCCGTGAGATTTGAAAAAATTTTGACCCGACCCGACCCGAACCGACCCGTGAGAGTTGAAAACCTCTTGACCCGACCCGACCCGACCCGTGAGATTTTGAACACTTCCTGACCCGACCCGACCCGAACCGTGACATTTTGAACACCCCATGACCCGACCCGCGGGTCGGGTCATGACCCGCGAAACGCCTTGACTTTTATCAGCGTGTTGACAATTTGCAACAAGAGAACTCAAATTGCGCGGCCTGCAGCCGTTAGAAAAAAAAAGAAGAAAAAATCAAACATTTTTTGTTTTCTTTTTTCCCACAGCGGCGGTACGAGGATATTTTCGGCTGTTTTTTAAAGCAATATTTTAAAGAAAACTTCGGGACTGCGAGTTTCCATTGGCATACATAGGTCTTACATATTTTTCGTTGATTAGAGTGTTCGCGCTTTGTGAAAACTTGACTATAACGACCACTTGTATTCCCCCGTTACCGACGGATATCAAATAACAATTTCCAAATTTACTTAAATATGGCCGAGTTAAACTTCATAGAGCCAGAAAAATATGCATGCAGCCTAGAACGACAACGACCACGTTTGACGGTTGGTCTACATCTCCCCGAGCGTCCGTGGTTAGTCAAGCACACCCGGAGCCTTATGTCACGGTGGGGGACAGGGCTGGTGATGTGGAAACGGCGGATTCCCTTCGCTTTTGCGCCTTTATTATTCGTTGACCTTGCTGTTTACAAGACCCGTACCAGCAGCAGCAGCGATAGCTGTGTGCTGAGATGTGGCTGCGGAAAACTCTTCCTCTGGCCAGCTCTGACGAAACAGGCGACGCACGTCTAGCTGTGGTCGCCGGGTGCAGCTCCTCTGAGGACCAAATACGCCTGTCTTTCTCTCTGGTGGTTCCCCTGCCTCTCTCTCGGTCTCGTTTTCTCGTGCGTAGTGTGTCCGAAGCCGCGCTCTTCTATCGTGATCATATACGGGTACCTGGAACCTTGATACCACGAAAGCTATTTTTATTGGGGTAAAAGTACGAGTACACACGTACATACAGCATGTATAGCATATTGCTGTGTCGTTTCTGACTGCTCGTTTTTGTTCCTTGCTGCTACGTGTTGGGAGAGCGGCAGGGCACGGAGAAGCGATGAAACGCAGGCCGCCAGAAGGTTGACTGTATGCACTCTGCTGCTTTGCGGTGCTGATGTCGGGTTCGGCGCGGTGCCTTTTTTTGGAGGGCTCGCCGCAGAGCTGTGTATCAAGTCGCACACTCAGGAACACCACGACAATGGCAGCAACGTTTGATTCGGGTACACAGCGCACAGCGCAGAGCGCTCATCCATCGTATACGAGATTGGTATAGCATACCACGTACTCGTACATTATTGCACATCGACACCCATCCGTTCGTTTTCCGAGAAGATCTTAAATTCATGCCAATATTTACAAATTGATAAAGCGCAATGCGGAGAGACAACCTTTTTGGATAAGGGCCACTCCTAACGAACAAAAAAAAAAAAAGGATTCGTGATATTTTTGTCGTGAATCACGACAAAAAAAATCACGATTCATGACACCAATTTTTTTAGCTTTTCCCTAAGAAAAACAAAATCACGATTCGTGACATTAGTCGTGCCTCAAAATACGCCTGATCAAGGCACTACGCAACCCACGCGCACCAACGGTATCCGATGGTCGCTATAGGGGCATGGCAGACTCTGCTTCGTACGCCGCTTGTGGAGAACGGGCGGCTACCCAAAGACACCGCTGGGCCCGGGCTAACAAGGAAATTGTGGCCTCGAAATTTCCAGGAGGAGGAGCCACTGCTGGAAGACAAACGCGAAAATGACCTGGGGATGTCACAGGCCAGGCCCGGCAGACGGCCTGCGAGATGGAATCTCGCGAAACGAGCTTGGCCGACGGTCGGTGAAGTTGGAGTCTCGCAGGCTGGGTCAGGCTTCGGCCCGTGATTCGAATATGTCACGGGCTGGGCCAGGCGCGGACGGCCCAGCCCCAGCCCGGCCTGGCCGTGCCCCACTCTCGAGAGTTGGCTCCACACCCGCAAAAAACGTAGGGTTTGAAATATCAGAATTTTAACTGTTTGAAAATATCACGAAACGCGACGTTTTTCGGCTTTTTTCGTTAGAACTGAAATGTCACGGATCGTGATCTTTTGGCATGCCAAAAAATCACGAATCGTGATTTTTTTTTTTCGGTTCGATAGGAATGGCCCTAAGTTTACAGACGAAAACACGCTATTAAATTTACGTTATGCGCGAAGACTCTGATATTACTTGTAGTTTTCTTTATCTATCAACAACCGACGCACACAAGTCGTCGACAATCAACAAATACCCAGCAGCGTAAGTTCCTACTAGTAAGGAGATCCTTACACTATCTAGTTTATTGAACCGTATTACCGAAGTGTTCGGTAGGGTATTGAACAAAATATTTCTGACCGCACAATCTAACCAGCAAATACCTGTACCACGGTATATTTCAGTATGTGCCCTACCGGACACATCATGGCCATTTTGTATTATTCGCACTATTCTCGTGTTTCAGCATTCAAGTTTAGAGTTCAGGCTGTTTCCTATGCAGTTCGACCTCGAGCTTCAGATATGTATTTTTCGATCTAACAAAATGAAGCACGTATCCCGAATACTCAAAATCCGACCAGAAAAAAAATCGAATTTGAGGCTGTTTCCTACGCGGTTCGAGTTCGAGCTTCAGATTTGAATTTTTCGATATAAAAAACGAGTGACCCTGCTTATGCAGTCCAAATATGCAAAATCCGATCGGAAATTTTTCGATTTGAGAATCCGATGACCCAAGTCGTCGGATCTTGGGGCCATATTCCGACGACCTGAGTCATCAGATCGTCAAATCGAAAAATGGCATGCTCTCTAAAATCAAGATGGTATCCACGACAGCAAACAGCAGCAGAACGATCGATGAGTTGGATGGTGATACAGCTGTATAGCGACGTTACTTCGCATCCGACGCGCGGACGGCGCGTCCCTCCGTGGCCAGACTAGAGTCGGCTGGCGCGGGCTCGGGCCTAGAGACCAAGAGAAGATCACTCGGCACGCGCCGCTCCGTGGATACGTACTCGTAGACTACACTGCAGCTGTACAGCAGCAGCAGTCAAGTCACAAAAAGACCTAAGCACAAAATACCAAGACAGGTTGGCTCTAGCGCACTCGCCACGTCTCTCCGCCACCAGACTAGAGGCAGTCGGCGTGGGCTCGCACGCTCGGGTCCTACGCGCAGGGCAGCGCACCCAGCGCGTCTCTTCGCGACGCCAAAGCACAAAACCAGCAGTTGGTCTCGGCGTTTGCTCGAATCTCTACACGCACAATATATCTGATTTTTCCTCATGGGAAGACCCTTTCGATTTGTCAAGCTCATATATGAAAATGCCATCGGGTCAAAATCTGAAGCTCAAAAATCAAACCGCATAGGAAACGGCCTGAGAATCCGAAGACCCAAAGTCGTCAGATTTCGTCCCAAAATCCGACGACTTGGGTTATCAAATTATCCATTTGTTTTGCTCCTGAATCTGGAAAATTTATTAATAAATGCTGGATCTTATGCATAATTGAACTACCGTAGCTTATACAACATACACCGAATATAGACTGCCAACTTGTACTTAAACCTACCATTATGATACCATAGCCCCAAGGGAGGGCGGGCGGGTTCTTCTTTCAACTCGCCGACCCTCGAAGGATATCAAACCCCCGCTGCTCGTACCCTCACGAATAGCGTACTACGGTAGATGTGTCGTCTTCTTCCTCACTGTGTCAACCCTGTCCAGGCTGTCTCCCTAGTTCAACCAACTGCACTCGTCATGAACTCTAGGCACCTCTTGCTCATCCCCTCTGTCCAATCATGCCAGTGATTCAATACCTCTCCACAAACCCCAGATTTCCTCCGTTCAATATTCTACATCGAATATGGCATTCTCTCAAATATCAATCCACGACAGAAAGTAAGCAGCTGCAGCAGAACGATCAACGAGTTGGACGGTGACGCAGCTGTATGGCGACGTTGCACCGCGCCCGACGCGCGGTCGACGGGCGGCGATCTCTCCACGGTCAGACGACATTCGGCTGGCGCGCGCTCGGGCCTAGAGACCAAGTGGAGCGCACTCAGTGCGCATCTCGCCGTGGATACGTTCTTGTCGACTACACTGCTGATGTAGAGCAGCAGCTGCAGCAGTCAGTCACATTGTGAAACGTAAAATGTTAAGACCTGTAGTGGACTCTAGCGCACACGACACATCTCTTCGCCGCCAGAACAGAGGCAGTCAGCCTTCAAGTTGGCTCGGACGCTTTGGTCTTATGCGCAGTGCAGCGCACCCAGCGCTTCTGTTCGAGGCGCCAGACCCCAACAATACTGAAGTTGGTCTATTAATAGACGTTTGCTCGAATCTCTGCACGCACAATAAATCCGATTTCTTCGCCTAGGAAGACTGTGTCGATCCGAGAAGTTCACAGCTGAAAATGTGATCGGCCAAAATCTCAAACTCAAAATTTAAACCGTATAGGAAGCAGACTTTCTGAGAGGCTGACGTAATAAAACGTACGTACCAGCTTCGAGCAGAATCATTTTACAATCGGTTGCGTAGCCCAGGATGTTGTCGGGGAGTTTTGGCATAAAGTAGTGCAGGCGTAATATGCAGTCGTGGTACGCACGAGGGTTGCTTAATCTAGTCGAGAAGACATTCTAGAAACGCAGCAGTTCTAAGATACCTACGACAGGAATGTTGCCAAATGCGAATACCAACCCGTCATACCAACCCTCCAACGCAGACCCCAAACCTATAAGAAGCAAAGATCGAATAAGCCTTGAATAAGGTGGTGATATTTATTCTGGTCTGCACCTTGGAATCGTGGTCCGCATTTTATACGGTCTATTTAACGGAGAGTTTTTATTTTCCACAAGTAAGAAATCATCGCAATTTTCTCGTTTTTTTCAAAGGGGCGCAGGTGCGTTGCTGACCTGTTTCGTTTTGGGTGCGAATCGGGACCAGGGCTAGCTTACATTTAGTCTACCCACGTTTTTCTATCCCACCAGGATACGAGTAGGCTTCCTAGCCCGTAAATGTATGCGGTAATGTTTTGCAGAGCCGGTGCCGAGCGCCAACGTTGCAGGTAGGTCAACGTCTTTTAGTGTCATCGTCGTGTAGACCAGTCGACTCGACCAGTCGTCCGTCTGACTGCGCTAGTTCCGCTTCTCCTGCTTTATTACGACACCTATTAAGAGCAGGAGTTGGGATTGATGGGAAAAAAGACAATCTGATCCTAACTTTAACAAAGTAGCATCCACCAGCTCACCAGGTCCTGGCTCGTCTACTCGACGAGGAGGTCCGCTCGATGAAGCTGTCACAGCTGCGATACCAGGTCACGGGTGGCGAGAAGTTATAATAATAAAAACGTACCGTCCACCGTCGACCTGCTTGGCCTGAGGGAGTTCCGCCTCGTTCAGAGGCCAAGTGAGCCCGGGGGCGTTTCGAGGCAAAGAAACCGATATATAACGTTCTTGTTTTGTTGTGTGGTCACCAAGATGTTGCACTGCCCACTAAATAAGCTGATATTGGCCAAAAGTCCCGAACGTTTCCATCGAGCCAAAGCCTGTCTGGGCAAATATGTCCTCCTTGGTGCACTCTCGTGAGTGATCCAAAGCGAACACATTTCGTGTCCTCCCTCGGGGCGGACCTCGTCGCTAAAGATTGGAAATGTGATTCCAGGCGCTTGAATTTCCAGTTCCTTACGCCGTAGCCAAGCATTTTTTTCTGGTGCAGTGCAGAACCACCAGCAGTTTTTATTTTATTTTATTTTTTTATCATCACTTTTACTTTCCAGCCCACTCGTAGGAGGTTTTTACCCTCGACGATCTTCTGGACAAGCCGTGGTCACAGGTGTCGTCCCTTCTCCCCCCCGGTACGTGCCTTTAGTTTTTATCGCGCATAGGGTTCAGCATTCCCACTGCTCGTCGATTTTCATCGAATGCACAGCTAACTCACGCTCTCGCGCTTTCCGCTAATCAATTTTATGCAAGAAAAAGTCCCTATGAGCATGCACTCGGTGAGACTCGAACCCACGAAATTGATCTTGATAGGCTCGCGGACCACCTACCAAGCCACCGGGGACGCAATAGGAAGTGGAACCTCGTAGAAGCTACGAGTACGTTTCAGTACGTTTCTCCGTCTCGTTCTACCCAGCAAAAAAAAGAAATGTGGGCGACAGTACGAGGAACTGGAAATTCAAGCACCGGGAACGTCATTTTTAAACTTTAGCGACGAGGTCCGCCCCGAAGAAGTACACTACTTCGTACCAATACAAGTGCTGCCGCTTGGCACACTCACGGGAATGCACGGGTGCACCAAGGTGCTCATGTCCGGTTTGCCAACATTTTGGCTCGATGGAAACGTTGGGAGCTGGCAGAAAAACGAAATGTCCTCGGAAAAAAACGGCGGCAGACATGCTTCCGATGGCTTCGTTGTCGGGACTTTTGGCTGTATCAGCCTTTTTGTGGGGGAATGAAACGCAGATAGGTGCCACGGCGGTGCACAAAAAAAAACTAATATTGCCAACGGACAGCAGACACTGGAATCACGTCTCACGCCGTTTTTTTTTTACGTTCGCTCACTTTGCGTTTTTCTGCTCCAGTCCAGCACCGACCGTAAAATTCGAGCGCCTGGAACAACATTTTCACACTTCGGTGACGAGGTCCGTCCCGAAGGAAGACACAAAAAGTGCTGTCGCTTTGGAAAACTCACGGCTGTGCACTAAGGAGCTCATATCTTGACACTTTTCTTTTTAACTCTATGGAAAAGCTCCACACCTCAGACAGATTAGCTCACGTTAGCTCGAGCTAGCTCTTCAAGGAGCTAGCTCACTGGTGAGCTACGTGAGCTACGCGAGCTACATACATACACATGTTTCCCTGGCTTGAGCTATATATATGGGGGTAGCTCATCTGCACATACATACATGTAATGTTTTCAAAGCTCGAGCTATATATAGAGGATAACTCATCATCTGCACACACATGTCCAGAGTGAGCTGTATAAGCTACATAACTAGCTCATCTACCCCCGAGATGAGCTATAAGAGCTGCATGAGCTACACATGTCTCCCCCGGCTGAGATATAGGCGGTAGTTCATCTGCGCGTGTCTTCGAATCTTCAGCTACTACAGGCGGTAACTCATCTGCGCAAGTTTTCAAAGCTTGAGCTATAATAGGCGATAGCTCATCTACATATGTTTTCCAAGCTTGAGCTATCATAGGCGGTAGCTCATCTACACATGTCATGTTTGCAAAGCTTGAGCTATAGGCGATATATGGCTGATCTGCACATGTTTTCAAGGCTTGATCTAGAGGACCTAGTTCATGAGCTGTATACGTGCCCAATACTAGCACGCAGAATATAACGATATCATCACAAACTACCATACCCGGTATATTTTTTGTACGTACCAGGTACAGTAATATGTGATATTTTATGAGATCGGATCTGCTTCTGTTCTGAAGATACCTGATGATAGGTCGACACCCGACATAATATGAATGTTCGTTTTTTTTAACAGCTGCAGCAGCTGTCAGCTGTCACCATGCACACCATAAGAGGCGCTCGCACAGAACACAACACCGACACTACATAGTACTACAAGGGTATGTTTACATAACGGACCATTCATAGGATATGCTGGTCACTACAGAACCAAGAGTAGTTTCGTAGGATCAACGTGGAGTATAGGCAGGAGACATAATGATAAATGACACCTGACCTATGCTGAATTTTTTTCTTGAGAAGGGGAGCGCGTCATTCATTGATTCCAGTAAAAAGACTCCCGAATTTAATGTGCTCCCAATCTTCTCGGCCTTTCTCATTAAATGCTCGCGTTATTGTCGAAATACCGAAATAAATTCGGTTCGACATGTATATTATCGAACCTTGAATAGAAAGGTTCGGTACGATATCCAACACTTCAAGTGTGCGGTGTTGAATTTAAGGTGCGACTTTGTGGATGATTTTTGTACTGGCAGCATGGGTATTTACGGTTCCCTACCTTGTGGTAGGCAGATGTGTGTTAGTGTTTCGACGCCCTCGTTTTTTTGCGTTTGATTTGGGGGACTCTAATCCCACGGGTATTAATTTTTGACCCGTTCGGAGGACGCGGAGGTAGCGGTTTAAGTCTTTTGGCGTTAGTGTATACTGCGCTTATTCATCTTTGAAAATGTGTCGTAGGAGGACTATATGAGCCATTCAACGGTGGTCAGGCAGTCAACCCCACACTGAAATGGCAGGGGGGAGGGCTTTAATCGGAGAGTTCCCTCTGATGGTCCCTGCTTGTTCGTGGTTTTTTTACTACCCCCGAAAATGTTCCCTTGTGGTTCCTTACCCTTCGTTATAGTCGGAGATTGCTATCGCATATTACTCCGGTATTCGCATTATTTTAGGGGGGATGTTACGGTTTGGGACTATTTTAGGAGTTACGACGGCATGCATTTTTTATCGGCAGGGGCCGCGTCATTTACTGCTCCTCTTCAGTATGTGGAATACCATCCTTGCCGGCTGACTTACTTTTCTTTGGTCATCAGACTCGACCTATAGCGCAGTTCGATCCGTTTGCCATCTACGTACGTGAGAGACCTTTTCCCCACAGTCAGAAGCACGTTCTATCCGTCTGAGACACGTGAGAGCGCACGTGTCGACTCGGTCGGATCGTGGTCATCCAGTGCATTCTTAGGACGCGGAAGAGTACCACATTCCCCACGGGCGAGACAGAGTACGTTGCAATGGTAGACAGTGTTCATTATGCACGTTTGCTGCGGCACGTGTGGCGCTTCCTCCTACCTTAGTCGGGAGATCAGTGGTTTCGGGATTTGGAGGGCAACAACGAAGTGATCCAGATGACGATTAACCCCGTTATGACCTCGAACTCGAAGCAAATCGACATTCGTCACCACTTCTTACGAGAGTTGGTTAATAAAGGAGAGCTTGGTATCACATATTTCAATTGTAGTGCCGGATCACCAGCATGTCGGCTTCTTGACGAGACCCCTTGCTAGGGATGCCTCCCGGTTTTGACGGAAGTTTGCCATGAACATGCGTTGAGCGAGAATGTGTTATTTTTTTGTGGGTTTATGTTCGAGGTAGGTTAAGATTGAGAGCTTGTCGATGTGAATGGACTGATGTTTGGTTTCCATACTTTTTTTTTAATATATTATGAATTCATTAAGATCGAGTGGTAAACTTTGGATATATTTTAATTGTTTAGACGAACGTTTGACGCTTGAAATATGAGTTTTGTTTTTATAATTCGAAACCTCAGGTTCATATTTAAGGACTGAAATTATGGGTATTGGTACATACCTCGCATAAATTATTTAGCGTAGGATTTTGTGGCTTGAAATTATTTGTTTTGCTCACTGATGTTTAGGACATTATTTGAGGGGTAATTTTCTCTTTGATGATGTGTGCTTTTTTAGACTAATTTCCGAAGCTTGAAATTACGTTTTCTGTGCGTGTATTTTTAGGCTACGATTCTGGTTTTTGATTGATGAATATTCTGGCTGAGACATGAGATTCTGTCGATAAATGGGAATTAGTTGGTTTAGTGTTAATATGGACAATGCATTATCATCCCGTCCACCGAGCATGAGAGCTGTCGATTGTACTGTTGCGAGTTAGGGGATCCCTCTAAGCTAGTAGGGGATCCCCTAAGCTCGTTGGGGATCCCCTAACCGCGTTGGGGATCCCCTAAGCTTGGAGGGGATCCCCTAAGCTGGTAGGGGATCCCCTAAGCTGGGAGGGGATCCCCTAAGCTTGGTGGGGATCCCCTAAGCCAGGAGGGGATCCCCTAAAGCAAAGGGGATCCTCTAACTAGGGGGATCCCCTCACTCGCAACAGTGTACTCGTGCACTCGTGTACTCGATGTCGAGTATTTTCGAAACGCTTAGGTGGAATGCGTAGAGGGAGCGCAAGCATGGCTCAATGTTTTGCCTCGCAGTATTCCGCGTGCCTACGAGGTACTCCCCATACGACACGGAAATATATATATATATACCTTGCAGTCCCTGCACAGGGAGCGCCCACCAACGAGCCCGTCCTTGCCCCGGCCACACACCATGGTGTTTACCCAACACGAACAATGTGGTAAACGGACGATCAACGAGAGAGAGCCGGGGAATCGTATAAACTGAACGGGAACTCAACGTGAATGAAAACAAGCGTATACTACTTTAGTACAAGACTATTATGTATGGTAGGACCTCGCCAGCATGGGGTTGATGGGTAGTGGGGTGTCTGGGATTCCGATCAACGTTTACGTTACACTCACTATCGCTGGGTATAGCTGTCGGCTATTGACAAGTCACGAGGCATACTGAAGCCACTTCGCCAGAATATCCATCGATGGCTGCGCTCTCGCATTTAAATGTTGACCTGTTTCGGGGCTTAATGGGAGAAAACATTGTTGAACGAAGAAACCTATCACGGCATCGCTAAAACGAAGTAGCCGTCAACCGAACTAAACAAGCATCGGCTTATTTTCTTGGTATGGAGTATCTGTGTGTCCTGGTGAGGCTATTGTGGAGCCGGCGATGACGGAACGGCGAATTTGCTGATGGCCGGATGAAATATAGTCCATGTGGGGTGATAAAGCCTTTGCAACTGTGTGGTGAATATTGTATACTTCAAGCTTTCTCGTTCATCCTAACCCTAGACCCTTTATTCAGTGGTTACCCGATGAAAGCTTTGCTAATGCATATATACAAGGTGTTACACGTTCAGCGGGAAGATCGTTCACACCTTGAAAACATGTACTACAGTAAGACCAAATTGCAAACGAACGCTATGTTGCAACTGCATTTCCGAGATCATGTGCGCCGTTAGTTTCGAATATCATAGATTAGAACTGACAGATCAACGCAGTACATATGTATGCGGGCAACGTACTTGTTTTGGGTTCAGAGCTGGCAAAAGGGCTGACACTAAGTTACCCGTGCTTATGTTTGCTATAGCCTATATCGATCACGCATGAATATAGTGAGCATGTATCTACCCTGCCGCTACTAGCACTCGAGGCCACTGCCGCAGTACAAATGCAAAGCATGCGGCTATTTATGAATGCATTATTTTGTAAAGACTGGCGGTGTTACCAAGCGTCTACCCAACAGCGACTCTCTTTTGATGCTGTGGTTCGTTATAAATTACACGACTTTGATAGAAGTGACAAGTGTCAAACGCAGTACCGGGTTGAAGAAAACACGTTTTGAAATTAGAGATTCCTAATCACCGTTGGGTTTAGGTTCTGTTTAAGGTAAATGGCAACTCTCTGTTTTTTTAACCGTATTTTTCTACCTCGGTATGTTCACCGCGGTCGTTCGAACATGCCCCATTGACCGTCGTTGTAACATCCAAGCTCAAGTAAGCCACGGCCACGCGCTCGCAGCGGTGATTAACATATCACCTGCCACTCAAGAAGCGTCGTGGGGTATCGTGGATGAGCTCGGTAAGGTCAGCAAGAAATACCACTCCGCGTCTGCAAAATTCGCCTTGCACTTGATGTAAATACAAGAGTCACTATTGATAGTTCAAGATGATAAGACGAAAAACATTACGCCTGAATGAGCATCCTCGAGCTTTCGCCTAGAACAGGTACACCTAATCAATATCTGGACCAAAAACAGGTTCGAGCAAATAGCACACGCCAGGAGCCCTGCGACTGGTCAGCCGCACATCGTGCTGGCTTTCGCCTTTGAAGAGGCCGGGTACATATGAACTGATCTTCTTTGTCTAGTTTTCAACTGGTTTTCCAGATTTTGAGCAAGTCAGAGGCATGTCTTATTTTATCGATAGTCGTATGCCACCCCCGTCCCCTTGGTCGAAGTTGCTGTACATGTATGCACTATTTATGTACATATCTGGTGCATACTTATGAACGCTGGTTGAACGTTTTCTCCTCATTCGATGTCATTCAGGTATGATGTACCTTGTGTGGTCATGATCATCGATCACATGGACGGCAGTTCGTCTGCCTCACCTCTCGTCAGGGTAGACTCAGTTTCTGTACGGAAAAAATGACTTCGAGGCGAGCGAGCAATTATTAGAGGACGGTCGAGAGACGTCGAAGCTGGCAATGGGGGGGGGGGGGCACAGGAATATTTTAGCCCTAGGCGCGGCCCACTTGGTGCGCCTTCCGTGGGGCGAACTAAACGAAGCCTGGTGAACCTCGGTAGGTGAGAGTGGAGTTCGTTCCGTTTTTATCCTCATGCAAACAGAACAACGACAATATTGGAGGCCGTACATTCACGACTGTTCAGGCGCAAAACTAACAATGGCCTATGCATTTCGTGGCCAATACCGCCGATCGTGGCGTGTACCTCTTTTCGTTATCACTTCGTTTGTATCGTACCTGTTCTTGACTCAAATGGAACAGGTGTACATTTTTTTTCTTGGTCGTTGCGTTAATTATTATTGCAATGGTTTCATTGAATAATTTGGGAAAACCGTCACAGGAATCCTGATTATCTCGGTGGGAACGAATATATATGGTCTCGACTTTTGATTACGGATACAATGATATAACCACGGGAAAGAGAAGTACCAGAAATGATTGAGTTGTGACAAACAGTACTACAGTCAGCAGCCAAGCAGCCGCTCGAAACGTTTTGTCGACTCCGCACCAAGACGTGATGCGTTGTTGACGCTGTCGCTGTTGCTGGGGGGTAGTAGTGAGGATGGTCGCGACTGTAAAGGACAGAACCTTGCGTGCTGTCGTTATTGTACCCCTTTGACAGGGACCGGTATGCCTTAGTTGACATGTCTCCCGACATATTTGATGAAATACGGAGCCTATATCGTAGCATTCGCGATCGGCCGAAAACGACGTCCTATTAAAGCCTACAGATGCCGGAAAACCCAGGGAACTTCCTACTAGTGCTGGGCGCGCCCGCAGCCACGATGCGTGGCTCGCTGAGAACTGTGGGCGATTGTCTACGTAACTTGGGGTCAACCGTCTGGTCGACGCGACGATTATATAATTTAAAAAACAGTCTTATTTCCGAGTTTTCGACTCAGTCATCAAGCGCTTTGGTGCAAAAGGGACAGGTCTGTTGCGATTCATCCTCCCCACCCCAGTTTCGCGGCCCCTCAACCACTACATCTTCCCCCTTCCTCCCCAAATGTTTGCCCCTCCCCTCCAATTTATTGACCCCCCCTTGCCTACATAAACCCTCCAAATTCACTCTCTCCTGCTAGTACTTTTTTGGCTGCTCACCTTGATCATTTGACCATTGACGACGCATTCCTGTCGAGACGGAGCACTAATTCTACTCCCAATAGGGAAACCTCCAGGAATTGGGTGCTGATGACGTTGGTTCCATGTATTACATCGAGACGTTTAGCGTATATTACCCCCTTCGTGTTTGGCCGCCTGTGGTCACCATCTATCTCCTAGGACAGCGATCGCTTTCCCGCTACTATCTGGTATTTCAAACTCCTCCGTTTCACATGCGTACATTTCCCTCCTCTCCTTCTCTAACACATCCCGTTCTTCCCTGTGCATTTCACATGCTCCTACTATATGGGTCCTACTCTCTATTGCCTTGCCACAAGCGCAAATCTGCGCATCTTGTTCCTCCTCCTCCCGGCTATTGGAATATGTATCTCTTCTTTCTTGCAGGTTCAGGTAACCTACACAAAATCGCTGTTTCAGCGTTTCGTGAAGACTATTGGGCCGTGCAGATGCATTTTCGTTTTTGCGCCTTCGCTTAATCCCCCGCACATATCTATGCGGTTTTCGGATTCCACCTTGTTTCGCACAGCTAGTCTTTTCCTTGTTTCTATCATTGCTCTTATTGCCTTGTACCTCTTACACGTCCAAGCGGAGATCACCCCTTCTTGGTTTCCCCCTACATCATTTTATTGTAGGGCAGGGCAAGGGTTGCCCCGCTGTTCCCTAGGGTTTTACCATAAAACAAAAGGTTGGCCGGCGGTATGACACTTCTCCCGCGACGTCGATATTTGCCACATAGAATATTACTTGTTTGCGTATGCTGATGTTGCCGCTATTTCGAAGCAAACACATAAACAAAACGTCACAGTCGAGCATCGCGCAGATTGCGATGACCTCGACGTGTCGCGAACACACCCACACCAAATAAAACGCTGCCGTGAAGTCAAAGATGACAAAAGGCATACAAGTAGACTTTTCGCCGATGATCGTCACGAACATGCACCCCGTAAACAACACTCAGTCGACCGAACAGTTAATATAAGTGTAGCCGCGCAGAACTCGAAATCCCCCTACATAATTTTATACTTTCTCAACGACGCCATCCCACCTTATTCCAGCTCGTCCTTTCCTCACTTTCTCCTGTACAGCTCTATCAACTTTGGCTAGGGGGCGGGGGGCAAACGTACTTCCTGGCTACAGTTTTCTATGTGCACCATGCGTCTACCAGTGTAGGCATCGGCAGGGAAGGAATAAACCTTCGGCGTGTTTCTACTGGCGCAAATGCGAGCACCCGAGCCGATTAGTGTGGAGCATGTTGTCATGTCTGACTTTGTTGGTTGTTATACAGCAAAAGCGCATGCTTGGTTACAAACTATACAGCTTTATCAAGCCCCTAAAACCACATTCCCACTTCAGCAACGAGATCTGACTCTGACGCGGGTACGGACACTCCCGTTGCTTTAGCAAACCAACGGGAGTGCCAAAAGAAGCTCATGTCTTCCTTCCCAAGTCATTATGCATCAATGTACATTTTCGGAGTTAGAGCAGAATTTCGGAATATACTGCAGGAAAATGATACCGGAGGCAGCGGTGGTTCCTCTTGCTTGTTCGTAATGATATCCAGCAATATGCACAAACGGTGAGTACTGCAACACAGGTCGTTTTCACCATACTTCTGTCTATGTCCCCACAAAACAGTAGACCAATCTTAGAGAACCACTGTGCCTCTCGCTGCTGCAGTTGTTGTACCTCTTGTGCAGCTCTGTGTTGGTGCCTGTATGAAGTGATTATTGTGATGCTGTTTGGTACCTCGGATGTTGCACGCAGCGGGTACTTACAGCCAGTCATTTTAGCCGCTTGTACCCTGGGGACCTGCGAGTTCTCGCCTATTTCAGCTTCTTGTACCCGTGGGACTCGTGAGGACTTAGCTGTTTCAGCTGATGTGGTACCTCTGCGCGGTACCCTTGCGACTCGCGAGTAATTTGTCATTTCAGCTCATATTTTCCTGGGGACTCGCGAGGGCTCGATGACTCAATATGTTTATACTCTGAGGACTCGTACTGGTAGTAAGTACTGCTTCCTGCTACAAGACGTGTGCCTTGGACAAATTGTGTGATCGTGGCGGTCTACCAACGCGCTCGTCAATAGATATATACATTAAAAAACATACATCCGTCAGTGCTGGATGCTATTGGTGGGCTTCGGCCATCTATGAAGCAGACGAGCACACGACACCAGAACACAGCAATAGCACGGCTCCTGCCACTGCCCGGGGGGACGAAAGGAGCTGGGACTTCAAATCGAGGTTGGGATTGGCCCAGGCCATACTATGCCGTACACGCGCTACTTGTGAGTTACGCAGTACACCACAGAAGACCAGCAATTAACCGGACCACCGGAATTTCATTAGGGAAAAGCGTTCACAACCGTACGCGTTTTTCGCTATACATACCAACATCCCTCTACGAGGCCTCAAAGAATGGTAGAAAACAAGTAGACCTTGTACACGGTTCTCCGATACGGTACGTGATACTGCACGCTGAATACACTGATGAGTAGTAGTCCAGGCGTCAGCTACAGTCGGGTCTGATGGTTGCCCAAGAATAGTCCAATATTGTTGCAGCCTACCACAACATTGACATTTTTTCAGCAACAAGAGGGTATATGTCCAACGGACTCCCAAACACTTTCCAAGGCCTAAACCCGCACAGGGGCAGTGTCAGCGATTCCGACTTTGTGTCAGACTAATCGCACAATTCAGGTAGAGACCTCCTACGGAAATCACCCTGCTGTACTTGTTCAGGTTGCCGATCCTATGATCGATACTCTGGGACGTGGGAAGTCTTACGCAGTTAGGTGAAGTAAACAGAACTCATGGTGGTATTTGGAATAACTCTCGTGTTGCATTCTATCGGACGAACGAGGAAAGAAAGAGTGAAGACGGGTCCACCTCTGAAGTCGGCCGTTCGTCGTAGTGACAGTTTAACTCGCTACAAAAATATCCCCGGCATAAACAAGACTTCCTACCAGATACGTATTCCACCGCACAAGACTGTGCGATACATACACTGTACAGCAGTACTCCGAGCATACGCAACAGCCCCCCTGCTCGGTGTACGGCGTGTTATAACCATCCACATACGACGAAGGGAAAACCCGCGTGGGAAACCTTTAGACTACACAGAAATAGAATTAATCAAAGCCAAAAACAATATAACAACAATATGAATGAACAACGACCGCCCCCCTGTTGGATAACCCCTTCTACGCACGCCGTTGTATCGTCACCATTGCCAGGTAAAAGGGCAATTATTGAGGTACACAATCTCCAAACCAAAAAACTTACTAAAAGGTCCAATGTACAACGACAGTCGTTGGAGCGATATCAATAAAAAAATCCACCTGTCCACCTCCCCAAACTATATATCTTAAATTAATGCCAAAAGTGTCGAAACCGGAAATTACACAAATGCGACCGCGTCTACATCAATAACGTTCAGATTATTCATCTGCCACGTCAAATTATCGTTGCTCGGACGTCATACTAATCGTCTCCTCCAATCGGCATTTTCTCCGTTACTCAAAACATTCTCCAATCAAGTAATGGTTCCTTTCAAATCGTCTATATCCATCCAATTTGATTCAACCCAAACCTACTTCTTCCATTCACAAATTGTACTACAGCTGTAAGCTAAAAGGAACTAACTCGTTCCCAGCAATTTTCTTGGTTTTTTCACGCGATTGGGGCACTATTTACCAAGGTACCCTACTATGGTGATGGGGCATGACTGGCACATCTACATGGGGCAGCTGTTTAGCCTTCCCCACTCCATTACACGCTGAAATCCAAAAACATTCGCCTGCCCGTATGTTTCGGCGTCCCAAGAGCAGCCTTGCGCTCGTGCCCACTGCAGTATGTCCAAGCGATCTGCCCTGGCCGCAGCGGCGCATGTATCCTGGTTCCAGGAGCAGCCATTATCCCTAGCCCACTTTAACAACTTGAAGTGACCTCCCCTGGCAGCTGCGGCGGTTGTGCTTTCATCCCAAGGGCAGCCGTTACACCGTGCCCACTTAATCATCTCCAAGTGACCTATACCGGCTGCCAGTTCACAGACCCGAGTACCATCCCAGGGGCAGCCGTTACATCGTGCCCATTGGAGCACCTCGAGGTGACCTGCCTGGGCTGCCCTATTACACGTACTACTATCCCAGTCGCAGCCGTAAGATCGCGCCCACTGGAGAATGGCCAAGTGTCCACCTAAAGCAGCATTGCTACATGTACTATACCAGAGACTGAACCCGCGAGCTTGTGCCCATTCTAGCACTGGCAAATGCCCTCCGAGAGCAGCAGCCGGGCATACACCTTCGCTATCTCCGATATGATACTCGTTGATGGGATGAATCCACTCGAGAATGTGGAGGTGCCCGCCTTCAGCTGCCAAGGTCTTCGGGCACCTTGGCCAAGGGCAACCGTGCAGCACCACCCACTTTAAGGTAGGCAGGTGTCCATTTCTAATAGCGGCCGCGCATGTCCGGCTATCCCAAGGACAACCTTCCGCCCTGGCCCACTGAAGCAGATCTAGGTGACCCCCCCGTGCAGCACTCTCACATGTTCGATAATCCCAACCGGAACGATGATCCAGTGCCCACTGCAGGATATCCAAACGCCCTGCACGGGCGGCCTCGCTGCAGGTAGTGCCGTCAAATTTGAGGTTCTTAGAACACCCCCACTTCAAAATGCGTAGACTGCCAGCTGCCGCAGCCGCGGCGCAAACCACATCATTCCATCCCCAAGTTTCCTTGATTGCCCACTCGATCATTTCGAGGTTTCCCCGGGCTGCAGCTTTGAAGCATGCCTCCGGGTACATATAACATCCGTTTGCATGGGCGCACCGCAGGGCCTCTACCCTGCAGTGTTCGGCGATACTTGTGCATATCTTTGAATCACCTTGGAGCCCACTCTTGAAACTCCACTCCAGCTGCGATGCCGATGTCTCTGATGTTATGGCCAATGTCATTCGGGGGCGCTCGCCCCAAGCGTCTCTCCAGTCTTTCGACACTTCGGCGAAAAACGCGTACTGGTTGGATAGCAGTGTCGCCAGACACGACAAAACATCGATGTTGCCGCCAAGAGGAAACTCTTGTCCGGCCGGCTCTGGTTCTGTGTCCTCGTTGGTGCTGGCGTTGGTGGCGGTTAAAAGTAAAAAAACGAGGAACGCGTTTTAGGATTCGGAGGATGGAGCCTAGATCGAGCGAAACCGAGCCAGTTGTGGAGGAAAATATGAGTTTGACTGATAACGGCAGTTTAAGCCCTACTTAATCAGGATAGTCCAGAGTATAGGAGGAAGAGAACAAACGTTCTTAGATCAACCCTTGAGGACCCTTTGGTTCGTTCTGCGGGTTCGGATTGCGCTACAAGTTCAACTTGCTACAGAGGGAAACAACGAACGCGGCAAGGCTGCCGAGAAACCGAGTGAACCCCGCATCCGTTGGGAGGAATGATATGATTGCCACGATTGAAAAAAAAAAAAAAAAAAAACGAAATCGGCTCGAAGGCATGGCCTGAGAAGAGAGGTCACGTACTCACTACAGTGGGCGTTCTCGAAACATGAATGTAGGGTTTTCACAAACAGGGTGCTCACCTGCCGGTGTCTGCCATAAATTCCTGTACAACAGGTTCATCTTTAGGGCTGGTCATCCTCCGAGAAGATAGCTAGTTGCGGGGGGAAAGAAAGTGTCCCCTGCAGCAGCAAAAGGACCAGCAGCAACAGTAGCAGTAGCAGCACCTTGCACAAACGCTCTTATTGGGTGGAGGGCCGTCGATCAAGTATATCCTGTATCCAGAGCGAGAGACAGAGACAAATAGAGATGGAGAGAGAAGAAGACGGGATGTTGCAACTTACATCGATTGCGATGTGATACAGCACAAATGACACGGAAGCGGTGGTCATGCAACGGACATGCATTCGGGAGAATTACCAGTAGCAAAGCTGAAGATCAGGTACAAAGCACCGGGAACACGCTGAATGCAGGAAAACAGAAATTTGTCTACGCCGATTCTATATTGAAAAACCAAGCGTGTTTAGTCATGACTTCTCGCTTTTCTCGGTCTGGCGTTTGACTTCACAAGTGTCACGGTTCCCAAAGCAATACATTGTCGGAGGCAGAAACTGTAACGTTCAAAATGACATCATGGACAGCCCGTTTACAACTTAACTTGTCCACCTTCGACTATGTTTTCGGTTAAATACAGTAATAATGATCAGTAAAGCAACACCAATACCTACCAAAGGGCATGCATGGTGGGGTTGCCCTTCTTTTATAACCTCGGAGATTAGATACCATCTTTATTTCCGAAACCTTACAAGCCACAGTCATCTGGCCATCGATGATCTTGGCAAACGGCAAATAGACTTGGCCCATGCTACGTGGCCGTATCTGAGTCAAACTTTCTTCGAAACCAGTACATTGGGTACTGCACCGCGACAACTCAAGTTCAAATTTTCAGGTTGTGAACATCGCACAATCTAACCTGAACATCGTTCGAGTATTGCAATCCCCGATAGACTGACACTGGCCTGTCCAGACGCTGTGTATGCTGGATGCATGCTCGGGAATCAATCGATATTACGTCCGACTCCGAGTATATAAAAACTGCTGTAGTGACAATGGTCGTCGGTCGGTTGCCCCTTCGTTCGGTATTTGTCTGATAGACAGTCGCTTCATTCGCTAGCGTGGCAGGGGTAGGAACCAACCTGGTACATCCGTCGATCGAGCTCGGCGCTCAGCAGAGTCGATACAGGGCACTGAAAAAACACAGCGGCGGACAATAGATGTGGTCCATTCCCTTGCGGGTACGTGGTATAGCGAAGTGATTCTGACAACTTGTTCTCCCACCGATGTTTGCATCAACGATCAAGCGTCGGCTCAAATTCGACCGTAAATTCTTGCGCACGGATCCGAGGGTCGACACCACCGTATCCATCGATGGCCACTAAACCTCGCCGGCATACGCACCCATCTCAGGCCCTTCAGCTGATGCTAGTATATGTCAGGTATATATTTGTTCCAACTAAAAGTCGTCAAACGGGCATAGGTTTACAATAGAATAAAAACTGGAGCTTCTCGCAATCGACATCGGGTGACTGACGCCTTGTAAACAACCGCAAGAACAATAGGGATGAAAGGCAGCGAGACCAAGCGGTCTGAGTGCCGTGCGTGCGTGATTCAAGCAAGTAGAAAATCGAGGATGACGGTCCTCTGCGACGGACAGACGATCCGGAGTAGCTATTTCGGTTATTTCAAGCAGCGGGGGAACATGTTTTCAATTGATCAGTAGTGACTTCTTCCGATTGTTTAACCGACGCCTATTGTTGTACCAGATACGCTGCGTCATACACCAGCTGTGCATGATCTATGCTCCATGTCAATGTGATGGGGTCGAAACAATATACACGCCGGTTGTGAGCGCAACAGATTTAGTACTTGCTACTCAGTTTTTGCGACCTGTGATTTTCCATTAGCCCGTGCTCTGAAACATTTCCTGGTTCATCAACGAGTACGATACCATACGAACGTGAATAAACAAACCCGTACGGTTCAGGTTCATTTGCTTAAGCAGGAAGAAGATATTGGAACCAACAAGTAAATCCACCGAGTACCACAGGCAACCCCAGCGGACATGTTGAGGCAGGGTACACGATTTCCTGGGGTCTTGCGGGGATGCGAGCACAACATACTTACCACAGAAGCTCATGGCCTGTGTTCCAGGTTATCCATCAAGACTCGAGGACGTGCTTCAAAGTTTCGACGCAAGCACTTGGCGTTTCTCGAGTGAGTGTGCGTGGACTGTCTTACTGTTTTGCTGGCAAGACCTTTCGCGACGAAACTGAAGTGCGGCGGTCCGGACACAAACCCAGCCACAAGGCCGCACTTCGGTTTCTTCCACGGCCTCAGCCACCGTCTCCGACAAGTCTCCAACACAGTTACTGCCACCGGGATGAACGACTGCGGCTGATGCGCCGCAGCAGAGTCTGTCGTATTAACAGTTCTGTACCCATATACCGTTTTGCCGTCGTCGCGTGGAGTTTCATCATGACGAGCACTACTAAACCATCAACAAGCAGCGGGGGCGCCAGTAGTACGACAACGATCATGACCGGAAGACGACGCTAGCCACAAGTACGAAGCACCACCACGACAATGGTATGTATTCCAGTCGGACAGATGCACTGGTGGCAGGGCCTGTCCTAAAAAAAATATGTGTGTGTCGGATGATAGAGAGGTGATCAAAAATTGTGTGAGTACAGCAGAACAGCTTGACCAGTACTCTCAAATCGTTTGGCTCAAAGGCTGGTGTGCATTCTTGGCCACTGTCCTGTAGTCATTTTAGGCATCCCGAGAAGACGACTACCGGAGGCCGTCCACGGCCGACGGCAACCCCCCTTCGTATAGTTGGTCAAATCATACCCAGGATGCTGAGTGGTGAAACTGCGGCTGTCAGGCATTCACAAAATTGCTGTGTCGATTGGTCACTTTTAAGGCAATGGCGGATGGATCAGGAATCTGCTGTGAGTAGGCGCGCGGAGGCATTTCGCCTGAAATACTAACGACTAGACAATGAACATGGCATTTGCAAACACGCGGCAAATGACGAACAATGCAGAGTAGTTGAGGCGGTGTTTGACCATTTTGAGACCCAATGCCATACTATCTCTTACAGGAACCTATTTTCTCTTTGACAGCTGCTTCGGCTAGGTGGCGATACCAGTGAACCCCCATATTCGCCGGGAGCACAGAACAAGTTTGACAAGACCTGATGGTTCATCAGTGGCGTACCTTTCGTACTACGCATCCGCGCGTGACGTGAAACGTTGAACATAACAATTATGGGAGGTTTACATCAACTGGCTCGCGACTTCGAGTTCACGACAATACCTCGTGAGTCGTTCCTGCCTTCTTCTGACCGCTGTTTGCGGTACCAAACGTCCTATCACCACTCACCAGTCGCGTCCCTCAACTTCGCGAGCTGTAGTTTCCCGTGAGGAGCTGTAGCTGCCCGAAAGGGAAATGCAAACATGCAGTTGAGAGTAGTGTTGTTCCTAGTTTTGTGTGCCCTAGGTTTCGAAGAAGTTCGATCTCTGCCGCACCTCGAAGTGAATACATAGGCCCCCGCTGAGATCCGGACAGAGGCAAACATGAAACTAATGACGAGCTGCTGTGACGACATACTTGAGATCACCACCAGCTCAATGCTGGGCACGAACCAGCCGAAGGTGCAAGCACAGCTTATTCAACGAGCCGGGGATATGTGTATTTCGGTACAACCTCTACATTGGTGAATGCACACAACAAACCAGGGGACAAGGGGCGGACAGGGATGACGGGCGGGTAGGATAGGATATGGCCTTGAATAGGATAACGACCACAACAAGGCATTTCCGATAGTGGCGACGCGAGAGAAGAGTCTACTTAGCGATCTCGGATCTGAGTTTCGACCACGAGAAAGTAGGAGCAAGACGGGCGAAAACAGAGACTGGGATCAGGGAACAAACTCGGGAACGTACGAACGTTTTTCTTCTTGCAGGTCTCCTGATCCTCGTGCGTTATTTGTATGATCTGTCCTTGATTTTTTTTTCGCTATAATTATAATTTTTCAGTTTGTTCATATGTTCAGGTCTGGCTTGTGTTGCTGTGTTATCGTACCCGGTACGTGGGCATTTCAGTTGCTTCCCGGTTTTGGGCATTTTGTTTTTGCTCTTATTGCCTTACAGTCAACGACCACATAATTTGATTATCTCCAGGATAAATATTCAGGGAATGTAGCTCACTGCCAGGTAGGCAACAACATATACCAGGTATGAAAATAGCACTATTCTATTCCGAGATGACGGTAAATTCTACTTTAGACGGGCAGTATATACATAACACGTAATGGGGAAGAGGGGGAAGAAATAGTGCTGTGGTCTAACCGACCACGTGGTGGGGTGAAGGCGGATTATATGGTGATGGGGTGTAAACCAACCACTTAGCGGTCGGACGAACGTGAGTTCGACTCCAGCTGCGTGCGATAGTGTTTTTTTTTTTCTTGTCTACTGTGGGATGCCCGGGATCAGGGTGGCTGGTGAGCCTCCGGCGGTTCCTGCAGAGGACTGATTTTTTCCTGCACCTTGTGGGTGGGAGCAGGGTGTCAAACGGGGAGGGCCCACGGCCTCACGAAGATACCACGCGGGAGCAAGGTACCAAGAGCCATAAGGGGCTTGATTCTTTTTCCGCGTTATCTTGCAGGGGATATTGAGACAACGTTCTGAATGTATAAAATACCTGGTGGGTGACGCGCTTCCTGACAACGACATAGAATCGATCTTGCAGGGTTCGCGTTGCTGGTTGCTCAGCCCAACCCTTAGTCCTAACCCTAACCCTGAAGGTCTGTACTAACAAGCACCAATTTATTGTAATTGACCCGAAAAAAAGGAAAGAGATTTGGTTTGGATCGAACTACAGTAAGTGAAGAACACAACTTTGCGTCCTATTGAGAAATTGCGTGTTCTGTTGTAAAAAACAAACAACGCACAGATGTCTACGAACAACTGAGGGCAGTCAAAGAGGCGAGCGACCGCCCGATTCCTCTCCACGGCGCCTTGGCCAGTGGCTAGTTACTTCTTCCGGCACCGCCGAAGAGGCTACCACTCTATTTCTTCGGTGGCTGGCACAGCCTCGAAGCCCCACACGGGCAGCAGCGACGGGGATACAGCCACAATCTTCCTGAGCGAAGTCGTGATTTGGTAGGTGCTCGTGTAGTTTGCGAGGCAAATACTCAACTGGGTTTGCGAGCGTCATGTAATTCATGGAGGCGGCGTGGATGATCGACTCTGTGCTACGGACTGTCGGGTCTCGCGTTGCGGCAGCTCTAGTGGCCCTCTATCGGGAATGGTAGATCTCGGCTTTGAAGCAGTCCACGACACGGCTCGAGTTTCCTGCGGCTTTCTCAGGTTTCAGGAATATTCCACGTCGGGTCGCACAAACTCTCCAAATTGAACAATACGAAGAGCAACAGCAACCCCAGAAGACTTCTTGTTGAAATTAGTTTTTCTGGTTTTTTTTTCGAAATTTTAATAAAAACCCCTGCTTGGTGATTCACGTTTCGATCAGATGCTAATCAAATCAATATTTTCCAAATAAATGAAAAAAAGTCCCAACTCCAACACTGACCCCAACCCCGAATCAAACGGACCAGAAACGGGCCAGAAACGCATGTCAGTCTTTTTTTATTGTTCCGAGGTGTGGAACACGATTTGTGAACTACTGGCCACAACTTTTCCTCTCTACACTAACAGCAGTGATAATTCCAATTCCTGGCATGTATTTTATACCGCCGAAAGATGAATCCTTAGCTATTGCCAGGTATACTACTGCTGTAGCTGGGATCAAGACGGACATTGCGGGTTGAAAAGTAGTAGTGCGGTATACTGCAATAAATAGAAGAGAACACACATAACATACTATACATGAAAACACGAACACTTGCACCAAAAATCGGGAATGTTCCGCGCTTACGACTGCAAGACCTACTTACTGCTTGCTGTACGTATCAGCTATTATCGACCAAGGCGAGGTCGTACCGGACTTACCGAAAAATCAGGGTACCGGTATCGAGCTCGAATCGACCCGTAAAAGAGTGTAGGGTACGGCATTCAGGCCATGCCGGATGACTTGGAGAGCAAATATACTGTCGGCACACCCTTACAAAACGTTGCGTACCGATATCAAGGTTGTAGCGGTGGAACCGATTTACGGAAGGGTCGGATACCGATCCAAAGTTCAGTACGAGCGAACCCGAGGTTTCCTGATTTTGTCGGCGCCATTTTCAGGGATTGCCTGCGAAATCGCCACCAGGTGGATTTACGTACTACGCAACCGGGGTGATGTCCGAGCAAATCACAGCGGAAAATCACGACGCAACTGAATGAACTATTCACATACTGACTGGTATGTACAGCAAAAGCTATCAAGCTTGAAACCGTATCAATCAATGCAGACAGAGAGCACAGCAGTCACAAACACGGCACCACTCGGCGAGATAGTCGTGGCCCAACCTACGCCCACCCGTTGTCTTGAGTGGAAAAGTTTCGCAGAGGCATACCTGCTGTGCTCTGCTCGTCTCGCGTGTCCTTGCTGTTATTCGATGTCTTCTGCAGAAGAAATCTCGATCTCAGAAATGAAGAAATTAGTTCTACTGCTGCACGACTCTGTACGAGTATTCGTACAGCAGAGGGGATATTTGAAGGTGAAGCGTGACGCGAACGGTAGAGATGTTCGCCGAAGCCCAGGACAGATACAGGTGATCGCTCACCGACCGGCGGGTAGCGGACAGTTCCAGGTTCGATGCTAACGTGGCGCAGCCGCCTTTATGGCCAGTTTTGGCCTGTTTTGGCTGCGGTTTGGGGTCAGGATACGCAAAAAATTCGACCGGAAAAAAAAAAAAAAAAAAACGATTTGAGAATCCAACGACTTGGGTCTTCAGACTTTAAAAGCGAAAAATGGCATGCTCTTTAACTAAATTCAAGATGCTAGTCACGACAGCAAACAGCAGCAGAACGATCGATGAGTTGGATGGTGACACAGCTGTATAGCGACGCTGCTTCGCGCCCGACGCGCGGTCGGCGGGTAGCGATCTCTCCATAGCCAGACTACATTCGGCTGGCGCGCTCGGGCCTAGAGACGAAGTGGACCGCACTCGGTGCGCACCTCTCAGTGGATACGTACTCGTAGACAGCACAGCAGAAGCAATCAGTCACATTATATAAAATTTTAAATTTTTGAAAGACGTCAGCTGTGAGTTCGACTGATTATTATATAGTTGATACTCAACTTTGCAAGCTGCGTAATACGCCTCGTCTATATTCCATTTTTACCGAATTTTACAAGTACTATGAAGTAATAGGTCACCTTCGAGTTCGACTGATTAAACAGTTGACACTCTACTTTGCAAAGTGTTATTATAATAATAGGCAGCCGCTGGCCTCTTTGACAAGGAGTTACCTTTTTTTTTAGTATCACTTTTTCTTTCCAGCCCACTCGCAGGTTTTACCTTCGACGATCTTCTGGACAAGCCGTGGTCACAGGTGTCGTCCCTTCTCCCATCCGGTACGTGCCTGTATTTTTTGTCGCGCATAGGGTTCAGCATTCCCACTGCTCGTCGATTTTCATCTAATGTAGCTAACTCACGCTCTCGCGCTTTCCCCTTGTCAGTTTTTTATGCAAGAAAAGGTCCCTACGAGCATGCACTCGGTGAGATTTGAACCCACGAAACTGATCTTGATAGGCACGCCGACCACCTACCAAGCCACCGGGGATGCCGACAGAATACGCGCGTTCGGTTTATCACAATACTATACTTGTAAAATTCGGTAAAAATGGAATATAGACGAGACGTATTGCGCAGCTTGCAAAGTTGAGTATCAACTATTCAATCAGTCGAACTCACAGCTGACGTATTTCAAAATTTAAAAAATAATAGGCCGAACGCGCGCATACTATATGTAAGTCACATTGTGAAACCCAAAATGTTAAAACGGGTAGACTCTGCGTAGCGCACTCGCCACGTCTCTTCGCCGCCAGACCAGAGGCAGTCAGCCTTGGCTCGGACGCTTTGGTCTTATGCGCAGCGCAGCGCTTGTGCGTGCCAGACAACAACAACTAACTGTCTACCTGGTAGGCGTTTGCTCGCGAATCTCTGCACGCACAATACGTCCGATTGTTTCGCATAGATAGGAAGACTGCTGTTGTTTCGATTCGAGAACTTCACCCGCTGAATATGTATGTGACCGGCCAAAATCTAAAGCTCAAAATTTAAACCGCAAAGGAAACAGTCTTTTTTTATATGCTGACGTAGTGATTATTACGTACCAGTTTCGAGTAGGTGGGTCTCGTTTTCCAACCGTTTCAACATATTTCGCCCGAAAATGTAAAAGTCATCAAGCCTTCATGCAGTCCTCTCGCCGCATACTTCGTAGCCTGTCTACAGAGATGGAAATAAGCGACATCGCTCGTGTGCCGCTGCTGGGGATACTACAACTGCTAGATCTGCTAATGAAGGAACACCTCCGCACCTCCCTAAAAACACACCCGAAACCAAGGCGGAGAAAAAACTGGTATCTTCTGCTGCGAACACCGCGAACCAAGGTGAAAGACAGACCTTGATCATTTCCCTCTCCCCACTCCCCTCCCCTCATCAACATGACGAAACAAAACGAAATGGAATCCCCGATAAAACGCAACCACTCCCTACTTTGCTTCCCGCCAAAACAACAAACTAAGCGCACCGTCCGCAGCCGAAATGCTGTACGACCCCCCTGCCCTAGTCACCCCTGTCATGCAATGTGACACGCGCCTTCCGTAATATTTCGGAGGCTTTTTTCTCAACAAGGGACAGAGCGTCAAGGCCGCTCGATGAGTCTACAGTCAACGGAACTTGATCTCGATGGAGGAGGACATTTTCCATATGGGTGTCCCGCTTGGTTGGGAACAAAACGGCTCCCGAACATGTTGTCGTAGGGGGTATTCCCGTGCGTGTTAACAGGCGATGCTATCGCCGAAAACAGGTATAACTACCCCCGTGCAATGATCGTGTCGACAACGCTGAGGGGATGCTCCGCACTACCGACAGAAGATCGATTCCCCCATCGCGATCCAAATATTTTAGGGAGGATAAACTCGAGGTGCGAGCAGTAAATCTTCAAGGCACGGTTTCTTGGATGAATCGGCAGCATACCCTGTACAGATTCTGCTCAACATCTCGAAACGACATGTTAGGATCTACGTAATCTACACAATTCTCTGTCCGAGATGTAGAATGTTCTTCTGCGAGTATTGCCCTCTTAGTGAACTATGATCGAAGAAGCAGTGTCAGCGACAACGGCCAATGCGCACGCGGCGCCGACCCCAGCAGCAGCAATGCAGAAGTTGCAGCAGTAACAGCAGCACCGGGAGACATGACATAACGGGGGTAGAGCCAGACGCAGCGGCAGCAGCAACACCACAAACACAATCCCTCCGGAATCCCTGAAGCCGCTACACTGCTGTAGGGGTAGCCGCACTACCAGCCAGGCCAATCACCCTAACATGAAAATACTCGGGGCAACGTCTTAGGACGAATATCACACCCTGCCACGATGTCGGGTTGGTATATTCTGCGATGAAGCAGGAATCAATCTAGATACTGCAGCAGCGTCATGGCTTTGTTCCACTCGTCGGTGGGGGAACGTTCCGTGGGACGATCCTCCGATTTGTTTCTCGATCGTCGCTTGGCACGCACGAGAGACGGTTCCTCGAGCCGGCCGTCAGCCAAACCTCCAGATTTCGCGCTGGGCCTTTCGTTGGATCGTTTAGTGGGTCGTTTTGCAGATTCCCGTTGGCCTTGTCCGCTAGCGTATCCCTTCAGCTTGTTGGACACCAATTTCTCGGCGCGAGTTGTCACCTTCTTACGCTGCTTCTCCAACCGGTCCTGGGTTGATTTCAAAAAGAGCGGGGTCAGGGAGAAACGGGAGGGAAGGAGGGAACGGGGGAGGGCGATGCTGATATACATATCACGTGATGCCTAGTCGTTTTTTCGTAAGGGACACACGCACGCAATCACTGGAAGGAAAGACAGCCAAGTCACTAACGCTTCCTTTAAGGCCCGATCCGACCAACGGTCAACGGGGACGACGACTTATCCGAGAAACCGCCCAAGCAACGATCCAAGCGGGTAGAAACGTCCGACCGAGAATACAAAAGAGTGACCGAGGAAGTTGCTGTTATCTGATAAACGGTCCAAAAGAACGGTGGGAGGGAACAAGGGGGCGACGGGGACTTTTCCCAGGTGATCTATGACCCAACGTTTTCGCTCGTTGTCGGTCATTTGACACGGAGGCAGACGTGTTAATCTAAGCGACAAAAAAAAACATCCATGCAGATAACACGAGAACTAACGACTAACACCAGGAACAATGGCAACACACTAGCCGTAAACGACTGCAGCATCACCAACCACAATAACAACAAAAAACCCAGCACCACCAAGAACGAACAAACGCAGCAACATGTGCGGGAGTCAATAGCTGGCTTCTGTTGCTTCAAGTGACTGATGTTGTCAACCGCGGGAGATTGGGATGGCGAACACCGCCACTGTTTATCAGAACTTCGGATCCCTCCGTATTTCGGGAAAAGCTCATCGTCGGACCCGTTCAGCGGACGTGACACGGAGATTCCGGGGCGCGAGTTCGGAAACAAGGCCTCCTGCTATGCCGCCGTCGTAATTACAGTAGGAATTCGCTCCCCTCGTAATAACGGCATTAGCACCATCGAGGCAAAACACACAACACTCATACGAACCCCGGATAAAAATCAGAAACATATTTTGGAACAGAAACATATTTTTGAACAAACACCAAACTGAGGAACTAAAAAAATATTGGACTAAGTGTCCATGCAGAAATCCATGAATGCACATACACCGTAGCAGCACAGGCCGAACTCGTCAATGAATGCATCGTCTCAAAGTTCGTGACCTTTCGTTTTGAGATGTTGGTGCGGGATTTGTACTGCCTAACACATGTATCCTAGATAAGTCAGATTGTGCCTCTTACCTGGCAACATGAGTTGGACCATACCGATCAGGGATCCATTTGCCTTTTAAACTCTTACCATCAAGTGGTGGTCGATTATATGTGTCCGAAGTATAACACATTCCAAAAAAGCATGGGCACTTCAAAAAATCAGGAAACCAACTACAAATCGTGAGGAAGTTGAACTGGGGTGATATTCAAGACGCCGACTTGTGATATACAACAAGTCGGCCATGTATTTTACGTAGTTTTCAAACGTAGTGAAAGGATACCTGGTGGGTCTCGAGTATCTGCTGGCTGCATGTATGTGCCTCGACAAGTGTCTGCGTGCTACACCTAGAAATGCTGACGAAAAAAGTCAGTAAGTTGCTTCGCTTCGCCACCCAATAAACAACTAGCCGCGAAGAACAGAAAAACCACAGCCCTGCCTGCCATGACTCATCCCACGGTAGAGGTTGCACTATTTTCTTTCTAAGGCATTATTTTTAGACCGCATGAGCTCCTCAAGCGAGCATCTACTCGTTAGTATCATGATTTTACAGGTGCACTTATTCGAGGACCAGCGCGTAGAATGTTGATCGGGTGTTGAGCGAACACGTTTGTCCCAAGTCTTGCTCGGGTGACACATTGGGCTTCTCATGAGAGGAGCTCAGCAAAAAATAAGCCACCACCCCTACCGATGCATGCTACGACAGGAAAGCACCATAATTTTCCGAGGGCTCCTAACTCGCGAAGGCTTATGGAGCACAAAAAAAGCGGCTTTGAGAAACGTGTACGCTTAACCCAACGAGAAATCCTATCGCCTAATACAAGATATGCATCCCCCAATATTGACAAAACACACAAACGGTACTAAGCAGTTTGTCCGTTAGGAAGGTTCGTATGAGTTCTAAAATGTTTCGGACAAAAATTACTACGCCTTCTCCTATCGTAGCACGCTTCTACACCGTGGCATTGCTCTAGTGGGAGATCCAGCCAAGTCACAGCTCGGTTAAGACATCTGATGATAGATTCGGCCAGCTCACAACCTTATCGACGCGTGCTACGACGAGCAATGACTCATAGGGGTGGTGGCTTATTCTAATTTATGACGTGCTACTCCAACGAGGAGCTCAATCTGCCACCCAAAACATTACCTAAAAGAGCTTCGGTTCGCGCCACATGACCAAGATTCTCCTACGTTGGTTTTTGAGAAAATGTACAATAAAAATACCATGCTAACCAGTAGCTTCCCGCTCGAGAAGCTCAACCGGTCAGAAATATTTGGGGCAAAAAAGTACCACCTCTATAGCGAGGGATGAGTCCGACAGAAGTTGCAATGACTTAAGAGCACATCTAGGCTTGAAAAAAGTTATGACCAAAGGAGCGACGCGGTAGTTACCCGGTAATACATCCTATTTACGTCACAATAGTTTCCGTTAGCACCAACTACATAAGGTTGTGGAATGTTTGTAGGTAATTACCCGGTAATTTCTCATAGTTGTTCTTGTCCACAGGTAGGGGTTGCATTTTATTCTCAACACGTTCCCACCGGTTGAGCTCCTTAAGTGAACACATGTTAGTGTACCGGTCAGTAGTGCACTTGCTCTCGTGTATCTAGTTTTGGACTAGCGCATAGAAACGTTAGTCGGGTGGAGTGAACAATTTCCTTCAGAGTTATCTTTCCGGTGAACATGGATTTCTCTTCATGTCAGGAGCTCAGAAAGTAAATCGCGCACCGTACGATGGCGTTGCCCTTTGCGACACAATAGTTTCCGGTAGAATCTACGGTAGCAGGCCATGGACTGTCCCATCGAAAGTAAGCCTACATGTTCCCTAAATGTTAGCTTTTGATAGGCACAGAGCTCCCCAAGTCAGGTGCCCTACAGTAATTAGATGCTCGTCGTACCTCCTCGTAGCAAGCGTGAACCAATATTGAAACATCTGCCAACAAAGTGTAATACCTCAACATCTGCGAGCTCATCATAATCACAAATGACACCTTCTAGCTGTCTCTGCCTGGCCGCTCCCCTCTTCCTCACATGCCATACAAGCTAAAAACCGACTGAAAACACACACACGTACCGGCTAGATGTGTGGAATATCAAGACCTGGCATGCACCAGGCCTGCTTGGTTTACCTGAAGGTTTTCCAGCTCGTCCTCAAGGTCATCGATGACACCCTCTAGCTGCGTCTGCTTGGCCTTCCCGTTCTTCCTCTCCTCCCTCAGTTCTCGGCTCAGGGAATCAACATCCTCCTCCCATTGGGCACTGAATTCCTTCTTGTCCGCAACAGCCCTGAAAATGTGTTGTAAAAAAAAAACGGTGGGTAACATGACATTCTGAACTCCTTATCTGAAAACAGCCCTGTTTACAGTGTGTTACCGTACAAACAGAAACAGGCGAATCGAGGGGAGGCGGATGTCTCAGGAATCAACACGCTCTTCCCAGTGAGTACTGGACTTGATACCCACACTTATGTTTCACGCAGATGCATCGGCGAGTTTGGGGGACTCAGGGAATGAACATCCCTCCTAGGTTTGGGCATTGACTGGAGATGGATCTCGGCTAGACCTGTTGGTAGTGTTCTGTACAGATTTAAAAGAAAATTAAGGACGGGGAGGGGTGTACTCCTGTCAAGCATGCCCGCAGTCGTAAGGCCATAGACCTTCGCGTCTCTACAATGACGGGACGGACCACGTCGGGTTTTTCATCGGCCAGGTAGGCATCGGGTGCAAGGGGAGGCAACATGAAATACATTCCTGACCTCGTTGAAAGTATGGCCTTTTTCGTATAGGGTTGTGAGGATAGGCGCACTCATGGCATGCCTGGCCGTAGAAGTTCGACAATAGACCGTTGTGTTCGTCACAATGTCGGCACGGAGCGCGTCGAAATTTCACCTACCAGACAGACATTGCTTGCTGTGATGTTGGAGGGGGGGAGTACTCGATAGGAGAGATGTACTCGATCTCATGCATGGCCGTAGTCGTATGACCATAGACCCCTAAAATGCCGGGACGGAGCATGTCGGGTTTTCACCGACCAGGCAGACATTGCTTGCATCAAGCGCCAAGCCCCGTGAGGTGTCCGCCGAGTCGCATGAAGGGTGAGCTGCATCCTACTAAGAACCGCTTGTGAGGCGGACTTGCATATGGATGACAGCTTCAATGAGTTCGGTTAATTTCCGGTGTAGTCACTTCCAGAGACAGCAATGAGAGTACTATGCAACTACCTCTTGGGTGCCTTACCTTGAACACTACGTGATCCGATCAATTCCCTTGTGCAGAATAAAGGTTATTTACTTCGCACAAATGATCTAACTCGACGACCAGCTGTGGGCGACCGCCAAAAAGAAAAAGAAAAAAAAACGGTACCCTGGATGTCTACCTCACATAGTGAGCGGCATGTTTCAGTGTCATTGCCAACCGACGCCAACCCACCCCCATATATAATATATGTAATAGGGGAGGCGGGGGATTACGAGGTAACTTCTTGAACTCCTTCTGTGAAAACAGACCTCTTATCTGGGGTTAATACAGTGCACACAAGTAGGGCGTTGGCAGGGGTCGTCTACTCATGCAGTGCATGGTTGTAGGAGTATGGCCATAAACGCTGGCGTACAAACAATGTTGGGACGGGGCGCATTGGGTTTTCAATCACCAGGCAGGCATTGCTTGTACCAGGTGCGAAACGCCGTGAGATATTTTTCGGTTAAGACAGGATGAGCCGCATCCTACACAAAAACTACTTACAGGCGGAATTTATTGCATGTGGATGACAGCGCAGGATGTAAGTGATTGGGTTCCTGTAGTGGCCGTTTCCGAAGGCAGCAAGGGGTGTACGATGTAACTGCCTCGTGGGCGCCTTACCATCTACACTACCAGGTACGTGATACGACAGTTCTCCATATGAAAAAAATAAAATAAAATAATAAAAAATGTATGCGGAGTTGGGTTCTTTACCCCGCACGAAATATGTGACTCGACCGACAGCCGGACCGCCTGACAAGAGAAAAGGCGCTTTGGTTGTCTACTCCACGCCGTGGTTACCACGTTTTAGTGCGTCGTTGTCAACCGACATCCAGCCACAAAACATAGTGTAAACATATCAGGGGGGTATGCAGGAGTGGGGGGGGGGGGGGGGGGTCATCCTTTTCTCACTGTGCATTGGACTCCTTTTTATCCAAAACCAGGCAACTTGTCAGCGTTTTAGTCCAGAACCTCGTGGTATCGACATCTCTGCTGTGCACCAAGTTCCATTTTTCGAAGCGTGCCTTTTGGTATTGTTTGTACAGACACTTACGGTAGGGTATGGAGGGCCTCGGAGAATGTACCCGTACTTCACCTTGAGCTTCATAGTGTTCTGTCCAAAGCAAGCCTTCGAATAGTGCTCTCGACAGATGAATATGGAGGGGCTTCTGGAAATCAACATGTTCCCACTGTGTGGTGGAGTACATATAGTGCGCAAGACCACTCATTGCAGTGTTTTGTACATACACATAATGTTAAAACTCATCACCGTGCGCCCGTAAGTTTCACTGTGGTCAGTGATCGCGCCGGGGTTAGGGTGTTGGCTGCCTTCGTGGGCTTACACAGGCCATCCCCAAGATGTTCGTGTCGCCGTCGAGGGAGAGCGGGCGCGAGTTGGCAGACGATCACTGGGACTGCGAAATCCTACAGGCGTAAACCGTCAACGACTTCCAGTACACACCGGGGGGCGGGAACTATTATACCAGTGGCCACATCTTAGCAGGCGAAATCTAGTCATTTTTATGGGAGCGTAACTGTAAATGCCCCAAGCAGCCCTGGTAACAATCGTACACAAAAACAAGAAAAAGAGAGCTTCGAGGAGGCTCAGGATTTAAAACTCCACGCCAATGCGCACCAAAATCGATCGTGTCCGAGACGCCTCTGCGAGTCCCATGTAATACAGATTGACAGGGGATCGGGGAGTGCGTATTTTAACTGTTGCTTGCAAGTCATTTGGCCATTGAACACGTATCCCTTTCGCGGGAGGGGGCCAGGGGGGAGGGGCACGATATCATACAAGGCCGTAGTCGTATGACCATCGACCCACGGATACCTGCGATGCCGGGACGGAGCGCGTCGGGTTTTCACCGACCAGGCAGACATTGCTTGCACCAAGCGCGAAGCGCCCTCAGCTGCTCGGTTAGTTGTACGATGGGTTGCTGCATCGTAGTAGAAGCCGCTTGTGCGGCGGACTTACATAAGGATGGCAGCGTCAATGAGTAATTATACTTCCCGGCGTGGCCCCTTCCAGGGAAAGCAATAGGGTAACATAACGGCCTGGTGGGTGCCTTACCATGAACACCACATGGTACGTGATACGACTATTCCCCTTGTGCGGAGTGATGAATGTCTAACGCGCTCACAATATCTAACTCAATCGCCAGCTGTGACCGACCGTCAACAATAAAAAACAGAGACTGTACCCTGGTGGTCAAGCTCACATGGTGGGCAGCATTCTTTGACGTGTAGTTGACAGCCGACGCCAACCCAACCTCTATACCTCGTAAAATAAACACATTGGGGGGAGGGGGGGGTTCGTGTACCCAATGGCCTTAGTCGTGCGTCCCTAGACTCCCGCATCCCTACGTTGCCTGGACGGGTGACGTCGGGTTTCAACAGACGGGGGAAGGACTCGACTCTTGCCCAAGGTCCTATAGCAACAAATACAAGGCCAACATGATCAAGACCATGATCTCAAACGGAATCTCGTTCGCGGTGAAAAACGTTATCTTGACACCAACGAGTCTTCGGCATCCTCGAAATCTACCGGAGACGTGTCGCTGTTTGTTACCCGGCTCCTTCTCCCGCCGGTCGAAAATATCCTCATGCTTGAGACAGTCGAGTTCGTATCAGCCAAAGAGGATGTATACCATTATTTACATAATCTATATCGCGACCTATTAATAGACAGTCTGCATTGTTGTCTCGACAACCTAAAATAGACCTGTCTACGTCGTCAGCAGTCAACAATAGTTCGCAAACCACTGTGGCTCGTAACCCACGGTACGTAGTCCATGGTTCAGATAATGTAGAATAGCTCATTACTTACACCCGCTAGGTATGGAGATGTCCTGGAGGGTCTCACCGGTCTGCGTCATCTTCCGCTTCTATCCGGGCTCTGTCAATCTCGGCTAGCTTCATGCTGTGCGCCTCAATCAGCTCGTCGAGATCGCGCTCTAGCCGCCTCACGCTCTTTTCCTCCTCTGTACACCAACAAACAGCCACCAACAGTTAGGCAGGAAACGGAAGGGCAGGAGGGGTGGGGAAGGGCATTGGAAGTTGAAAACGTGGGTGGGTAGGTGAGGGGGGGCTAAGGGGAGGGGGCGGGGCGGGTGGCGTTTCGGGGATGAAGGGCGGTTAAGAGGGTAAAGGGAGCGCGGGGAGGGGGTAGAGTGAAGATGGCGAATGCTTGTTTGTTGCTTGCCCTGGCCATTCCAATTGATCAGACATCCCTTTCGGAACAGAGCACCGTTCCTACTCCTGATTGATTTCCAACACTTGGGCGCCCACAGCGCTTTTATACATGTAATACGTACAAGTGTTTTACAAATTATATCCCCTTGATTTATGTTTGGCTCTGTGGGCGCTGTCTGTTCCTAGCGTAGCGATCGTTACGTCACTAGCGTCTATTAATAGTGAAAAGAACCTGCCCCTGACACACTCGCCTACTTTAATCACCTCCAACACATCCCGTCAATCCGTGTAAATCATACTGTCCCACAATGGCGACTTCTGCTTTCTCCCTTCTTCGCAATAGCGGCAACAACTGTCAATCTTTTTCGTCCTCCCGACTACTGATATGCCCGGCAACATTTTCGTTTCTTTGCATGTCCACGGCACGATACCTTGCTTAGTATTATTGCGGGGGACCATAGAAAATAGGATCAAATATTGTTAGTAAAAAAAAGGTAAATAAATAGGTTTTGGTGTGTACCTTAGGTTCTATTTACTATGGTTCCCCGTAATAGCGTTTTCGCGTAGTCCATTGAGCCGTGTGTATCACGTTCTTAGTCCAATCTCTCTTATCAACCGCCGGTATATCTCTCGAAGGACATTTCCCTCTCACCTCTCGACCAAACCCAACCTTGACCAAAAATATACCCTTGCCTTCACTTCTGCCTTAAGCCACCCGATCTATCCTTGCCTTCCCTTGCATGACATATCGACTACGTTATTGCAACTTACTCCAGCTCTCGCAATTAGGCATTTCTCTGATACACACCTATATACTACCGCTGGCAACCTCTAGTTTAGCATTCTCCTCTCCATCTATTCTCATTTCGATTTTTTTTCGTCCCTAATTGTTCGAGTGGGTACATTCCCAGTGCTATGCTTGGGACCCCGTTCGTTGTAGTACCTCGGCACACTACACGTGTTTATCTGTTGTCGTATGTACTGGTTCCACCTAGTTGACGGGTGTCGCGTTCTCTTCCCATACTTCTCCTCCATGTTCAATATTTTGAACAATTCCATTCACCACTATGCATACCAGAAACCCAAATATCCTCGCATGTGCTTAAATATGTACGCATCCCTACACCAGTCCAGTATGTTCGAATTTCCAGGCCAATGTGCGTGTATCTACGATCGGTAATTCAGATTGATTCCCACTTCCGTATGAATATCTCAGGGTTTTCTTTAGACTCGATACATACAATAACCACGCACTGTTTACCGTTCGCCGCCGTTCCCTATGTCTAGTCTACAAAAGTTGCCTTCTCGATTTATTTTTGTGATTATAAGGGTGTTTCCAATATCCCTGTTACATAGTCTGCAAACATCCATCCCGACAGCACATCTTCTCCTACTCTGACTCCCTATTTTGCTGCTTCAACATAGCATCATGTCATGAATACATGCCTTCAACAGGTTAGGTGATAGCGTTCTTCCCCATGTACCTCGTTGCACAATATCAACGAAATTTGATAATTCTCCCTCCAGCATTAACGCACTTTAAGCGAATTATGCTACGGGTTGAATAATTTTCCATTTTTTCTACAATTATCTCTACAACTTCTTTTTTTCGTATTGTGTGATGGGCCTTTTGCAAGTCTGGAAAGAGACGCAGCATATTTTGTGCCTATGTATTATCTCGCCGAATGTGTGTCCATGGACTCCGGTTATGGCTATAGGCCTAACAACGCCTTTTGCGCTTCGATTGAATGTATTTCCTCCTCCATCATCGATCGCATCTTGTGGCTTCGAAATATCATACCGCGACACGCAAATCGTGCTTCATATTGCTACAGCTCCGCGGCAGGGTTGCAACGTTGAAACGAGCTGGTTGTAAGCACGCTCTCTGCATTCAACTTCATGTGCATGTTGTCTGGGCTCTGCGTACGTATGAAAAAAAAAAAAAACGGACAAATCGTGGGTACGTATGGAAATAACATAAGGCCTCACGTACAAACCCCGGGGAATCGTATCATCTACCCCCGCCGAAAACAAATATCTGAACGCCTTACAACGCGCTCCGCACTAATCGATTCGAGCCCCGACACCGACAACCGTGTCCGAACGGTCACCCCCTGAAACAACCATCAGGCTTGGCCCAAACGGCCTGCGTACGAAGTTATCTGATCGAAACATAACAAAACCAATCACAAGTTCATATACATAAAATACACAGGAAATTCCCATCGCCGTTAACAACGGACCCATACACAGCACAAGAAAATAATACATCGAGGCACATAATACCATCCGCGGGGGGATACATCGGGCATAGGGGTTAAAAGTCGGACACGAAGGAGAGGTGGGAACGAAGGACAGGTGGAACGGGGGAGCAGAGGGATTCGGGGTGTTGGCGCGGGATCAGATGGAGGGGGCGGGGGGGGGGGGGGGGGGGGGGGGGGGGGGGGTACTCAATATCATAAATGGCCGTAGTCATATGACCATAGACCCTCGCATCCCTACGATGCCAGTTCGGAGCACGTCGGGTTGTCACCGACCAGGCAGACATTACTTGCACCAAGCGCGAAGCGCCGGATCAAAGAGGGGGGGGGGGGGGGGTACTCATTCTCATGCATGGCCGTAGTCATATGACTAGAGACCCTCGCATCCCTATGATGCCGGGACGGAGCACGTCGGGTTTTCACCGACCAGGCAGATGGGGGGGGGGGGGGACCAGGAGGGTGGGGTGGGGTTGGAGGGGAGGTAGGTGGGCGGGAGGCCGTGGATGTGCCGAGCTTATGAGCTGGGCGGCGTTGTTATTTGGGGTTGTTATTGGTAATGGGAGACGAGGAGAGGTAGGGGAGGCAAAAGGGCGGGCGATGGGCGTGGCGAGGATGTGTGTGGGATGGTCCGGCGGAGGGGGGTGACGAAGAAAAATCTTTGGAGTAGACAAGGGGATGGGGTGGGGTGGCGTTAGGGTTGAGAATGGGTTTGACGTACCTGTCAGGCGCGTTTCTGCCGCCTCCGCCGCCGCTTCTGCCGCCAACAGCCTGGTCCTGAGCCTCACATTTTCGGCCCTGAGTCCCTGCATCACCCTCGTCACTCCCGCCTCACGGAAAGCTCTCTCCTCCTCCCTCATCCTGGCCTCTTGTTCCTTCTTCCGGGCTAATCTCGCCGAACTATTGTTTGTACCGTCTGGAACCACCACCGTCGTCGACGCCGTGGTCGTCGCCGATTGGTCAGAAAGTTGAGTCCCATTTTTCGAAACGTCTGAATCAGCTCCGGTGGTCACCAGGGCATCCTCAATCTCGCCAGAAAATTTCGCCGCATTTTGGGTAACCTCCGAGACTAAAACCGTCGCCGGTGTCGCCGAATCCTCCGTCTTGTCGACAGTTGATCCAGCCGTATTATTGATAACGTCCGTAACCGTGCCCCGCTGGCTTCCACCCAGCGTTTCTATCTGTGATATCAGATCGGCGTTAGACTGACGGAGAAACAAAATTTCTTGCTCCCCGGTTTCCCTTCCCTTTTCCTGTTTTTTTTTATACGCCTTGTCTGCGTCCACCCTTCGTTTCTCCGTCGCTGCTTCCGCTGCCGCCGCCGATGCCGCTGAGGTTTCCAAGATATTGGCGTTTTCGCGACGAAGTTCCAATACTCTCGCGCGGTTTTTCGTGACCTGCGGATTCAAAACCGAGACAGGAAAGATGAATTTTACGCCGGGAAGACAATTTGACAGTGAAAGAACGAGTGGAAGGAGGGTTGGATAAGCACTTAATAAATAGCAATTCTGGCAACAAAACTACGAGAAAACCAATTTCCCGTACACGGGAAGAATGCATTGCTTCAGTACGATGGATATACATTTACACTCTATATGATGAAACCACACAGGGACAGAATCCAATGCCCCCATTTTTCAATGCGTATCTATAGGCTAGATATACGCCCTTTGTAAAAGCCTCTTAAAACGACAAGAAACAACTACGTTCGGGATCATGCTAAGCGGCCAGTAGCAGTGTGCCGCCGTACAGGCAGCACCATGCTGGGCCGATCTGGGCCGATGTCGTCCATCCGCCCGTGGTGCACTTCGGAGACATTCCTGCTGCAAATACACCACAGCCCAGGCTGCATTGTGTTGGCCGATGCCTTGCTAAAATCAAGTAACTTGATATCGACAGGACTCCCCCCTGAACTTCAAGCCGTTCGTTCGAACTTCACGGGGGCTGCCACGCTTCTTGCTGATTTCAATTACGTATCCTTGATGGCAGTAACGCTGGACTCATTTCAACCGTGTTATTTAGTCATGACATATGATAATGATGTACTGACGAGGATTGCTTTTACCCGATATCTATGTATCATTTAACCCGCCGTCTATGCATCATCCTCCACGATAACACCGCATGACTCCGACTTATTTCAGATGTTATCTTGTACTGGATCCCATATGACAACGAAAGCATACAGGACTCACTTCCCCCTGAAGAAGCACGGAGCGGCTGCGGAAACGCTCTCCGTCCGCCAGGGCCGACGCCTCTCTCTCTAGTAAACCCCTTCGCTCTCTCATGTGGGCAGTTTCCGCTCGTGTCAACTCTCGCTCCATCTCGGCCAAGCTGGCTTCCAGTTTGACCATCTCGGACGTGTACCTGTAGTCTCAAGAGTATGAAGAGAACAGCAAAAATAAGATTACACCAGCCAGACCATGGTCCATCTGACCTGTCGATAGATCATTCAGACCGTGGTCTACGTGACGTTGAAAGAGCTACTGCCGCTGTGCACGTGTATCGCATAGGGGACGCAGGTGTTTCCAAGTCGATTGGAGTGGAGACTTACTAGGCGCAGCACAGGTTTATAAGTCGCCACCGGCCAAACGTGCTCTGCCTAGCATACGAGGTAAGGCATACTACGGGGGACCACAGGAAATAGGACCTACGACACACACACACAAAAAACCTATATACTTACATATTGTTACTGACAATATTTGGTCCTATTTACTATGGTCCCCCGTAATAGTTGCCGGCAAGACAGGCGTTTCAACAATTGAAACAAGACCGTGACGCAAACAGAAATATAACACTGGTACCGGCCAATTGGGGTTCCCAGTACGGGCGACGCCTCCATTGCCTATACAAACTCCCAACGAAGTCCGGTGCCTTGTACGACCCACCGAACACAGCACCCAACAGAAGAGTACGCATGCCATAGATATGGACGAAGCAAGTGATGGCACGCCTGCTTCCACACCAATTAGACAGCACCCTTGGCATACTGCTGGCATAATTTTATTTTTGCGGAGCGCAAATACAGTTCTAGAATTGCGGCATGACTGGGAGAATAATTAGACTGAGAAACCAAGGTCTATAAACACCGGGCCCACAGCCGATATATCGGAATCAAAATCAATTGGACAGCTGTTCGCGGCATTGCGCTTTCGTGTCCGCGCGTATACACACAAAAGAGCATCGCGGCAAGAACAGTGATGTTGTACGAGAAAAGGGTCGAGGCGCGAGCTGGCCAGGTGGCCAGTCGAAGGCGCCCGAGGCGTGAGGTTGCCAACCGACCACGCGAGGACCTGTTATACACAGCATAAAACACATGCAAATGGCTGTTCATCTATCTTGTGTGAGTTCTCCATTTGTCGGGTAAACGTGCCCTAGCCCCGGGGGCAACGCCATACTATTCTGATGTCGCAACGAGAACTATGGGTTAAATTGACACACGACACGAAATTGCAACGTGGAAGTGTGGTGAGCATAACCTTTTTTTTGTACCAATCCGCCGCAGGACTAAAACAAAAACAAACAAATGTCCTGCTTGGCTCTAGATCGGAATGAAGCGATCCCGCGAAAAGAGCCGGCACACCGCGCCTTTGAACGCTCTCGCACGGGAAGAACGGACGCCGGCCGGGGCCCAAAGTCGCTTGTAATGTACAGGCGGGCGTCCTACATGCCCCGCATTCCAGAGCATGACAAAAATACTCTCTCGGTCGGCAAGCAATAGGTTGCCGGTGTGGAAGACAACCCATTTCGTACATACGCATACCGCGTGGCAGCGTGTGCGCAGATCGTACACAGCAGAGCACAATGCAGCCTGCAAAAAAAACAACGGGGCACTAGTACGACCAAATTATCATACTTTGTCTCGATAACTGCCATCCAAACCTCGACAGGTTGTTCAGGTTATCTAGAACAGCGTCGTACAAAAAAAGTTGGAAAACTTACATGACACAACGTCAGGCGCCGCGCAGAATGGAACAAATGATGCAGGTCCGTATAAATGATACCAGGTATGTGTGGTACTTGCAGTGGATACCATTTTTTCGTATACCAGTACTGGCAGCGGGGATGGTGATAGCGATGCTCGTGATAACGCCAGAGAGGAAAGGTAGTGGCAATAGTGGCAATGCGGGCGGCAATGGTGACGGTGATAGTAGCGGTGCGTAATGAAAACAGGAATGTTAACCGCAGTGATAACACAGTCACCATGTTAGCGGTAATCGAAGCGAGTGCCAATAGCAGCGGCAATGCCAGCCGTAACGTTCGTCACAACGGCGCCAGTAGGGTTAGCGGTCACGGCAGCTGGACGGGCATCGGCGACACGGTTGCCCGCGCGGTTGATAGTACTGGTAGTGGAAATGGTAGCCGTATTAGTGCCGGTAATGGTCGCGGTCAATGTTGCCGCGACGGTAGCGATATTGGTGATTGGCAAGAAAATGAGGGTGATAGCCGTGGCGGTGATACGGTTGTGATCGTGATAGCCATGGTGTTGGCAACGAAAATGATGAGGATGATGTACCGACGATGATGTTGAAGGTGATTATGGCCATGGAAGCGGTGAAGGTGGTCGATTGTAACGGCGAAGACCGTGTTGATAGCAATATCAAAAGTACCCACCACGTACTATAAAAAGTCTATGCGTAGGTACTCATCGCACGAAGACAAAAGCGCACTAAAACTGACGTTGAGGGAATGGGAAGGTCGAGTGCCTTACCTGGACCGTAAGCTGTCGGCGTAGACATTAAGGTCCGACAGAGCCTTCTGATTGGCCAAAAGATCACCCCGCAGGGTGTCTCCCTCTTTCTGGCTGACGGCAAGCTCCTGAAAAGGTCCAGCGTACATGAACGAAAATACGGCCGCCGATACCCGCGAGAGACAGGCAAAACAAATATGTACCAGGTGAATACGAACAAAAACCAAATCGTGTTGTATTCCTACGCAATAATCGTGAACAGATATTCGTATGCGGTAATTGAAGTAAGCAGTTGCACGAACGACGTGGAAAGCAATGACACGAAGCACGGACTGACGATGGCCACTCGGATATTTTGGGTTTATGGGGAGTGCTACAATAGAGGTATCACTTTCTGGGCGCAATGGTTCCGATTGATGGGGTTCCCTAACCGTTCGGGTGGGATTGCAGTCCTGTTGTGGGGAAAAAATGCTCAGAATTGACTGGTTTGTGTACAAAATGGGACGGGGGTCCTTGAAAAGGGATAATTGGAAAACTACCTGGTACTGAAGAAGGCATGCCTTATCGTTGGAAACCCCATTCATATCGTCCAGTATGAACAGGATCGTTCATCAAATGAAGCGAACCCTTTTCGTCGAAGTCAGTGATGGGGTGAGGGATGTGGACCTCGTTAAGGAAGGAGCCTCAGGAAATACGTCTGCGCCGTAGCATGGATTCCTTGCTGTCACGCTCTTTGTGTGCCGGTCTCGTTGTTATGTGTATCATTCACCTCTGCTAGGGTCTTCTCTCTCTTCCGAAGGGACTCGCATTCTCCCCTTGCTTCCTTCAGAATCGCGCCAAGTTCCCTTTGTATTCCAAGTTTCGATGTGACACAGGAGACGCAAGTGACACAGGAGTGGCAAACGGGAGAAAAAAAAAAACAACAGGAAATCAGAAATATAAACATGTCAAATCACAAAACATAGAGTGGAGAAAATGAACAATCACGGACGTGAACATAGTACCAAAAAAGCTGAAGGTGAGGCTTCTCGCAACCTCGATCGTTGGAAACCGTGTAAGATAATACAAAAAGAGCTGAAGGTGGGGCTTCTTGCAACCTCCACCGTTTGAAACCGTCAACGGCTGTTCGACTCATGGTGAGAAACACCTTCCCCGACCGCGTTTCTTCGCCTTGAAGGTAAATATTACCTTCAAAATCTTGAGTCAGTGGAGACAAATATTCCGCTATGTCATTGGACCCAGTATGGAAAGAGCCAGGCAGGACCGATCACACCTAAAAACTACGAAAGGTTGAATGCTCACAATCTCGGGTGCACATATTGAAAAAATATATCTCCCACTGAACAGGTGATCATGAACGTGAACTCAACTTCTTCTGTTACATGACCTCTAGCCTGCGCTAAACAAAACATGTTGTGGTGTTTCAAGAGCATCCAAGTAGACAAAAATAGCAGGCAACCTCAACAAGAACATCAACGCCAACTTCCACAAACCTGAACATCACGAACATATACCCCAACATGAAATAATTTTTCAAATCCGGAATTGAAACCCAAATTCAACCTCAATCTCAAGTTCAAAATCAAATTCATTCTCCATATTTAACGTCACATCCAAAGCAGCTTCGAACATCTCTTACCGTAGCTTTGATTGTCCTCTTCCGCCGGTCAAAATGCGCAGCTCCTTCACGTCTAACTCGCGCTCCTTAAGTCTCTGACGCAACCCAGATATCTGGCCCTATACTTTCACCAACACGGGGAGGTGAGAGGAGGGTAGGGCATGTGGTCAAGAGAAGAAGTGGGTTGAAACGTCTGGTGGGGATCGACAAAGGAAACACGCCTTGTGTACAAGGCCATCGGAAACAGTATGGCAGTCTGGTGGCAATCACACGAAAATATTATAGTTATGTGGTAATCGAACATATGCCCTTCAACGGAACAGGTGCGGACGGCTCTTGCGGCCATCTGACAGGAGCACGGCAGTACCGCCGTCACCGAACCGAAACGTGTCAACCTTTGTGAATATCACACAGGAATATGTTCTTTGCGAATAATGAGTTCCATTCAATGTGGTTGGGTTTCTTGTAATATGTTATATGTACAATGGCAATCCCAACTCACTAAAAACTGAAAACCAACCTAAAGGGAGTGGGGAAAAGAAATCAAACTCACGCGTTCAGCCAATTTATTCCTTGGGTAACTCTGTGGTTTGGTCATCAAACAAGGTAACGCCTGACCGGCTGGGGCCGTCCGATTCGCCTCCTTGGCCAACCAGGTCCTGGTTCTTGCCGGTTTCGAAATATTTGCATAGCGTAACGAAGTCGGATTACCAAAAATACCTCCGCACGGCAGTCCTCAAGCAATCGAACAGGAGTATGGTAGTCTTAGGCTAATGAACAGAAACATGACTGTCTCGTTACCATCGAACAGGAACACCGCAATCGTGTGGGCATTGAACGGAAACATGACAGTCTCGTCACCATCGAACAGAAATATGGCAGTCTCGTGACGAATCGAACAGGAATCCGGCAGTCGTGTGGGCATTAAACGGAAATATGACAGTCTCGTGACCATCGAACAAGAACACGGCGGTCTTGTGGGCATTGAACAGAAACATGAAAGTGTCGTCACCATCGAGCAAGAACACGGCAATCGTGTGGACATTGAACGGAAACATGACAGTCTTGTGACCATCGAACGACCGAACAGAATACGAAACACGACGGTGTTACGATCATGCAGCAACAACGTTGTGAACCTCGTCGGCGATCAGGCATTACAGCGGTCATGACGCGTTTTTCGTCATGCCGCGTCACAGCAACTAAAGGCCTTTTTCGCGCACCTGCAGGAGTAAAGATCGTATCTTGTACATGTCCCTTTTGCGGCCCCGCTCTTGCGCATTTCCGTTCCCTGTCACCTCCTCCTCTTCCTCCTCCCCCTCCCTCTGCCCCTGCTCCAATTCCGCTACAGACATCGGGGCACCACGAACCCAACCCTGTCAACACGAACGTGAATACGAACATCAACAAGGAGACATACAAATGTGGACAGAATGTAGACAAGGATGTGCATACGACTACTGTACATGGAGCCTACCGTAAACAAGAAGATTGATATGGGTACGCATGTGGAGATCCAAACGGACACCATAAAATGTGAAAGAGGAACCAACCTCCCGTTGAGCGCTCTCGTGGTATTGCACCCGGTCCTACAACAAAAAATATCAACGTAATGTATCAGTAACAATCTGAAAAAAACGAATGCCCGATATGAAAAGCAGGTACCTGGTATTACGGGGGACCACAGTAAATAGGACCAAATATTGTCGGAAAAATAGTTATATATATATTTGGGTTTTTGTGAGTACCGCAGGTCCTATTTACCGTGGTCCCCCGTGATAGCATTTAGTGAAATAATCGGAACCAAACGCCAAACGAATACTACTAGCAACAATAAGATATACCATATTAACCAAAATCAGGAACACGAATACCCCGTGCAAGATACGAATAGAATCCTGCGTCACATCAAACAGACTAATTTGCCAGTGGTCAAAACACGAATACAACAAAAAAATATCACAAACACGGAATACTAGAATAAGATGTTACATCGAGATACTCTCATATATCAACATCAACATCGATACAAAAACAAAATTCATACCATATCATCAACCATACAACCATCACAATATTAACGACACTATTAACAACATCAATACCAAGATATCAATATGTGACATCAACGTCAAGGTCAATACCATACGCGCCGCAAAGACCACACCCTCACCTCAGGCAGCGTCTGCCCGTCTCCGTCCACGTCTTCGCACTCTCCTTCTTCGCCGCCGTCCCCAGAAGGCCCGTTTCTATCCACAAAACCGCCCTTGTCCTCCGACAAACGCCCCTTGGTCGCCTCCGAAACGTTTTTTTTTTCGCGTCGAAACCGTTTGTGCCCGCACCAGGAATGCCGATATTCTCCACAAAGCTACCCTGCGTCACATCCAGACTGCTTTTGGTTTCGTCGAGGTCGTTGTTTGTTGCCTGTGGACCTTCACCGTCCCTTCCGGCGACACCACCACTACCATCTCCGCTAAGACCATCAACACCAACATCGGAAACATCAACAACAAAATCAACACCATCAGCACCACCAGCACTGCGTCTACTGGCTATGCCTGAGTTTGCTTGGTTTAATGTCGTTTTGTCCATACTAGCGGCTTTGTCCATGCTAGCTTGATCTGAGCTAGGTTCGTTCACGCTGGAGTTGCTAGTCCCGGCATCGTCCCCGCTGGTTTGGCCAGAGCTTGCCTCGTCTGAGCTACGTTTGTCGGCTTTATTTTGGTCTGAACTAGGGGTGAGGGAAAAGTTAGGTGCGATGGCGTTCCACAGCGTTGATATGGTGAACTCCGCTGCTTGAGTCTTGTCTGTTGTGACGGCGTATTTTGTAGGGGGTGGCTGGCCAGCCCCGTTTAGCCTGGAGGTACAAAGCAAATAGGAGATTGGGATAGCATGAGAGAGACGATGTAGGCGGTAACAAAGAATCAGTAGTACCAGCAGCAGTAGAGGTAGCAGGATTAGAAGCAATAGTAATAGTGCAGTAGCAGTAGGAGTAGTAACATTAAGCAAGAAGGCAGTAGTGTTTGTTGTGTCTCATCTGCCACCAGTACGAGTCCAACAATATCACCTTTTTTTCTCATCGTCCTCTCGAAATTCAGCCAGTTCCGATTCTAGTTCCGATCCCGGTCTCGATCCCGAAGACCCCAGCCTGCCGAGCCCTTGGCAGCGTCGTTCCAATAACGGGGACGAACACAATACATCCCCAGTCAGTAACCCCCTTCCCCCCTCCTCCTCCTCCATAGCTCACCGCCCCCGCTGTAACCGCTGCCTCCCTTGCTCGACCTCCTCCTTGTCCCTCTCCCTTTGCCCCCCTCACCTTCGCTCCCCCCCCAACTTGCATCGCAGCCCTCAATCTACGGCCCTTTCTTTCTACTCCCCCCCCTCCTATTCTTCCGTTCACCCCCACATCTTTCCCTCCCACGCCCACCCCCGCTCCAGCTGCTGCTCTCCCTCCCTCCCTCAGACGCGCGTACGGGAGCCGACAACAACTACTTGTACCACCACCACCACAACCACCACCACCACCACCGCACCGCAGCCGCCAGCCTCCCCCACCCACACTGGCCGAGATAGGAAAGCGGAGGCGCGGTGAAAGGGCTGTTCAAGCGGCGAGGAGAAAAACGACATCAGGACAGCCGCCAGCCTCGTCTGTTGGCGAGGCCTTCGCATTCTCCTGCTCCTCTTCGAGGACATTTTGTTCAGATTATCTTCCTTCCGATCAATCTGCAATGCAGTACTAGATTGCGGTTTCGACTGCAAGCTCAAAAATCAGTCCCGGAATCCGATTAGGAAAAAAAAACGGAATCCGACTCGGAAGGATGTCGATCAAAATCCGATTCGTTTTTGGACAGCGGAGGCGACTTCGGCTCCACTTCTGCCTCAAATATTGATTCGGAAGCCGGTTCTTCTCCTGAATCGGATCCAGTTTCCAAGCGCGGCTCCAACCAAGATTTCGATCGGACGTGGCAGGGACCTGAGGCAGGGGGATTTCAAATGGATGGAGCTGTGAGCCGACAAAACAAACATCACAATAGTCGCTAGTCGAACAAATAGGTAGCCATTTCCCAGAGGTACCGACTACCCAACTTACTATATGCCTGCGAGTTGCCTTGACTTGCACGCTGCTTCATGGTTGGCTGGCGAAACGAGCGAAACGAGCGAACAAAACAATTGAAGTTGACCAGTGGCCTCGCGCTATGTGGTTGCATTTCTTCCACAACAATAAGCTAAAAGACAGAGAGGTCATGTGCCTTCCAAGGCATCGGCATGAGCACCAGTGCCATCGATGACTTTGGGTTATGATGCGCCATGCCTTGCTGTAGGGACCCCTAGGTCCTTTGTCCCTCACTGCGAGAGTGACATCACTGAGAATGCGTACCCCGTAGCATATGTGCCTTCCCATAATAAGGAACGCCAAGATTCGGATAGTTGGCACCGCCTGAACTAGCTATACCACTATCTGGCGACTTTCAAAATGTCCGACTCGCAACTCTACCATATAGGGTTTCAATAGTTGCAAAAAGGCGATCTGGATGCGGAACACTCGGTTTCGTGTATTGGGCGGGGGGGGGGGCTTCACCTGATATATCTCGACAACTCGGCTGGCCGTAAGGTGGCTTCTTTAGCCGACTTTCCGACTAAAGCCAGATAGTTGGCTAACTGCATCGGCCAACTACCAGCTAGTTATTAGTCGTGACGGCCGACACACAGGCGTGGGATTACGCAGGATGGCTCTTGTTGAACCGTTAATCGGTGTGCATGTTCACTCCGTTGGGAATTGCAGGAATAGCATCGGTGATCTGATCTATAACAGAGCTTATCTCTCCCTATACTTCGGTGATCTGATCTGTAACCTTACTCATGTTTTCCCTGCAGATCATCTTGTTCCCTAGGCAATTGATTTGTTGTTTGCACTGCCTCTTTTTCACTGTCTTCGGTTTGTTTCAATTTAATGTCCTGGCTTGCTAAGTTTTTCCCGCTCGCCAATGATTGGAACCTGCCTTCAGACTATGGGCTAGCCTATGCCGATGAGTCAACGTAGGCACACGCGAAAATCACCACCGCTAGCGACAACAGAAACAACAGCATCAAGACAAGAACAAAAGCAGCAACTACACCACGTTCTTCTATGTGTGTCCAACTTTCGACTGAGTTCATGTTGTTCGAGTCAGGAGCTCGGTTTGGCGTGTGGAAAACTTCAACTAATGCGACGCGCGGGTGTTTCACTGTGTGTCGTGTCGTACGAGAATACGGGGAGCATCGGTCAACTATAGTGCTACAGTAGTACCTGCATGAGACCAGTAGTTGTGTTCACGCTTCTAGTTTGTCGTGGCCTTTCGGTTCGCCCTAAAGCCGTGCTCGCTCTCTATTAAGCGTGCCTTCTAGCGGAACGGCGACTGTAGTCATCATCGCAATTCGGAGACACGATATGGGCCTTGTGCTTGAACAAACACCGAAGTGCGGGTTGAATCGTTTGGAAGCTGCCGGTGCCGTAAACGTCAGATAATGTCACCATGCTCCCCGTTGAAGCTTCAAAGATAAAGGGCGGTCAGTTGGCTGGACTTCGCAGAGACAGTTACATCGTAGGTGCCATGGAAAAAAAGGCGCCTTGCGGGCGTAACTTAGTACCGGTACTTACGAAATAACAAGAATTCGGGCCAAACCCAAATTCAAGGTACGACGAACCATAGTTCATCCAAAATAAACCGCACGCAACAAACAGGAGGGCCGAGTCAACCACTGAATAGTCAGCGATTTCTAGTCAACCAACTGACAGACCTAACTAAAGGGGGTCAAAGTGCTGAATTTGGCGCCTCCAACGTGTCGGTGCGGCCTCGTCTGTCAGGTACCAGGCATAATATTCATGTCATCGGAGGGGTCTGTTGGTCCCCGTAAAAGCCCTTCTGAAGGATGGTACTGGTATTGTATGCTTCCGGTATGAACGTTTAATACAAGGTACTCGTGTACAGCGATAACGCGAGCGTGCCGTAGTCGTAGTACCCAAACACAATGATAATGAGCACCTTCACCTGGGGAGTTATATCCCTCACAAAACAACCGACTCCGTGACCATTGCAACCTATAGCAGGCCTGATACATTTGCTATGAGCTACGAAGTACGGAAGGGGGGGGTGGGGGGCAACGTGCAACGGGTAACACATTATTGGATAGTGTGAGTGTTGCAGTGGTTGAGAAGCCCTGTCTGTCAAAAACCGCTGTGTGAAAAAACCCACCGGTACCGTACCACGGCTCCAAAAGAGGGTACACACGGGCATAGTCTACTGCCCCACTGCTGCTATGGGTGCATGGACCTACTGTTGCTGCTGAAGTGTTGTACGCTACCGAATGTGTTACATCATTTCTTGTTATCAAAAGGACACGAAACACGAGAGCGCACTACCGCTGCTACAGTTACGGCTGCTACTGCTGTCGCCGCCGTGTTGTCACCTGCTACGAGACAAGCAGAACGACTTCTGACGGGTCTCACAATAAAGGGGTCGCCTTTGAGTCCTACATTTCCCGCCGATTAGAACCACTCGGCCGAGTGACCACCTTATTTCCTGCCAGCCGTAAGTCTCGATGCTTTTTGTCTCCCGCGATAAACACCACCACGGGTGTCTTCCCTACTCTGCGACAACGTGTTATATATGCGTCGAGTGCTGAGCGACGCACGGAGCCACCCGTCCCAGTGACGTAAACGCGCCTGCGAAAATTGTTGTAAACCTTCAACCATAGCACCAGTTCTCTGCAAAGGTGGGTTTAGTAGGGTATGCACCCTGGAGGGTACCCTGGCAAGCTTACTGTACCACTCTGCGGAAAATTGACATAGGCCTACTGTATATCGACAGGCTTCATTTCCGTTGGATCCCGCCAATTGGATGATTGCTATTACGGGGGACCATAGTAAATGGGACAAAATATTGTTAGTACAACTAGATAAATATATAGGTTTTTATGTTTACCATAGGTCCTATTAACTATGGACCACCGTAGTAATATTTTTTCCTTAGTAGATCAAAGAGCAATTCTGGCGTTATGCCTCGAGTACCGCCTCGGTATCGCAAGCAATGCCACGTACCCTACATGAGACGGAGGGATCAACGGGTTATGTCGGCCAGGCTTTTTACTCTCTACTCATGGGGCAAGGCGGGGCTGCAACGCTCTGGATTGCGAGACCGTGTTGACAGACAGAATAGCAGCATCGAACAACGAGAAGCATACAGATACGCCAGGTATCACCTCAATACCCGAGCAAATACCACTCGTAAACCCCCCTCCGGCATTTTTGCCGGGCATGACTATTACGGAGGACCATAGAAAATAGGACCAAATATTGTTTGTAAAAACAGGTAAATATACAACTTTTTATGTATACCATAAGTCCTATTTACTATGGTCCCCCGTAATAGCATTTACCGGCACTATCTCAAACACTGCGTGGACTAAACTTGTGGAAAAAAGGCAACAGCCTATTACAACCACGAGTGTCCAGGGTGCCGTGAATGCAGATACGCAAGCACGGCAAAACAAAAAGGTTTGATATCCTTGTACTTTATCCAGAGCATATCAGGTATACCCCCCCCCAAAAAGCACCCTCCGATATTCAAAACGCTACTGCTACTACTACTGTTGATGTTGCTGGGTAAATCGAGGGCAATAATACTACGGTACATAGGGCTCTCGCTCCCGTGCCAATGTGTTCGTGGCAGCTAACGACTTTGGGAATCGGCTACTCCTGCTGTTGTTGTACACCACTCTGTACCAAACAATTAGGACCAGTTTCTTCAATAATATTTGCTCAAAACGGCCTTCGTACTTGAGGACAGATTGGTACGTGGTACTCGATGCTCAATAAATAATACTCCATGGTCCATACTCAATATGTAGACACTGGATACCTGGTACACAGTAAATAATGAGGTATATATTGTTACTGTAGGGTTGTTTTGTACGACACGTCGATAAGAGCAGAGAGCATCGTACCGCCACTGCTGCTGGGGCTTCTGTGTATGCATGCTGTTGCGTTGTACCGGTCGGTCTGTTATTTTGACAGGTAGTGTCAGGAACGAGGGTTGGCGACTACTTGCTACTGTGCTGTTGCTGTGGTATATATCATCGGTCAATCTTAAATACTGCAGTAGATACACGATGATCTGGTGCATGTAATTGTTTCATAATGTTGCCTTCCACTAAATGTGGTACGATAGAATAGTGATTACATGTACTGCTACTGCCATTCATGATACTGTATCCTCTGTAGATGCATGATTTTGTAATGCACCAGGTACATGCCGCTCAGGTCGTGTCTATGGGCATTTACGGTGTATAAGGAGTGCCGGTTGGAGACAAATTGCTGTAAGGAGTTCGACTTTTCGATGTTTGCGTTTCTAGTAACCTCTTGAGTGGTGAACGGGAGAGTCGAAAACGAACGAAATATTACACTACGGACAAAAGCGCTCTAACGTTACCTGGGGAAGCCATCGGAACTGATATCACCAGACCTCCGGTGGCGGGTTGGTACATGTAGTACGATAGATGGAATCATAACAATACCTAGCTTTTACTTTGCTGCTTCTGCTGTTGTGCAGTACTGCCGCCAACGTACTGCCCGATTACCACTATGCTGGCGTTTGCTCTGTTATGTTGAAAAAACTACTGCAGAAGTCATTGAAGCTACTGCCACTACTGCGGCAGTTGGGACGATGCATTGTACTACAGACCTCGGTGTCGGTAACCAACGAAATAAACGGGCCGGTTCGCTAATTAAATATTTCGATATTTTCCTTCCTGGCTAATCGTGCCTCTTCGCATATTTATGGCGTTTTGTAGACAATACATAACAGAAGTATATGGCATTCAAGTACGGGCATATACCTATTGGAAGCAAGACTGGTACGATATATGCATACACCAAAACACATACACTGTTGTCGAATTGTTTTACAATGAGCATGCTACTTCCCAAACCTGTTGATTTCGTGGCGTTTCGTATACCATACTGAGACACACATCGCAAAAACGGTACTCTGAACACAAAAGCAAGTCCACTGTTTGACTGTGCTACAAATAACAAAAACTTGACGTTGGCCTTTTGTTTGCAAGACGTCAGAGGTTGAGAAGTGGGCCCTTATCAAGGCAATATAACCGAATATCATTCAACCCAAACCGGATCTTTAAAAAAACAAAAACGTTCAGCCTCGAGCAATCTGACGCTCTGTTGGGTTAAGGCAAGGTGTTGCAACATAACAACCTTTGATATTATTAGAGTATACAGCACACACATCACAGCAAGCAGCAGCAGGCGCCGAGTGATCTGCACACGATCGTTCGCAAAACCCACACCCGTCCAGCCCGATGCCCGAACTCTCGCACCAACTTCGCGAGAGAGAAAGCCATGCGATAGAAAAACGATGAGAGGGCACATGTCGATAAGCTCTTTAGCTGGCGTATCTACGGCTGCGGCAGTACTACTCTCATCACTAATGCTGAACGAGTGAACTGGCATGAATACCCTCGGCTCGCCGAACACGCTCGGGATACTGTGGTAGATCCTGTCTGGGCCCCGTAGTGGTTCGCCAAGGTTCGGCCATGGGCCAAACGGCGTCCGGGATCTGCGTGCGCATTGCGAGTACTTTCGAAGAATATCTGGTACACCAAGCAGTACAAGTAGAATTGCTGACTTTCGAGTACTCCTGCACGAGGTAAACTACAGCAGCATGCGTCAGTATTGTTGTACAGAAAAATTGAATACGTATGTCCATCGCGACCATATTGTATGGTGAATTTACCAAAAAGCTCAATTCCTGGTACGAGTATGGTAGCATATTTGATTTTTTTCTTACCGACACTATTAATAGAAGGGGGGATGCTGCTGTTGCTGCTGCTACTGCTGTTGCCGCTGCTGCCGCTGCTACGATTGCGGCTGCATGTTGTAGAGTCCCTGCATGTAGATTTTTTAACACTATCAGGTACTGCTGTAGTGGTGCGTGATACAGCAGTAGTAGTATCAGTACATCTCACGCCACGCGTCTCGAATAATAAGTTGCGGGTGTACAGGAGCAGATAGGGTTGGAATGAGCGCACGGCGTGTACGAGTCAAACTAGGCCGGGGCTGGGGTGTCATCGGTGGCGGCGGTCTTAACCAAAGATGTCAGGAGATATGTCAACAACACAGAAAATGCGCTGCCAAGCGTGTAGGGCCGAGTGTTTCACAGTAAAAGCTAGTAGCTTGGTGTCAGTCAAGGCATGTCAAGGCAATAAAGTTGCTGTCTATCAAGGGGTGAAGGATGCTGTCTCCTGACAGCATCTTCGCAAGCCCCCACACCTTGGAAGAGGCGTGCACCGCAGGAGCGCGAGGAGAGCCTTACCATCTGAGAGGGCGGATCAAACGGACGAGATAGAGAACTTGCGCGCTTGCAGCAACAGGTCGTGGCGTTGCAAAATAGACGGAGGCTCAGGAAGTGCAGACCAAAGAAAGGGTTCGGATGGCGCGAGCTGAGACAGCCTGCCGCAGACGAGGCGAGAACCCAGCTGCCTGCGTCGCAAAAGCAGATGCACAGAAAGCAGATGCACAGGCTGCAACGACGGGGGCGGAGCACCTGGCCCAACATCACAGCGTAAAGCTGGGAGTGTTCCTTCACTTGTACTCGCCCTTTGATTTGGAACGCTGGGAGTAGTTCGCGTGGTCAGTCTGGAAATAGGTGCCCGAGGGTAATGCATAGTCGTAGACGTTGCCGAAGTGACACATGTAGTCCCACCTGGCAGCCTGGCGCTGTTGTGTGCAGACTTCTGTCTATTTTGGTTGAGCTCGTTCGTAGGGCACCTCATCCGAGTTGAGATGGTCGAGAACAGAGACCACTTGATGGCAAAGCTACCCCAATACTACACCCATGAGCTTACCTGGCCAGTTGAAGCCACGTCGGTCCAAGAAACCTTTGCAACCAGGGCTTGGTCGCGGCTTGAGGTGCAAAGTTCTCTAGTCCTGCATTTCTCCTCCAAATCCAGTTCCAACTTGGGAGTTCCAAGGGGTGTCAGCGGCAGTGCGTGTCCGGGGTCCGGGCGTGGTATCAGTCCCCAATTGCGGGCCGAATGTACCAGAGTGGTACAGCAGCACTAACTACTTGCTATCAGAGATCTCTCTCGAAACGTCGACAAGGTGCGCTCATGGACGGTGTGTTTGCAGTGTTTGAGTACGTGCTGCGGTCTGGCCTGTATTTCCACCTCATCGCCGGAGTCGTGTTTTTTTTTTATTCGCGCGCAAAGAGGCGCGAGCTTGTGATATGGGTCCAATCCATGGCATGTCCAAGACAATGTTTACGTACATGTTACTGTACATGGCTTCAAATCGTGATACAGCAGTAGCTGTGGTTGTGTGTAAACACGTTGGCCCCCCAAGACCCACGTTTGGGCGCTGCATGAGCTCAGCTTTTTGTGGCCGCACCTTCGACTGCTGTACATGCTTTGTGGTGCAGTGCGTTCTAAACAAAATTGCACACCAGGGTCGACGAGACGATAATACTTACAGATGGTTCGATTTCCAATTGATTTCGGCCAGTACAATTTCGTGCACAGAAATGGCAGATCGACCCGTGAGGATCGGGGTACACAAAAGACAGATTTGGTAATTCTGCCACACCCTGGATATCGTGACAGCAGTTAACGTTTTATGTTAATGTTGGGCGTCAGCGGAAACAAAACGTTACATTACTACGTACGTCAACTGCATTCTGGATTTTGTGATAACATAGTGTTAGTGTGTTATGATATTGGCGGGCGATCGCGTAACGTTATGTTATTTAAAAGTGTTACCTTGATCCCGTGCTGACCGCAGTACATTTGTTACGGTGTGTTAGGGTATGCAGCCCATAGCGAGTAACACTACTATGTTGGCGTGTTAGCCGAATTCCTGGTGGCTATCGTAACACACGTTAAAGGGATAACCTACATGGTCAATTACACGTTAACAATATGTTACCGTGTTAGCGACATCAGCCGGTAGCGAGTAACGTTATGTTAGTGTGTCATCGGGATTCTTACTTGCTACCGTAACACCCATTCGACGGATAACGTACACAGCCAAACACACGCATACATGACGCTATGTTAGTGTGTTGGTTAGTGATATTCATATTAATAGGGTCTATCGTAACAAACGTTAGAGGGATGACGTATATACGATCAATACAACGTTAACATTATGCTACCGTATCAGCCGCAGCAGCAGTCCGTATCAAGCGACGTTATGTGAGGGTATTACGGAAGTCTTGCTACCATAACATAGCATACGTCAAACCGATAACGTATACCAGGTACAAGGATCCCCTCCTGGAAGTGCCTAGGGGAGTGGCGCAAGAATGAAATAATCCTCGGACGAATTACTTGCACACCTGTTTGCAACGAACTGCGTCCCGCCCATCATTACTAATGTATTGAAGAATACACATATTCTAGAGGACAGAACTGCTGTTCGTACTGCTGCTGTTTGTGGAAATATTGTGGGATCATTAGCTTAAAGTTAATATAAAGGGGGGTACCGGTAGGACGAGTACTGCTACGTACAGCAGTATAGGCCCGACAACAAGAACGTGCCCAACAAGAACAGAATGTTCACTTTTTGGAGAACGCTAAGAAAAACGCTAAGAAAATTGGGCTAAGAAAGACGGCTCAGTGGTGAACTCTGCACTAAATCCTATATAATAACCTATGCTCAAGACGCTTTCTTCGATAGAGGTAGCACATTGCCGCTGAAATGTTTTCTGAATGACGGGGCTTCTTAACCCAAAATCGTCGAATGCCAACCTTGTTCCGAAAAAAGACGTAATCGTATACTTGGGCCATGGGATTATTCATCGGAGTGCAATTTGATTTGGGCTGAAGTCAGTCTCCGGGTGAGGTGTGGAGCTCCTTAAGGTCAAGTGAGGAGCCTCAGAAAATATATGTTGCACCTCTATCGTAGAACGCCTCTCAAGGTTGTTTCAAGATGGTGCCCCAATAAGAATCTCAGGCTTGCCCATACTGTACCCATTCGGTTGGCTTTACTAATCACACCGCTATACTACTATTATTACTCTGTTCGCTGTTGGAAAAGTCCGGCAGTGTACAACTGCAGCAACAATAGGGTAAACAGCAGTTAGTGCTTCGTCGTACGATAATTGTGCGAACGACGTAGTGCACATGACATGTTTTATACCTCTGGTGATATTAGAGCTTACACGGGGGGCAAGAATCGGTTCCACTTCTTGGGTGCGGTCGTAGCAAAAAAATATTCAAAAAATGCCTGCAGACTGCAGCAAGCCGAACTAGTATTAGTAGCTGTGTGCCTGGTGCGTAGCGGCCAACATGACAACAGCAACAAGCAACAGGTACTCGTATAGGCACATACTTGCTGACTGCTGACCTCTCCCCTGCTGCGAGCATCCCACCACTGCTTCACTATTGCTGCTGCTCTGCTGCTGTCTATATATAGCGAGCAGAAGAAGAGCACGTCGGGAGCAGTAGAAATCGATTTGTGCCGTCACACACCAAAGATGTCAGGAGACATGTCAATCAAGGCAAAACGTGAACTGTCAAGGGTGTAGGGCCGAGTGTTCTTCACTAAAACCTACCTACGTACAGTAGTAATATTTTGGTGTCAGTCAAGTCATGTCAGGGCAAAATCGCTTTCTGTCATGGGCTAAAAATTATGTCTCAGACCTATGCCAATGGAAACGCGAAGTCCGAAAGTTTTTTTTCAGAAATATTGCGTTGAAAAAACAGCCGAAAATATCCTCGTACCGCCGCTGTGAGAAAAAAGGGAAAAAAGGTTTGATTTATTCTTTTTTTTCCCAACGGCTGCAGGCGTTGCAATTTGTTTCTCTCGTTGCAAATTGTCAACACACTGATAAAAATCAGCTCGTGCGACGATAGATGCTTGATCTCGATATAGACTCAGCCCAAGGCCAACCCGCTTGGTCTCGGGCAAGGCCAACGAGTATAGATGACGGCATCGAAGATAGAAAGTGAATACATGCTCTAGGGGGCGAGAGCTTGCCGGCGGCGTCCTGCGGTATCCTCCCAAACCTAAAAAAAAGCCTCTTTTTTGCCATTCGAGACGGATCGAGAAATTTTGTCTTCTGTTTTGTACACACCAGCGGCTATTTGTTTTTTTTATCGTACGCCTGGCCAGCGCCCGCCCCACGTCACTGGCCGTTGTGTGAAGACGGTGACCCAAGGGTGGGTCGGAGCCCCTAACGAGCGCACTCCGTTCAGAACTCATGACGCAATCGTTGGTTTTGTCGATCGATGTCTGTCGAGGATCCGGAATCTCGCCGCTTCGAACCAAAGATCGGCCTGAGTTTTTCTCAGGCCAATCTTGGCCCAACATCGGCCCCAGATTTGCTTTTTGCGGGCTTTTCCAAAAGTTGGGAACTTTTTTTTTTTTCTGAACGTGCCCATAGGAAGCGTGTTCTAAATGTTTTTGGCGGGTGTCTTTGGAACTCAAACTTTTTACTGATACTTCGCTTTCCCATTGGCATAGGTCTCATATGAGATATTTGTTACACAGCAAGCACGGACAGGCTCTGATTAACCATCCACCGTACAGCGCGGCTCTACCACACGTGCATGGTGTTACCGACTGTTGGTGCTGTAGTTAGCTGGCAGTCAGCACGCTTTTCGCGCTGCTGGTGTTGATGTCTGTTGCCAGAGTCGCACTTCTGTGTGGAACAGTCCCAACATGTTGTACGATCGCACGATCGCGCACAGCGTCAGAGAGAGAGGGTTTGTGTGTGGGATGATCGAACTCAGGGCCAGCAAAGAGCAACTAGTCACAGCAATACAGCGCAGACCTACGCGCATTAAGACCCGCCACATGTGCCCGTGGCTGCCCACTGCTGCTGCTGCTGCTGCTGCTGCTGCTGCTGCTGCTGCTGAACGGCAGGGTTATAGTGTTTTATGCAAAGCTGGGGCTCTCTGCCCTGCTGCTGTATTGAAGTGTCTGTTTGTCTGTGTTGTGTGTTGTATTCAGAAACAAAAAAAATAGTACCGGCACGTACTACAGCAACACATCAAAGACCCAAAAGATGACGACATTTCAGTGGTACGTACGTACAAAATAAGGCCTCCGTACTGAAACCAGGGAAATCGTCTTATCCACTCCCGCCCGAAAAAAAAACTTGGAGTGCCCGCCACGCACCCCGGAGTGCACGGATCGCGCCGAGAGCTCGACCAATGTGTCCGGCCGGGCTTCCTGTGTCCGAGCAAAGAGCATTGGTGTTTTACCGAAAAGTGCTTTGCACGAAGAGAAAACTTGGCAAAATTACGAAAATTTGACAAACATACGTATACATATGATCGATAGAATACTATTGGTAGCATTATGTTAATGTGTTAACTCGTATGCGATGTATGTAGTGACGCCAGTGAGCAGATAGCGTACACCCCCAATCTATCATCAACAATATGTTGCTGCCGTGTTAACTCGTACGTACGAGTGTGCAGAATACGTTACAGATGGATAACGTAATGTGTTATTGATGGATAACGTACTGGCGTGGTTGCCACAAGAAGAGGCGTTTTTTTGCGGGGATCCCTCCTAAATATCCCATGTATTGTTGTTTTCAAGTGTGGAGGCGTTTTTTTTACCGGGGATGCCATGCTATTTTTCCCCCCCGGGGATATTTTTGTAGGTATCTCCTGCCGGGATGTCGGCGAAATTGGATAACACAGCTACGTTATGTTACTCTCACACGCCCGCTTTACCACTATTATTAACACAGATAACACATGTTAGATCTCGGGAAGATCCAAAGGGTAACGTAGAAACATAACGTTAGAATGACTTCGGCCCTAACGGTAACCCAGTAACATAAAGTTAGACCGGGATCGATTTTTATGGTAACACGGTAACAGAATTTTACCATCAGATCTTTGTTGACGGTGAAACCGTAACATAATGTTATAGAGACTTCCGCATTTAGGCTATTAATAGCATCCTAACATAATGTTACGTATGGGCCGGACTGTAGCGTATCTAACGTACGTTAAGTGTTAGGTTAGTGTGTTATCTGGAACACGATGTTGTGTGTTAGTAGTGCTGGCGAACATGATAACGTTAGGTTAGGGTGTTAGGTATAACACTCCTCCTAAGGGTGGCACTATGTTAGGGTGTTACGTCTATCGCTACGTCGACCAGAACATCATGTTATCGGGTTCGTAAATATGCGGATATCGATCCGGCATGTTGAAGTGATAACGTACGTGTTTGGTCAAAGCCAAACACTGTGTTACAGTGTTAATTCAAGGACTGATCACGCCATAACATTATGTTACTGTACCAGAGCTGGACGAGACCGAGCAGCAAAATAACTTTAAGGCGCGTGCACGTTCGTGGGTGTCCAGTCAACACTGTGTTACCGCGCTACCGTGATCGCTTCTCCAGCGCTAACACTACGTTAGTATGCTACCACATTCCTCTGTTAGGCCCCATAACGTCGATAAGTGTTTTCCGAGTGTTGCGTTATCCGAGGTGTGAATTCTACCCTACGACAAGCAGTAGCTTCGAATTTTCTCACTTGATGCATAATTTGGCAAGGCATACACGGCTCCTTGGTGCACTCCCGTCAGTCTGCCGAAGTGACAGCATATTGTGCACCCTCCTTCGGGGCGGGCCTAGTCACCGAAGTTTGCAAATGTGAATCCAAGTGCTTGAATTTGCGGTTTCTCGTTCTGTGGCGTGTTTCGTACCTGGTACCTGGTAGTATTTTTTGTCCTGCTGGTGAACGAGCAGAAGCAACGCAGGAGCCATACTGCTGCTGTACGTTGTACAATAAAACCGGCTGTAGTGATCTCGCCTGCGCCAGTCGAAACATGCCAAATACCTACAGTATGTTTTCTGTCCCGACGCCCACACAGACAACACGTACGAGGTACGCGCTTGGCTCGTCGTTGTTGTGGACTGGCTGTGTTTTTCGAAAGTGCAACGGGAGAACAACGGACCATATTTGCTTCGCTGGTTCTGTACCTGCAGGGTGCTGGTATGTCCGAGTGTATAGCTCCTCCTGCGTTTCTCCTGGTCATTCTACAGGGTAGAAAATAGAATACTTGGCTGCAAAGAAACCGCATTCTCAAGCGCCTGGAACGAATTTTCAGGTAGCGACGAGTTCCGCCTCGAAAGAGGGCACGGAAAGTGCAGTCGCTTTGGCACGTCCGGGAGTGCGTGAAGGAGCCTCATTTCTGACTTGCCAAATTGTGGACCAATGGGAAAGTTCGGATCTAAAGCGGACTTACGAAATGCTCTTATTCCTCCTAGAAAAACGGAGGTAGAGGTAGTTCCAGTTGTCGATCTGTCAAAAGTAATATTTACGCTTGGTGGGGAGCGCAAAACGGGTGATACCCTATACAGATTGATGGTAGTTGGAGTATCGTCAGTTCAGCGGTTGGAACCACGTCCGCGCGAACGGACGTATTTCCGCGGCCATTCGCGTTAGACGGCCACAAGAAACGTTGCCGTTCAGTGTTTGGCAGTGCCAGTTTGTAATTCAGGACAAGGCTGGACACGTTGTTTATTTCTGCAGTATGACCCCTTGAACTAGCCGTAACTTCATTATGCCTCAAAACTAATTTCAATTTGTTGACGGGACAACGAAACTCGAGTTTGGACTTGAGCTAGATAGACACGCGTTATGTTTGCTGCTGTACACGACAGGATGTCGTATACCTGGTACCAAGTACCTGCTACCCTTGTACATTGTGTACCTGGTATACTAGTAGAACAGCTGACTTTGCCGGCGGCTGGGTCGCGTGATGCCCACAGTTTTGAGCATGCTTAGCAGCAGGACAGATGCCCGTCTTTCCCGGAGTTGAGAGTGCTACCCACGCTGCCCACAGAGAATGAAAGTGACCGCTAAACAAAAGCACTCTGGGTGGAGTCGACTGCTCCAGCTGCAGTTTACAACAGAACTATGTCATAGTTTGACAAGGTGCGTGGGAATAGCGAGCGTGACAGATGCTTGTACAGTATCGGCATCGAAGCTCTGATCTGGTTGTTTTTTGTACTGCAAATGCATGCGTTGTAGTCCTCAGCGTCAGCAACTAAGATGTGGTATAGCTGTCGCTAGGAACTCGCGCGGCTGAGTATTTGGTACTAACGGCAACGCTGGTGCGTTGGTAGATGGTGGACAGTTAGTCACAAGAGAACAGACGATATAGTTATTTCTATTATCTCGTCGCCATGATCTATGAGTAGTCCGTTAACACAGGCTCCGTTAATCACTCGATACTGTTGTACCAGGTACGGCGCACAGTACCAGACTGGTACTATCCTCTCGTACGTGGGCACGTACCAGGTGCTGCTACATATTGCTCGTAAATACGTTAAGACGGATGCAAGATATATATTGAGATCAAGACTGCATCGGAACCAGGGCAAAAGGTTAAAAAGTAACCCGTATCACTGCTGTGCGTGACAGTTAATATGAATTAGAGAAGCGGTTCGACGCTAACCAAAGCCTTGAGCCATGACGACCACCACCGCCAACGCCACCACCACAAAGCTTCGCATCTAGCCCGACCCTGCATGGGGCTCTTCTCCCTTCCTCCTTCGGCTTGTCAATGGCTGGCGCCGTAATATATAACTTTACGCAGCCCGTCTTTCGTGTTGCGCTACATTAGTGTTTCATCTGACTGCTATGTACTGCTTGCTGCTGCTGTTCTCGCTCTTTTCTGCTACTTCTGCAAACTGCCAAGCCTACGGCTGCAGTTCCGCGGCGTATCTGGCCAGGTGGATGACCGGCTTGCCATTATGACCGTCACCCACGGCTCGCTCGGTGAACTCTCCACGACTTCCGACGCGACCAGTACAGGACGGCGCTGTTATTATAGCACCTCGAAAGGCACCCTCCACGACGACATCAGTGCCGCGTGGGTCTCGCGAGTTAAGCAAAGGACCTGAAGATAACCGAACAAGTTTACGCACACAATCACGCACTATGTCCGAACCTCGACTAGTAAGAAAACCAAATATACAGCGGTATTCCTGGCCGTTTTTTTTCCCGGGTATGTACTTTCGCGTACCTCAACTCGCACACACCCGCATCTGACGATAAAAACAAGAGGATTTGTGGTGAAGAAATGGAAATCCTCAGTGCTTGCGCTCCTCGAAATTGTTATCGTCATTTTTGGGTACCCGGTATGCAGCAGAGCCACAATCTTCCGAAGAGGTATACTGCGGAACTTGGTAAAATGTGAGTCTCTGCTGTCACTTCGTTCACCACAACGAGACAAGATTCTGTGAAGAAATGGGTACATGGGGAATAGGCCAAGCGGATGCTTCCAGCATTTTGCGTAGCGGACTATCGAAATGTCCATACACAGGCCGTAAGCGTGCGCTACCCACAGCTCAAACTGCAGCCCATTGGAACTTGGTTTGACATGATTCGAGCAGACAAACAACATTACCTTAAGTGTCGGCTATTGTCTTACGCATCATGCTCGTAGGCACTTTCTGTTGGGTTTTCGGTTAGAAGCGATACGCAACAATGTTCTAACTACTATATCGACGCTAACTTGTTCATCCTTACTACCAAGAATCACACTGTATGAGTACCATGCGTGAGTACCATGCGACCTCGGCATTTGTCTCCTGGGTGGCCTTGGGCGGGCATTCCTTTCCCAGTGTACTTCCCTGAGACATCAACCATTGTTAAGCATGTTCACCCTGCGGTTGTACTTGAGGCCCCCATATATAGTATTGGAAGCCAAAGATCCACCCACCCACCCATCCACCAACAAAGGTACTGGTAGTCACGAGTCTGCAGGTTGCCTGTAAAGATGTTGCCCACTCCCGTGCGTAGGGGCAATTGAGTGTGATTTAACTGAAAGCAAGCGCGCGCATTCCCGTTTCGGGCTTACGTTTCTGTCTGCTGGGCTACCACTAAGCGGGGTTCGTTTCTCAAAGTGGTCGTTATCGCCATCGTGGCCCAACGCTGCGCCTCCTACTTTTTCGACCTCGTGTACCCACCACGCCTTCGTCGCGCCACGAGATGGTCAATAAGATTACTGCTGCTGCTGCTGCTGCTGCTGCTGCTGCTGCTGCTGCTGGTTGCTGTCGTCTTTCTAGTTGGTTTCATAAAGGGATGTTTTTTCGAGATCGATACGGATACCGACGACTCAACTCGCACCGCAAGAGGACTTGATGAATGTAGACAAACGACCACAGGAGAATCGCCCTGCTGATAAAGCCCGTTCGAGATGTTGCTAGAAACGCGGTATTCCACTTTCCTGTATTTTTCCTTCGGCTGCTTACCTCATGGTTTTTGTTTGCGTATCATGAGCTCGGCACTTCATAGAGCTCAGCGCCACGCGCCCCGTACTTGACCTTCACTCTGTATTTTGCGTACGAGTACGGTACAAGGGCCGGCATAACTGAACGACATCGGATGTCGAACCGGAAAATTGCGCTTTTCTGACACAAACTTTCCATGTCCCATTTTTTCGGGTGAGCGTTTTTTCTCGGGTTGAAAAATCCCTCACAGTACTCGTATTCAATCCTATGTATATACCAGGTGACATCGTTTTTCTTGATACCCTAACCCTCGAGTGCAGGTCCTCCCTCGCCTCTGGAATCCACATGTGGTCCCCCCCACGAACCACCAGTGCCCATTTACTGCCCTTTGTTGCGTTGCTGTGGTCGTGTCGGTTTCAACAAAATATCTTGCTTGGGTCTCGGACCATCGGGGACGATTCCGAAACATGACGTCGAGAAGATGAGTTTTGAAGTGCCAAGCCGTTCGACCGACCGGCTGCAACACCCGCTATTTTCAGCTCAGCAACTGTTGTTTCCTGTTCATGTCGGTCGGTGACCGAGTGGTGTGTCTGATATCTACCAGTAGTCATGCCGGTTGTGATGGAATATACGTAGTGCGCCTTCAGTCCCTAGTCTGTTGAACATGCCATCGTTCTGCAACGATGGCGTAGTATAGTGCATATCGTTGCCCACCACTTTCTGCTAGAGCAAAGGAAAATTCCGGCTAATTTCGCGTCATTCCGGTGTTCTGTACTAGGTTGGCTGTGTGCATGTAATATACCAAGCAGTCGAAAGCCACGTAAGATGCCATTCATGTCGGAAAAGAGACTTGTCATCAAATAATTACGTGGACCGACAGGATACCTCAAGCCTAGAACCTCATTCGGTTAAGGTACTATAATATCCATAGTCCGGAAGCTCACGTTTTTGGTTGTGGTTTGTGTACGGCCGTTGAGTGTTTCAGGTGAGAAGTGACGCAGTCTATACATTGAACCATGCGCAACGTTTGCTTTGCTAGCACGATTATGGCATCGCACTTCACCTTGGTCAATTACTGGTGCGTGGGGAATGTAGACCTTGCCTAGTTCATGCGCACAGGCTTTTTATTTTGTTTCGAAGTCGACAACAGAACGTAGAACACTGCACCGCTTGATTCGCGAACCTGTCGCTATTTGACCCATTTCTTGGCGGGCTGTGTCAAGTCGATGCTTTGCGCTTACAGTGGTGTATGTAGGATATACTGTAGGCTCCCATGCTAAAAATACATGATGGACTACTTGAATTCTTCAAAACATTATGCAGATGATGGCACGCCACGATATCGCTAGACCAAGCGGTACAGCGGTCCCCATCAATTGTGGCTTACCGCTTCGACGACAGTTGGCGATAATAATCAAGATAGCCCCAAGAGTTTCAAATATGTTTCAAACTTAGGTGCCAGAAAATGTCCGGCGGGCCCGTCGTTGTAGTGTGTTGGGGTTTATCGCTTCCTTTCTGTCGTTTAAAGCAATGGGTCGGCGGTGAAGTGCGTGGTCATGCAGTGAGTCAAGACCGGGGTCGATACGTCGAATGCCATGCACGAAGTCAGCACTGCTTTCGAAGATTTCAAAATCTTAGTTTTTTTCTGGGCGTCTTCTCCTCGACATTGCTCAAAGTGTTTAACCTATACCTCATACAGATTACAGGCCCAACAGCTGAACGGATACTACCGTGCAGGGCCGCCTTAGCTACCTTAGTACTCTGGGCACGTACATGAGTGCGCAAGCCAAGAATTACGTTTCCGCCGATCCGCCCATACTTGCTTCAGGACGCGTTACATTCAAAGCAAAAACACGGAATCCACAACAGTGCACGACATACGTGCCACGACAGCGCTTGATCTTGATTTGGTCTGAACTCCTGGTCCCGAATATAGAAGCGTCGTTCGAAAGCGTCCCGTTGGAAACGTCGCCGAAATACCCATCGCTCCACCGCCTCTGCACTGAATCACGTCTTCCCCCATACGCTGCTTGTGCGCTGACCCTTTTTTGTTTATCACTCTTCTAGTATTTCATATTTATTTCGTTATCATCACTTTTACTTCCGAGCTTAATTCGTAGGAGATTTCACCCTTAGCGATCTTCTGGGCAGGCCGTGGTCACAGGTGTCGTCCCTTCTCCCCCCCCGGTACGTGCCTTCATGCTTATCGCACTTAGGGTTTAGCATTCCCAATTCTCGTCTATTTGCATCCAATGTTGCTAACTCACACTCGCGCTTTCCGCTATTAACTGTTTATGCATGAAAACATTCCGACGAGTATGCCCCAAATGAGGCCCAAACCCACGAAACGGATATTAGCAGGCACGCGGACCACCTACCAAGCCACGGGGGACGTCGGTTACTCTTTTACACTTATCTCACGGATATCGTACTTCCCGATCGACTTCGGTTTCTTTTGAACAAGTACCTTTCGTATCCCTCTGCTTTTATGTACGGCACTCACTACAACTGCGACTGCTACTTTGTGCTGATTTTGCTTCTGGTATCGCTGCTGCTCCTGCTCCGGTTGCTGCTGTTTTTTATTTGAAGCGACGGGTCGCCTGTCAGACCATGGCTGGCCGGGAGATGAAGATCGTCAAACCAGAGCCCTCACACGGTTGCGGCAGTTGGTCGTCCTGTCAAATTGCGCTGCTTTATGTTGTAGCCGTTTGTAGCTTGAACGCTGCAGTGAACGTAGTATTCTTTCGTCGTAGGACAGTCTGTGCTGTTCGCAAATAGCATGTCTCCCGATATCATGGCGTCGACATTCAGACTGCAAGGAACTGTTCGTGAACGCCTGACACAACGCACATTTTGGTCACCCCAGACGCGTACATACCCCGGACTTGTTTGTTTTCTTAATTATGACCTCTGTAGTTGGAAAAAACAACCTCTGGCCGGGAACACCACTCTCCGATAGTAAGCGTTTCGTGTTTTCTTTTTGGTTCTCAGCCGAAGGGAACCCAAGGAGACACGTGATTGGTCTGACCTGCGCCGTTAACGAGCCCGTGTACTGAGTGCTGTGGTATGCCGTCGCAAACATCTGAAACTTGGACATTATTGTTCGGAACTGGGGGTCGCTATCGCGTGTGCAGGGGAGGGAACACTATGCCCGGCACTGAATCTACCGAGTTACAACTCGCTGGAATGATAGCCTGGCTTTGCAGCAACGGAGAGGTCTTCACCCTGCTGGCTAAACTACTCTCGAACCAGCACGCGTTTTTTGCCACTGTATCCAAGGACTGGAAAATGCCTGGGGCGATTTACCAACCACCACGCAAGCCATTACGCCCGATACCTCTATATCCCAGCTGAAGTGGTGCTTCGATGGCGGTCTGAAAAAGAAGCCAATAGTATGCGAACGCATCGCCGAACACTGCGGAATTGATCTTCTGCAGTTTGCCCACTCGAACGGATGTGAGTTGTCCCAAAAAGCTTGCTACAGGGCTGCCGCCGGCGGGAAACTCGAAATGATCCAGTGGGCACTCGGAAACAAATGCTTTTGGCGCCTTGTGCTTTGCGCGGCGGCTGCAGCGGGAGGCAGTCTGCGCGTTCTTCAGTGGGCGCGTGCTGTCGACTGCCCCTGGGACACCCTTACGTGTTCTAAGGCCGCCGGTGCAGGGCATCTAGATATACTGCGGTGGGCACGTTCCCAAAACTGCCCTTGGGATACCGAAACGTGCAACATGGCTGCTAAGGCCGGACACCTCGCCATTTTGCAGTGGGCCCGAGCTCATGGCTGCCCTTGGACTTCGTACACGTGCGCAATGGCTGCCGCAGGTGGGCAACTAGAGACTCTCCAGTGGGCGAGGGCAAACGGTGCCGATTGGGACATATTGACGACAGACTGGGCTGCCGCCGGGGGACATCTAGAAGTGCTTAAGTGGGCGAGCGCCGAGGGTTGTCCCTCGTCGTGGTACGTGGGGTTGAACGTTGTCCGAAACGGGCACCTGAATACTCTGGAGTGGATGCTGGCAAACGGTTGGTGGTGGCACAGGTATGCCAGCGATGCGGCAGCTCGTTGTGGGCAACTTCACATACTCGAATGGGTGCGGCCCACCGATCACGGGTGGAACAATGCCAGTGATTCTATATGCAAGACGGCTGCATCTGCGGGACAGCTGGGCGTGCTTCAATGGGCGAGGCGTTACGGCTTGGACTGGGATCGCGAAGTGTGCAGCCAAGCAGCCGTGAACGGACACCTGGAGGTGCTGAAATGGGCCCGAGCAACGGCTGCCCCAGGGACAAAAACACGTGCGCCGAAGCAGCGGGGGGAGGTCACCTAAACATACTGACTGCAGTGGGCGCGGGAACACGTCTGCCCCTGGGACAAACACACGTTCGCCCAAGCAACTGCGGGAGGCCACCTGGACATACTGCTGTGGTCGCGGGAACACGGCTGCCCCTGGGATGGTAGTACTTGCAGGGAGGCAGCTTGGCACAAACATTTGGAGGTACTGAAGTGGGCAAGGGGTAATGGATGCCCCTGGGACGAACGCACATGCAACGGTGCCGCGGAAGCAATGAGATTAGACATATTGGAGTGGGCGCTGGCAGAAGGGTGCCCATGCGGTGAAGATGTGGAGGAAGCTATTTATTTTCGCGAGGGTTCACTGGAATGGGCAAGGTGAAACGGTTGTCCTCGGTCAGGCGTCGTTGTTTCAGTCCACGAAATGTGAAACAATATGTCGATGACGGAGGTACCTGCGACATACGGTAGTAAGAGCAGTATCGTTGTTGTCGCGGCCCCCTTTGCGTTGCCGCCTAGTCTCCGGTTTTCGCGGAAGACACAGGTGGCTTGTGGTTTGTGGTAGGGGGAGGGGTGCACTCGACAGGAGAGATGTACTCGATCTCATGCATGGCCGTAGTCGTATGGTCATGCCTTAGTGGTACGACCAGTAGGGCGGTCGGGGGGGGGGGGGGGGGGGGGGGGGGGGGTCGAAAGGGGTCCATTGTATGCGGCAGTCAGGGGTTTTCGCTTCAGACCGCCCAGCTGCAGAACAAAAGTTTGACTATTCTAGCAGTTGTTGCTTCATTGTTCCGTTCCCGGCAACACAGGACGACTACTCGTACAGCAACGCATACTGTGCCGGCTAGCCTATCCTAGTGCTCAGTCATGGCTTCACACGTTTTTTGGTTGTGTTGCCGTAGCCCTCTTGTGGTTCCCACTTGGCTTTCGGGGTCTCCGTTGCCGGAACCCTTGTCTCGGTGTTCACACCACAAACAACGGCTCGCCGATGTCGTTCGGTTTTTTTCGTGTAACGTATGATCGTTTACCCCCTGCAATGCGATGGGGACGAGGGTTGGCGCGTGTGCGTAGCCCCGCCCGACTTGAACTCGCAGTTTTCCACGTACATGTATGTACTATTCTCGATCGTATGCCACAGTTGACCTAGAAAGCTACTGTAGATTGTGTTTCGATTTCCCGCTTGTGTCAGCCCTATCCGGCCGTGTCCCCAACTAGTTCGTGGCTGGAAAATGTTCCTTCGTGATGGAGTGTCGTGGAGTAGCGGAAGCCAGTCTTGACTGATGATGACCTCGACAGCAAGTGTGCTACCTGGGATGTAGGAGGTGGCCACCGGGGGCGGGGGAGGGGCTCTTTTGTGGGAATGTTCGTACTGAATTCAGTGATTGTTTTAATAAAAAACCAGCGACAAACAAGCCTTGTAATCCCTCCTCGAAATCGCTGTCAGGTGGATCTACGTACGGCGGCGATGATCTCCGAAAAACCATGCCACTGATAAAATTACCGAAACCCGCACCAGAGTCAGCGGACCATCAGCACAGTGGATCCAGCCGATCACTAGCGTTATTCAGTTAGCAGAGCAGAATTCGAGTCGCCTTTGCGCACACAAGGCAACGTCACGCCTGCAGGGCAGCGTTACGGCTTCTGCCCGGTGCTTAGAGCTTCACGAACTGTGTTTATTGCCTCCATTTCGTGTTTTGTATGCCTGGCGCTTTTTTTCATGTTCCGAGACCACAGCCCTTGGGCTACCGCATCAGCGCAGGCTGAGAGCACGACGGGCTCACAAAGACTGCCTACCCAGCGTCTCGGATGGGAAGGCTCGCTGGCCCATACGTACCTCCTGCTGTGCTCTGGGTCTCTGACATCGTTGCTGTTATACGGTGCCTCCGAATTGTCTGCCTCCGAACAGTGTTTACACATGGTCGGGTACTCGAGAATTCCTGCTGCTCTATGAGTACGCATGTATTTCGGGGACGAAGTTTGGCACAAAAATAGATCTTCGTTGACGCGCAGGACCTTAAAGGCGAACCGCTCACCCACTGGCAGGTGGCGAGCAATTGAACAGTGGACCGTGGGTTGAGTGTGGTCGGCGTGCGAACCAACGCACAGATGGGTAGGATGACTCGTGTACTGGGTCAAGCTGGGTAGACTATTGAGAGGTTTAAGTGGGCTCAAGTCGGGAGAGATAAAATCTAGACGCAGGTGCCTACATCTTCGGAGTAAACCACACTTTCATGACGGCACGGTCAGAGACAGGCCCGACTAAGGTGGAAGAAACGAACCGGGTTCGAACCGGTACACGAAAACTACTAGAGAAATAAGTGTGGACAGGGGTTTCCTCTCGCTCTCCGGGGCGTTAAAAAAACAAAATGTGGTCGGCGCACGAGTACGTGTGTAGTTGTTGCAATTTCTCATTTTCGTATCCACGTTTGTTTTATACTAATGTACTTTATTTCGTTTTTCATGAACACCCAACGCCAACAAGTTGACGACAGATATAAATATCCCGCTGCGCGCGAAGTCCTGGCCACAGCTACTACCTTACAACTGAAAACGCGAGTCCGCAAACTTGGATAAAATTCGTTGACCAGTGTGAATCCTGCAGTTTTCTACGATACTCATGAAGGCATGTACAGGGAGGGGAGGGTGAACACGACATCATGCGTGGCCGTAGTCGTATGACCGTACCGAGAAAGGGGGTTCGAGACCGCTGGGGCGTCGGCCTGTTCAGAAGGTCGTAGGGGGTACATATCTTGGCAGTTGAAAATTGAGCTGGGAGGGAAAAATGTGACGATATCAACAATGCTCCATTCGGAGAGCGAGTTGATCATCCGAGGAAAACATGAAGCCATTCAAGGGCGACATGTTTCGTCCACCGTTGGGGAGATCTCTGACGAGAAAAGAGCATCGTCCCTCTCACGCTTCTCATTTAGGCCTTCAGAAGAGCGCACTATTTGGTTGTACACGCCATCGAAACATCTAAACGATCCGCGTGGCATATCAAAGGTGAAACCCACACTTCTTCCCAAAGATCTCGTGGACAAAGATATCTGCACAAACCATCGGCGTACTGCTCTCCCGTCTTGCTGAGAAAATACTTGAAAATTGACCATGACAAACTCAGGAGTAGCAAAAGGGTTTAGGTGAAGCTACAATGCCCTGGCGGTCGGTACTACAGTATGGTTTCCCTGCCACGAAGATTAACCGGTGTAGTACTGCGCGGATAAATGGCGTCGACTTCATTCTTCCTCCGTGTATATATTTAAGGTACGCGCCGGTCAGTGTCATCCAGTTCCCGTACCACTTCTGCAAAAAATCAAGAACATGCTGTGGGAGAATTTGCATGATTTTAGCTACAGTACCCCGAACGTCATGTAAACATTCGTCTTGTCACTTACTGCTACGCACACCGCACGATTCAAATCCACGCTAAGATCCTTAAGGTCAACTAGTGCCTTGCGAAGCATATCTGTGCCGGTGTCTTCCGTCCGTCAAGTTAGCGCCTTACCCTTGGTATTGTAAATTCATACTGTCCCTTGCGACGTCACTCACCCAGCGCTACTTCATTTTGAAGACATCGTGCCTTCCCCCCCCGGCTAATATTCTGTAGCTCAACACCGGTGCATGGTACAGTGACATCATAGGCCGTGATAAGACGATATTCAGACACATCTCCTCGACTCTTCGTATATGTTGGTACTTATATGTCAATTTTCCTTTCGACAATGTGCAGGGCATCGCTAATACGTTTCTTTCAATTCTATTATGGTAATATCATTCAAACAATCATCCTCCCTGCTTATACACAGTTGAAGACGTGCTACCACATTTTACCCCACGCAGTGTACCTACTACTGTAGGATAATATGATCGGGTTACACACGACTATATCCATTCGTCATTCGTCGTATTCCGCATCCACATTGCACCCCAAAGACATGAGAAGTACTCAACCCTCCTCCTGCATTCTCCCCCTGTCGGCCTCGCAGGGTGAGCTTGTATCGATGCACCCGGCGCGAGACCTGGGTGGTCACCGATACGACCAGAAAAATGTTCTCGTTTCAGACACATTTCCTGGGTGAGGGTCTTTCGTCCGTTCCTCGGAAAATGCTCGCCGCCAGCTGATCGATGAGCTCGCTATCCTCTTTCCGAGGGGGCGAAAGCTCTCCATCGCAATAGTGCAAGTTCCTGGCTGCGTTTGTCGAAGGATATCTGTCCTCAACGAGCGTAGTGGTTGCCCACTCGCGCCTCAGAAGAGGAGGCAGCCGGTTCGCCTTGACCAGAGCTGTAAGCCCGCATGTGGGACCCGAAGAAGAAGATAAAAGCACGATTCCCACTCCGCACTACAACAGTGGCTTCATGAACCTACACTCATTTACCCAGCGTTCTCCAGCCCCCGAACAACCCCCCTCCCATCCCCCCCGAACAAATCAATGCTAACGTCGGTACACACCCAAGCGGTCCAACAGAGACATTGAACCAAGCGCATGAATTCAATAAGGCCCGCCAAGTGGGGTATACTGCTGTGGGAAAAAACGTGCGACGATATTCCAAAGGGTAAAACAGTATTTCACCACACGGCCCTTCTTCCCTCTCGGCCTCCACGAAAGCCGAACATAGATACCAGTTTATCGTGTTCGGATCCCATGAAATCGCGCTTCGTCAAGCGGCTTGTGCATGACATGGTGACATTGAAGTCGGTGTTAATTATGTACAACAAATAATATATGCAAGAGTCGATAAGTTCGGGCAGGCTGGAAGGAAATATCATTTGCCGCCGCCCTTCGCCCTGCCTCCACGAAATAAAAATTCAACATCACTTGACCGGTGCTAGGCAGCCGCAGCTACGAATAGTCGCTACCCACGGGTGTAAGGTACCCCGACACGAGCAACAGGGCGTACTGCTGAGTTGGGTACCCAAACCCCTCGTACACACATAGGTGCCCCGGTCCTCCGCTGCGCGACCTTTGTAGGAGTACTCCACCGCGGTATCGGAGCCGTCTTCGTCTTAATCTTCAACTCTCCCTTCTCCTCCATGTTCTGTCGCTTCTCCTCCCGCTCCTCCTCCTCCTCTTCCTTCGATGGCCACGACTCTTCGTTGGAGAAGTCCCTCTTACCGTTGGTAAGGCTTGACGCACCGCGCTGCATCGTCGGCGCACGCAATTTGACTGGACAGGGGCATCGGCTCAAGCAAGTCATCGGCAAAAACAGAAGCCCCTTCGAGTAGCTTGCGCGTCGAATGATGAACGGCTTTGTGTTGGTTGGTGTGATGGGGGTCACACTATATTGACTGGAGATATCAAGCAACCTAATTTTAGACCAATAGGGTGCTCGATTATCTACTCATGGGTTCACCGGAGGTGGAACCTCAAAGCGATAGCGTTAAACCTACGTCTTATTGCGTCCATTGCATTATCGTCTTGCCAGGTATGAAGTTGTTGGAGCATCTGATATCGTGGGTATCTATGACCTTGAGCGGTAACGAAGAGCAATGTGCTATGAGTTGTCCTATAAGACGTACGCTGTTCGACACAATGCATATCCGCTTAAAATACCCGGAAAGGTACCCGTACTCAACACGGACGTTCGTTCGGGATGACCTCTGTCAGATACTTCTCTAAATACCGCCCAACATCAGCTACGACCTCCGATAGTTACCCGAGACTTACGTACGTCACGTACGGCGCCTATAGCTTGTCCAGCTGTCGGGTACCCCCGGCGACGTAATACCCGGGTAAAGATTGGACTACAAGGCGACCCAATAGGCATATCGCTTACTTTTCGTTCGATATCGGATGCTTATCCGAGTTTTGTTTGTCATATATCTATGCGTGCAATCTCCGTGTACCTATCCACGGGTGTAACACGTTCTACTGTACGTACTGTACGACGACGCAAAAAACGTACCCGCGTGTGGGATACCTTCCCTAACTTAACTTTGTAGCCATCATACCAGGTAGAGCAGTACTACTATAAGCTATCATACCTACGGTAGAAAATAACAGTTTCGCCTTGCACTACGAGCTACATACGGTAGAATAAACACGTTCCAATGCTGGTGTTACCCCGACGTTTACGGTAGTATCAAGCGTTTTGTTTAGGTGTGGGCCGACCCATCTGAACCCACATGGTTATGATCTCGTCAGTTCCTTCTTGGAGTAGAAAACAGACCATTTGATGAAGAAGAGGAATTTTCTTGCGGCTGAATGGTCATTCTCTCTCCGCTTTCACCCTGAGGAAGACCACTTTTATGCCACTTCAACATTTTTTCGGCATTTCTTCAATGTATATCGTAGACTAACACCAACAGAAAACAAGTCAATATTCCCGTCTGAGAGCGCATTGTTGTGTCGGTACAGATACGTACTTTCTGTAATAGCGCCGCGGGTAGACCATATTACCAGGTACGTCCATAAGACCATTCTTGTATGTTTCCCGACTGAGCTTTTTCCGGTATGGTTATTTCAAGTAGACTACATGCCGTCCGTATGCCCGCAGCATACCTGGAAGATATAACCCCGGTTGACGCATTGTGCACGCTCTGAACCTTGAGCCCAGAAGCTATAGAGTAGTCGGAGTGGGCTACTGTATGCCAGGTAAAGAAGATACTGGAGAACTCTACCGAAAAACATACAGAAAATAATTACAATGGCTCTTCTGGTGGCAAGCATCACCACAGGCGATATAACACCCCCCACAGCCCGCACTCACCTGTGCCCTCCGTATTCCTTCCTTCACATCAAGTCCACGCACTGAGCTTCAGCAGCGTGCCTAAAATCCCAGAAAATCTCCCAGTAGAAGCTGGCGAGGCCAAGCTATGTTCAACCTATCGGTGGATCACGCTCCTGGCGGTGGTTGCAGCGACGGCAGCTACTGAAGATGCTTGCGCGGTGCTCGGTAGGCCGAGCAATAGATCGAGAGAACCAAGCACGAAGCCGTCCAGTACATACTGTAGTGTAACAGAAATCTAAATACACAATGATCGTGTATGGGTTAGGGCAAGGCTCGTATGGGGAGGGATATAATTTTCCCAATATGGACCAACCAATTAGTTGTATGAAGAGCAGGGGGGGAGTGTACTCGATTGGAGAGATGTACTCCATCTCATGCATGGCCATAGTCGTATGACCATAGACCCTCGCATCCCTATAATGCCGGGACGGAGCATGTCGGGTTTTCACCGACCAGGCAGACATTGCATGCACCAAGCGCGAAGCACCGTGAGGTTTTGGGCGAGTCGCATGAAGGGTGAGCTGCATCCTACTAAGAACTGCTTGTGAGGCGGACTTGCATGTGGATGGCAGCTTCAATGACTTTACTTAATTTCCGGTGTAGCCACTTCCAGAGACAGCAATGGCAGTACTACGTAACTGCCTCTTGGGTGCCTTACCTAGAACACTACGTGGTACGATCAATTCCCTTGTGCAGAGTAAAGGTTCTTTACCTCGCACAGATGATCTAACTAGACGACCAGCTGTGGGCGACCACCAAAAAAATAAAAAAATAAAAAACGGTACCCTGTTTGTCTACAGTGTCGTTGCCAACCGACGCCAACCCAACCTACAATATAATATATATATATAATAGGGGGGGGGGGCTTATAGTGAATAACCGTGCAACCCGATGAACCATCCCATGGTCTAGAAGGTATACAAGGCATGACTTATTGGCAAACACCCAACGATAGGGCATGCCGTATCAACATGCTTGGTCTAATCGTGCTACCGTATCGTAGCATCGTAGCACTGCACTGCTGTCGTTACCGCGGTAGTATCGTTCTGGCAGGTTTTGTTCAAGCACCACGTCGTCAAGGGCTACGCAGTATCGCTGCCAGAGCGGTGAACGAAGGGTGGGCGCATTGTTTCGCCACATCAGCCTGTACTCCCAGAAGCACCCAGAAACGTTTAGGTCGATAGTACGACGACACAGCTTGCGGGGTTGAGCGGCGACCTACTGAATGCACGAGAACATTCAACAGCTTCCGATTTTTTTAGCGCTCCGTGAAACATCAGCTTTGTTACTTTATCATGGCGGTGTCATCGTGCCTATGCTGCAGCAACAGCAGTACTCACGACATCTACTATTCCGCGGTACACGTACAAGATATATACAGGTAGTGCACAAAAAAGGAGGAAGGCGTTACCGTTACCGTTACCGTTACCGTTACCGTTACCGACTGTGACACTGGGTTAAACAATGTGTGCGTACTTTACTCTCCAAGTTGGAGGTGTGTTGTGCTGTACTTAAAAGCATTTTATATGCATACGTTAAGACTAGCGACGGCGTCACTTTTGGTCTACCCGTGAATGGGGTAGGTTACACGTGATAAGAATACCTGCCTACAGCAGTGCTTTCGTCAATCGTATGTTCAGCTTTTGCGACGGATTTTGCTTCCTGTTTCCCACCTGATGTATCTGTCAACCGAGAACTGTTGTGGGAGGTACTCACACGCCTTGGTTTACCAACCAAGATGCTTACAATCATTCGCAATTTTCACGAAGGCATGCGGGCTCGCGTGCATGCGGATGACGGTGAACACTCGGACTGGTTCAATGTAACCCAGGGGCTGCGGCAAGGCTACGTACTATCGCCGTTACTGTTCAACGTGTTCTTCGCCGCTGCGATACACATCGTGCTGGTACGCCTCAGCAAAGACGAATGCATCGTAAGGGATTTGGTTCATCTCGAAGAGGACAGGGTTGTCGGAAAAGAGGAACCGTTGGCATGCGTGCAAAGGGCTGTGTGGGGCATGTTGTACGCAGACGATGCAGGAATAGTCTCCAAGTCAGAGGAAGGCCTTGCAAGAATGATGACAGTCATCGTGACTGTCTTCGAAGCAGTGGGTCTCACGGTATCCGAGAAGAAGACAGAGACGATGCTCCTACGGACACCGGATCAGACGTTTACCACCTCACCGCTCGCGATCGAAGCTGCAGGCCAAAAGTATAAACAGACGACCCAGTTATTATACCTGGGAGGCTCTATCCACGAGAACGCTGACCTCTCCTTCGAAATCGAGCGACGAATCCGTCTGCTGCGGGCATGCCTCAAACGGTATGGTCCGGAACTGTACGATAGGACGAACGCACCGCTTAATCTGAAAGTCCGGATGCTGAAGGCCGAGGTGATTGAGACCTTGCTGTACGGTTGCGTGACGTGGACCCTCAATGCGGAACACTTCGCCAAGCTTCGATCAGTCCACTACGAAGTCCTTCTGCGAGTCATTGGCTGCCAGCGCCGACTACGCACGGACCACACCACCCTCTTGTACGCGAAGGCGCTCAGGATAACACGATGCGAAAGTATCGAAACGACCATCCGTAAACGGTGACTCTTCTTTGCGGGGGCTCAGGTGCGGCCACACGAGAGGCGATTGCCCAGTTGGTTGATGTTCGGGACGATCGCTGGTGGGGAGAGCCCGAAACCAGGCGGGCAGCTCAAGACTTGACCTAGGGCCATTGCTGAGGACCTTAAGGTGTTCGAAGCCACCGAGGGATCAACGGAAGACTCCCCCTTAGTCTTTGGAGTTGGGACCGCACTGTGGCCCACTGCAGCAAAACAGACGGGAAAGTGGTACCGGGGAATCCTCGAAGCAGCTAAACAGTTCATGGACAGGTGGCACGAGGCTGAGGCAAAGCTGAGTAGACAGCGCCGTGCATCCGCTGCGGGTATAGTGTTTTAGATTGGAATGGGGGGAGGGGTAACAGCAGGAGGGGGGTAGAACGCGCAGCCGGCACTACTCAACCGGAAGTATAGCACTACTGCTGTATACACGACTGTATCCTTCACCATGGGAAATACAACACTGACTGCTGTTCTGTCGTTCTGTCAGCGCATTTACCCCGAGGCAAAACAGCTGTAACCCTGAATGAATGCGCCTCGCACAACAGTGACAAACCGACTCTGATGATCGGAAAAAGTATATTTCCGTGATACGATCATCGCCGGTGCGCAGACGGCGAGTGCTACACCAACGGCCTGCCCTGCTGCGACCCAGTGCACGACTGCGACGAAGGCTTCTGTCACATCAGGATGAGCTACCCCACACACGGCAAGTATGCTACGGGTACACTGGTACAGTATATCGCATATGGGTATTTTGTGAATTATTACAAGGCCTTGTTGTGAAGTCGTGTATTTTGCACCGTGTTGTTACTTCTGCACTTTGCAGCTCATGTCGCGTCAGGGTTGTATTTTGGACAAAATCTACGCACTGGTCACAAGTTTGGTTAGGGTCGTTGCCTTCTGTCCGCCGTGTATTATATTTGTTGCTCCTACAACAGACGATCAATCAGAGTTTTCAATCCGTCATATGCCACGTTTGGGCGGCGGAACAAGACTCGGAGAACGAGTACCTCGTGAAACGATATCGTAACCCAAAAAAATCGAACGCCGAGACAGGGCAACAGTCACGTTAGGGTGGCAGTAAAATGGGCATATGATATATTTACAGTACTGCCTATAGTCGAAACAGCAGATATTGGGGCCGTGAGTTGCCTGACTATAAATCGCCCACGAGTGTATACGATAGTTGGCTAGGTACCGAAATCCTGTCCTGGGCCTCAGCGTCTGGGAGAAGGCTCTCTGATAAGAATGAGGCTAAGTAGTTGGCCAGGTGCTACAGTAAAATAAAGTGACAGAAGCCCTGTGCTGGGTATCAGCTGGAGCAAGGGTCGAAGTATCGGCACCCATGCCATCAAATTTTCTCTCGTGAGTGAAAAATGTATTTGATGCCGTGAATTTCTGACTAGTAAATAACTCCTACAGTACGCGGTCGACCGGTGTTCTGTGCCTGGTATACGTTATATATATATATATATATATATCCAACTGGTACGTTTATGGCTGGACATCTAATGTGTAGATGTTATTGAAACTACCTCTCTAAGTGGTTTAGCTGCCCTTGCTTTGCCACTCAACTGCAATAGTGATATCTATTATTTATAGTGGCTGTTAAATCCGGCCATCTCATAGCCGTATAGCAGTCACACAAACAGCAGCAGTGGAACAGCAACAACGCTGGGTCGAGTATGGCAACTATACGGTAGACCAGACATATTGGAGGCGAGCGGGGGGCAGTGGTAGCAGGAGTGCAGCGTAGTACGTAATACCACACGGGTATATCCACGTCCTGTACTGATCGCACATGGTGCGTATGCATATCGTTGAGCACATACTATGCATTACACAGTACATTCAACCTCACATGAATCTTACGGTGCGCCCAACCGTGCTAGTCCCTCCCCGAATACGACGCAGGTTGAACGATGAGCAGGTCAACCTACTTCAGTTACCCGACAGTAAGATATAGGTGGCCCTGTCCAGAGATACGGGCGCCCGAACGGAAGAATAGATCTTCACCGCATAGACGCCAAACAATCCAAAGAGAGCTTCCGTACGTATGTATACGATGCGGGCAATGTTGCCTGTGGTTCGCAACAAACTTAACAAGCTGCTCTACTGCAGTACATCAATCATCATGACGATGCTGTTGCCTCAGTCACCTACCCTCGTCGTATGAAAGCGCTACCACCGCTATCATCATCTTCGTCATGATCACCTCTATCACAATGTCATTCGGTTCATCGTCACGACTGTTACGATGATGACAGGCCAGAGCTGCGAAGACTGCGCGAGGTGCAACGTGGGTAGCGAGGAATGCATAGACGGACTTTGCCGACCCGGTGATGGCGTCGAATGCGCAGCGTTAGGTGAGAATCGGAAATAGTAACGCACCGCTGTAAACTGGTTGTGCAGCGTTTTAAAAGGTGTCGCCGACGATACAACCTGCCACAAGTTGAGCTGACAGGCGCAAGAAGGTGGTGATAATTACTTACGTTATCCAGCAAGGTCGGTTCTTAGTTCGGACCGAGGCCGAGTTGCCTTTTAGAAATGCCGCTGCTTGCGAGATCGGTAACACGAAGAGCCTACCCGTTGTACCGCTACGGTCATGCTTTATACGTCGACCTTTCCTGGCGAACGGCGGGTAAATTTGCACACCTACTCACGATCGACCAACCGTTATTGTTCAATTTCAGTTTCTATCGACCAACAAACAATGCGGTATACTCGCTATAGCAGTCCCGCTGAGGATCCGCCAAATAGTACCCATCGGACGATACTCGCTACACGTCGCCCGTACATTGTATTCATCCCGTCTTTTTTCGAAGGATTCGCCCTCAGTAGTATCCGTCTCCAAGTGAGAGTGCAACTACATATAGGTGAGTTTCGATTGTGTATGAAATCCGATGAAACATTTGTCGTCGCCAATATATGGCCCCTACTCCTTTCGAGGTCTCAAGATCATTAATATACAAGGTATAAGGATAATAGCATGAAAAGATGTGGGGAATGGAAATTGGGAAACGACTGGCAGAGAAGTGTATAAGGGATACTACTGATTGACGGAAGGATATTCGGTTTATATAGGAACGACATCTTCGCTATATTGTCGGAAGGCAAGCATAATCATAGCCCGTTTCGGCAGCTGCCGCTCTTCTCCGAGTATTGGATCTACAGAATATTTTCGTTTCCTGTTGTTTTAAAGGAAATAATGGTATCGTCCACGTGTTAAGTACGGAACTCGGTGTGTCGTTCACTCGGTGAGGGGGCTCGGTATGCGGCATCAACGCCTGTAGGACGGTCAGACAAGAAAATGTGTAGGTGGTACTGATGTATAACGTCTCTCTTCTGTGTCTTACATTGACACCTGCGCGAAGATCACAACACTACACTTACTAATCCTGTCCTGCAAAAAATGGCTACTTACTTTTAATAGCCGGCAAACATACACCAGGTTCCTCGAAACATCTAACAGTGTGTCGTTTGATCCATCAGGTGCCATTTTTCGATCGCTCAATCGCTCAATAGCTAAATTGCGCCCCCCCGCCCCTTGTTACTTACATACGAGCCTATAAATTTTCGCCAAACCCCCCGCCCTGCCTCTGCCACTATTACTCCCGGAACTCCTGCTCCCTCTAGCCTGTTCATATCCTATCATTTGACCCAATATGTCCGTGTTACCTGCGCACCAACTCCCTGACGCCCGCCCCCCCCCCCCCCCCTGCATCGTAACGATGCGAAGGTCTACGGCGATAGGGCCACGGCCATACATGACATGAATATACTCCCGCCGCCATCCTCTTTGATTCTTGTTGTTCATTGATTGTGACTCTGGTACGTACAGGTGCCGCCTGCAGCAACCGTGTCCCCTGCTGCTCCACTAAAGAGGACTGCATCGTGCCCTCAGAGATGGATACAGCCGACAATTTCCTCGACAACGGTTTCTGCGAGGTTGCTGAGTCTCGCACGGGTGAGAGTTAGGAGAGTTAGGACAGACAACTGTCCAAGACCATTCTCCGGATTGGTTGCACTGTGTGCGAAGGTCATGGCCGGAGATTTTTCGCTTGAGACTACTACTTTGTATGACAAAACTCGATCTACTACACGTTTCGACCTGCCAGCCTCGCTCGCAAACGGACTATTTACGTGATTTTTTAACAATTCCTCTACAAAGAAAAATGTAAATTCGTGTACTTCAGGCAGTTACAGGACATCCATGTTTCGCTATTTTCCGCAGTAGCTCTTACCGGTGCTGGGTCACGCTGTGTTGCTGAGCACCTCAAAGGATTACACAGCTCCCTGCCTAGGCATCCAATAATCATGTTGCCGAAAGGCAAGCTCTAGTATCACCTGTCAGGAGCGGCCCACGCACAACAACTACAACAAGAGTCTGTCTTACTGTCTTACTGTAGGCCCGCGCTACCCCAGGTGTTGGGGTTGAGATTTTCAGACCGAACGTTTATCACTGACGGAGTTCCTAACAACACTGGTTAACATCCCCCCCCCCCCAGAGCTACCAAATACAGCTGGATCGACGGTTTCATTTTCAACTGTCCGCTAGATACGCAGCTCATGCCTACATTACCTGTAGGAATAGCATGCGTCGATGTTGAGTGGGTCGTTGAAGCCCCTAAGCTAAGAAGCCTCAGAAACCTACAGTAGGTGCGATCCTCATGCTATCAGGGGTCGGAGCCGCTGTGCACCTCCAATTCCCCGCCTGGGAACTGTCCGACTGACTGGTGTACGTCGCATAAATATCCAATGTTTCTAGGAGGTATTTATACCGTTATATTGTGCACGTCCATTGACTGGCACCGGTCCAAACGCGCACAACAGGTGAGTCATGTTCGACAGCAGACAACTGCAAGTTCGACTTCGACCTCTGCGTGGACGGTATCTGCAAGGTTAACCCCAGCGTGCAGGAAGATGCGGCGGCCAAGACCACCGTATCGGTGAGCGCTAACGCATACGATACTCGCTTGGCGGACAACAACGGCTGCGGTAGCACAGGCTGCCTGCCGGAGCTGACGCGCGACAGCAACACGAAGGTGGAGTCTAGGTGGTCGTGTAGCAAGAGCCTGGGCGAAGGTAACTGCTATGTGGAGTACACGTTCGACGAGCCCCAGGACGTGATCAGCATGAACATCGCCTTCCACAAGGGCGACGAGCGCAAACGGAAAATCAAGGTGTGTTATCTGGTAAAATCGTGTAGGTACCCTTCCATCACTGGCGTGTGTATATACTCAACTACCCTACTTGTGTTGGGGGCGACACACTTTTGTACGCCGGCAATGAAATCTTGGTTTGAGCTTTCGGGAGTCTATACAACAAAACGAATCATTTGTGTGCGTGTAAGACGATGCGTAATCCGTGGCCATGAGCTGCATAGACAGCAGTCCCTTGCACACAGCACACCTTCGCCTTGCAAGATTCATTTTCGCTCGTACCACACCGCACCGCATCCCACCGCACCGCACCGCACCGCACCCCACCGCACCGCACGACGTTTGTCGGGTGGTTGTGTCAGGTACTGGGTGACGGGTCCAAGCTCGGCACCTTCACATCGAGCGGGAAGACACTCGAGTTAGAAAACTGGACCCTGAACGCCAACGAAGTGTCTAGTGTCAAGCTTGTCACCCGTGGTTTGCGGTACAAGGACTGGCTTAGCATCACCGAGGCCTTTTCAGAGGTTTCCCGGCTGTTGCATTACGTCTAAGTGGACAACTAAGAGTTGTGCTACTGTATCGACGATTTCGCCTTCCAGAATAAAACTGGACACACGTTGTGTTGAACAATATGGTCGGAAGTAGAATGAATATGTTTGATAACCCGGTAGGTGAATTACCCATCTGTGATATTTTGTCATGGCTTTGTCTAGCAATCGGTGCGCACGTTGCGGTGAGTAGCAACAAGAGAAAGCAACGGAAGGCTGTAAAAGCACGTCCCGGAACTTCATACAACATGGTCATCGGGTGACAGTCCTGTGTTCAGTATGGCGGCATGTGGTATCTTCTAAATTATGACCTACAGAACAATCGGTCCATTTCGTACTGTACCGTAGTATCTTAAAGTACGTCGATTATCGTTTCTTCGAGCACAATATCTTCCATACCCATTGCGCGCTTTGAAGGCAAACACCCAAGGGGGGCATATACAGCGGTCACAATCCCTCCTTCCTGCCGCCACCATATCATTCGATCAATACATTATTTCCTAACTACGCTAAGCATACGCAGCATATCTACAATACATAATATACGCATCACACATACATCTCACACACATCTTACAGAATATATAATAGCTGCCATCCATACATCACCAGGTATACATACACACACATACCTCGAGCTGAGCATAAACGCGCTGCCAACATCGACTTTGGTGCATGGTACCAGGTACATGTCCGAATACGTCATTTGCGCTCATGGTTGTGTATTGAGCTGTATTACTTGCCCTCAGAACTTCAGCGCTGCACATTACTGCACACACCTTTCGAGGACAACGTGGGCAATTCCGCTGTGTGAACCGATGCGGATGGCCGTCAGCAACTTAACGCGGACCTCCTTCGCCCGATGGGATACACCATGCTACTCATCAATGTTCGCCGTAGTGGTCGAGACTTGGTCGAATCTCGTCCTAGTGGTACACAATGAGAACGTATACTCGAGAAACAGGTTTTGATGCCTTCAGTGCTAATGATGCGAATGGCGAGTCATGTTTGTCTACTTGCGTCGTCCTGGAATGCCATGAGAACATTAACTCAAGATTGTGGTCCGTTATACCTTCTGGGCGCAGTACTGGACAAGTTCGGTCTCACCTTCGGGTGAAGAGGTCTTGCCGTTGACAACAATGAGATACATTCATACCGAATATTCGTCGTCTACACGATTTTCCTTGCCGAAGAAACGCGTGTATGCACCTCCTCTGCACACCCAGTCTCAGTTTCGTTTCCCTCTGCTTCTGCCTCCGCACTATCTCAACGATCTGCAGGTCCAGCTTCTCGACAAAAACTACAGCAGTTCTTGCTAAAGATCGTCCACCCCACGGAATAACTACGGTGTGGCATGGAGTACCCAGCTACACGTTTCCACCTCTAGACAATACATATCGTCAATGGCGATGATTTCTCGCCAGCATCGCCCAGCAAGAGAGGGGAGGTTTGCGTCAGAGTAGCACCAAGCGTATGGCCTGGGACTACTTGTACCAGATGTAGCGCAAAACAGCGGGTGGATTGATTTCATAATTTATCTGCTGCACATGGCAAGATAATAAAAAATGGGTGTCGGTATTCGTTCGTATTCAGGTGGGTGTTTGCTATATGTAAGATAGTTTCGTATTCTACCGTACAATCTTCTACGTTTGTATCACGCTTCGGCGAGCTTCAGAGTAGGAGTCCCTGGTCTAGATGAGCAGGCAACAGTACTAGTAGATGTCGTGGCAGCAACGCTGGACGTCAAGCAACCGGTCGGTTGTTTTGCTTTTAGAACACGACGACGGGGACCCGGACGTACCGGGTATCAATCTACTATGGTAGGTCTAAAACACGCTAAGACACCATGTTGTCGGCAATATTATCTGCCTATTAATATAGTAGGCGCACCAAGGACGCGGCCCCACTGCGCCACCTATTTACCTAGAGGATAGCACTTCGCCAACTAACGACGGCGAACGACTTGACCGACATACTGCAGGGAATAATCGCCCAAGCAAGCCGGGCCAATTCTCCGTCCCACCATACGAGTATGTATGACTTTGGTGGTGCCAATTTCGGTGTAGGCTATGATACTGGTACGGTCAATTCTTAAACTGGAACATGATGCAGAATTTCCGGGGTAAAGCTAGAGCCCATTGTTGGGGTGGTAACTGAAAGGTTGGAGAAAGGGGTGGATGTAATCATGAGCATGTGATTGGATTAGGTTTGTAACGTATAACAAGTTCAAAGGACAAGTCGAGTTACGTCCAACAAAGAGTGGTTCTAGGCTGTCATGTATAGCCTGCTTGCTGCTGATCGTATAGTAGTAGAATACAGTGCGTGGACCCACGATACATGAATTGGAACGTATGTAGGACGCCCATGGTTGAAATTGACCATGTCCAAAGTTCCTCTATGTGTATTTCTGGAAAGAGGAAACGCGATTTCTAGCACGAACAGCAGCCTACGTGTTGCTTCACAAGAAAACAGTTTGCGCTTCCCTAGTCGTCCATGTATCAGCCTACGGTCGTTTCGAGAACATGTTGGTTGACTATAGCGATTGAGCGCATCCCACCTGATGGTATCACTTATGACATGCATCTTGGAGAGTTAAACAGCTTCCGACGTCCGAACAGCAAAGCCTCATCGCTTAGAAGGGTAAAAATAATAGACGTGGATGATCCTCGCACCAACAGCGTAGTATTGGGCGTACAATACACCTTCTGTGTACGAAAAGCGCTGGTACCATCCGATCATGCGCAATAGCGTCTAGAGAACAGCAGGCCAATGTACGTCTTTGATGCTGACCTACAGCATCTATATGGCTCTTTATATCGCCGAATATCCCTCAATGGTAATATAGTTTACAGGAGAATTGTGGTGTTTTCCACGTACAGCGGCCACGACCGTTTGCATACGAATAGGTCATTACTCAGCCCACCATGCCGGTATGTTCGGCTTCATCGCTACAGATGTGTCGCCACGAATTTGGTTCGTTATTAGTTCGCCGCGCCACAACAGCACCCTAGTCATTCCTGCTTTGCTTATGATGGGTAACCCGCCATTCCTGGTTTGCTTACGATGGGTGACCAGCCATTCCACGGCAATCAATACAACTGCAACACGTGCCAGGCACAGAAATAGCACATTGCCCCGTTATCTACCATAGGTACTTTATATTAGTACCCCACTACGGTTGGTCTGTTGTTTTTCCCGACTTAGCAGCAGTGTTCGGCATAGGGTTTACGTTCTTAACCACGAATCACGTTCTCATGGCAACGTGGTGCTAAAACGGTCGATGCTCGCTTTCAGACAGGTTTGCGGAGGCAGAATACCATACGTTCCTGCTCCATAAACGAGCAAACTTAGTGCGTATCACGAACGTGCTGCACAAGGCTTCCAGGATTACAACTTGTTGATCGAGAAATAGGACCAACCACTCAAGCAGGCGGCCATGTTCTTTTCGTCTCCGTACAAAGAAGACGTGTGACCCTTCGGCAACATGAACGTTGCCATCAAGCTGGTGGGACTCAGGCGGCGATGGTGTTCCGGTGGTTATCTCGGTTATGTTGCAGCAATCCCGGGCGCAATGTTCCGGTGGTCTCAAGTGATGATGTTACCGCGATTCCAGAGGCCATCCGTCCGGCGATTGCAAGGGATGGTAACGATCGAAAAGAACGCTTCTCCGGCAATCCCAGAGTCGTTAACCAGTTCTTTGAAAACTGCACTCTGCCAATAACACTATTGCATTAGTGATGCGGGCGAAAAGGTGATTTGGCGGGCCATGGTGCCAAGGATAGGGAATACAGGCAAACATGGTGATTCTCCGGCGGTTCCAGTCGACGATGGTCCTTGCTACTAGTGAGTGACAACTGGAACCGCAGCCGAAGTCGCCGTCGAAGTCGGTGGCCAGCTTATTGTTTTTCTTGGACAGAGGCAGCTCGATGTCGAGGTTAACACGAGACGACACGCCGTCCCGTTGAGGACTGGCCTTTCGCCCTGCTACCAGCCGTCAGCGTCGTTTGGAGGTCGTCTCGCGATTGGAGGAGAACCACTCTTTCTTCGTCGCGTCCAACGCCTTTCTTCCAGGCTTCTTGCTGTTGTCGTGGGCATTTTGTCGTGGCAATGTAATGGCAGCCCATGGCGACACCGTGCCCCCTCATGGCAATGCCATGGCGACACCATGCAGACGCCATGGTAATGTCTGGGCAGTGCTTGGCAGTACCCTGGCATTGCCATGTCTTTGCTATCGAGTTACCGTGGGTCGTTCCATCGTACCATTCGACTTGTATACCTGCGATCACCAACGATTCGTTTTTTCTCGCTGTCGTTGTTTTATCTTCTGCGCTGCTATTGCTGCAGCTGTTGCTGTTGTGATAGTGTAGGTGCCGCAGTGGTGGTGTTGCTGGCATGGGCGATATCGCATTATGTTAGACGCTTGGCTGGGAAACGCACAGAAACGCCACACGTAGGGTGGAAAGGGGGTTAGCGAGAAAAACTCTTGCACGACTATTTGCGCAGCAATGCTGGTTTTTCATAGGTGCTGGTGTTCTCAGTTTTCCTACTTATTGCCTGTGATTGATGAAGGCACCGACCGTACATATATTGGTATATATACCGCAGTTGTGACCTAACGGAAGGTAGTAATTCCGAGCCGAATAAAAAGTTGCCGCGTATTATTTGCGTGAAGCGCCTGGTCGTGAATGCTTTGGTTCTGTGTGCCGGGATATTCAGCACGGCACTCCTATTTGGCCACCTGTTAGCTTCCACGAGGGTGTCGTGTGTTTGCGTCGAGCGATATTGCTATTTCGTCAGCTCCTCGACGGTTGAGAATTGCACAAAGAAGCCCCGCTGCAACAGAAGGCAGCCCCCGTTCCCCGGGCGTTTTGTGGCCGTCTACTGTGCTACAAACAACTGCTAAGGTAGAGAGGGACACCAATTTGTCGCAGACGTTCCTGACTTTAGGAGCTCTACACTATTACTAAGTAAAAAATGTTTTTTGAAAAAAAATGAAAATGCAACCCGATGCAAACTCCCATGTTCAGGGTGTAACAATAACATTATCGCAAACAAAATAAACGGCATTGCGACGATTTGGGTTAAGGGGCCCTGTCATGAAACAAATATTTTAAAATAGGAAAGTGATATCCATGTACCCCTATCGTAGCACGCGTCTATAGTACTATGGTACCGTCGTGATTGTTTTGCCGTGGTCGTGTTTGGTTGCAACCAACAATCGTACTCGGGCCTAGGGTCGTATACGTCCTTTTCAGAATAGTGTCGACGAGAAGGTGAGCTATCAAGTGTCCAGCTCGTTGGTCTGGCGGCGACAGCACACGCGATGCATTCGGCAATGCTGCATGAGATCGTGATCGATGCACGGGTGCTGTGTCCCAGCTGTCCCAGTGGCCGACCGGGCTGTGGGTAGTGGAGAGGCCTACACGTCGTCGCATCTCTTTAGCCTATGCAGTGGTCTCTCATCTAGATAGACGTTGTGCAGTGACGGCAAAGCATTAGGCAACAGCGTTTCCGCCACTTTCTGGGGTGGCTGAGACTTACACCGACACGAGTCTTTAATTACCGGTTGAACAGGTGCTTTATTATCTGCCACCAACAACAGGTATCACACGCTACGATCAGAATAATGAAATGCTCCAAGTCCGTGCAGGCCTCCGTACTACAGTCAGTGTACCATTAAACATCCTTCAGAACCAATTCCAAATATCGGCTCTCCACAAGAGCCATATGCGCCACTCCGAACCAAGTAGGTCACATTAAGGGATGCCATATCTGACACGCACTGCGGACTGAATACTGTTTGGCGTCCACCTCGTACGGCTTCCGTACCCAACCCCAGGCCCATTATTTACGTTGCGGTACTGATGCCACCCTAGTGTTGGCCGTGTGCACCTACGATATTTTCATTATTGACCAGTACCACGAACCCCCCCCCCATTCTTTCGCACTTGTGTTGAGAAGGGCGGGTTTTAAACGGTAGAGTGCGGTGATCTCAAAAAGTCAGCATCAGGACCGCGTTTATTGGTGGTTTGGTCTCTATTTATTAGCCCCTACGTAGGCCAGGGTGTTGGGACGCACGCCGTTTGCCATATCACCGATCAACAGCTCTCCGTACCACCTCCGCGCTTGTCCATGCCGTCCTTGTGCACCAAACTCTTCATCACATATCGCTTCTGTGCTCCGCTCTAGATAAAAAAACTTCCCGGTTGACTCTGAAGCGATTTGCAACGGCTGCTTCCAATTCTCGTCCCTGTATTCCACAACTCCCTCCACGACTATTAATACCAAGTTTACTGCTACTGCCTCTGATATAGCGCGAAGCTTAGCTCCGTTCTGGGCAACGAGTGGCCTGCCCAGACCATGGCTAGTCTGGTAACTAAGATCGCGAACCGTGGACCACCTCAAACACTTGGCAGGTGGGCATATAGGTGTACTAAACCAGTACCATGTCTTAGCTGGTATTGTATCTCGTACCTGGTACGTCTTACGACATTCCTACGCTAGTGATTTGGGTCGTATCACCTTTTTTTTGTAGCGATCCGGTTTCAGTCCTCCTCCTGAAATTGCGTTCGGAATCAAAGCAAACGTGTTGGAACACGCAACAAACCGTACGCCGCGGCCTTCAGGGACCTTCTCGGCCCCGGATGGTTTATGGATGTTCAGAGCATTGACGCCGAAGCTTTAGGCGGGCACTTTGAGGGGGGAAATACGATGCCTGGTAGACACCGGGCACATCGAGAGACCATAAAGCTGGTTCGCAGCTCTTTGGCTTCCTCGTGTTGCTTTCTTGAGCGGTGTCAGAGCTACTACGCTTCTCAGCTGTATTTTCGAACGGGCCTCTGAAAGCTGAAGCCTTGTAATCAGCGATTATCCCAATTTCAGAACCGGGAACAATATCGAAGCTACCGATGAAAACGGTGGTGGAGTAGATATTCTCTTTACACATCAACAGAGACGTCATGATCTTGCTGATGGAACTACTGTTCAACCAGCACGCGTTTTCGCCGGTGTATCGAAGGAGTGGAGAATCGCTTGGAGAAACCTCCGAAAATCCAGGCAAGCTATTACGGCGGACCCCTCTGTATCTCAGCTACAGTGGAGCTTAGGTGGCGGCTTGATCAACAAAAGTATGGCATGCGAACACGTTGTCGAGCGTTGCGGCCTTGAGGTTCTGCAGTATGCCCACGCGCATAGACGCTGGTCGTCCAAACAATCTTGTGTCAAAGCTGTCGCCCTGGGGAAACCTAAATTATTCAGTGGGCAGTCGGGAATAACGTCTACTGTTGGTGAGATGTGGCTGCGGCGGGGGACAGTCTACCCATTATGAAGTGGACACTCGCCAAAGACTGCAACTGGGACAGCCTGACAAGTCTCGCGGCTGCTGGTTCAGGGCACCTCGATACCCTCCAGTGGGCCCGGTCGTACAACTGCCCTAGAGACGGCCGGGCATACTCCAACACCGCCAAAGGCGGACACCTTGACATTCTTCAGTAAGCCCAAGCCCATAGCTACCCATGAGACGGCACTAGTTGCAGCGATGCCGCTGGTTCAGGACACTTCGATATCCTACAGTGGGAACGTTGTGAAACCTGCTCGTGGGATGCCCAAACGTGCTCGAAGGCTGCAAAGGGCGGATACCTCGCCATTTTGAGTGAGCTCCCCTGGACAGTGGGACGTGCGCCGGTGCAGCTGTCTGAGAGAACTTGGAGATGCTCAGGGGAGCAAGGTAATTTGGTGCCGACTTGGGAAAAGACACAACGAGTCGGGCTGCCGAGGGGACCTACTTGGAGCTGCTGCACTGGGCAGGGGTGGAAATGTGCTCCTGGAGCTCGAGGGTGATGTTTTCCGCTATTCTAATCAGGGACCTAAACACGTTGAAGTGGATGGAAATCAACAGCTGCCGCTGGTCCGACACCTTCAATGCCACCCGCATGGGAGAAATCTTTGAGCACCTTCACATTCTCGAATGAATGCGGGCCACCCAGTACCGCTGCCCGGGCGACCGTAGCGTTTATAACGGGGCAGCAGAGGGAGGACACTTAGGGGTGCTTAAGCGGGCACATGATATCGGTGCCATGTGGGCTTGTGAAGGGTGCATCGCTGCACCTAGCCAATGCCTTTTCGATGTGCTAAGACGGGCATGGTCCAACGGCTGCCCCAGTTACAAAACCACGTTCGACTTTGCCGCCAGTGCAGGTCGCCTGGATATATTGAAGTGGGCACGGCCACGAGGCTATCCATGGGATGGTCAAACATGTAGCATGGCAATAATTGGAGGTAACATCGCGTTACTTCGATGGGCATTAACCAACGGGTGCCCTTCGAACGACGCCACGTGCGCCGGTCCTACCGATTGAGGGCGCCCGGACATGCTGCTGTGCGCACGCGAAAAAGTCTGAGCATGGAATGCTACTATATACCGGCTGGCTGAGATATATGGAGCACGAAGAGATGTCGGATTGGGTAAGGATGGACGACTACCTGGTTGAGATATATGGAGCACGAAGAGATGTCGGATTGGGTAAGGCTGGATGACTACCCTGTTTCTAGCGAGAGCAACAATCCCTCAACGGCGACGGTGCCGGAGACGTGTTAAATCGGAGGGGCGTGTCCTACTAGTGGTGTGGCGGTAGAGTGACTCGAAACCTTCTGAAGATTGTGTTGGCGGGGATGGAAACGCAGCGAAGTACTGTCCTGAATGTAAACACAATCCATGTATATGATGGCCGTCTTGCTGTCGAGGTATATGCCGGCGTAAGGGATACGACGCATGCTACGCTAGAAGCAAACATTTTTCGGCCGTTTTTCCTTTTCTGGTTGAAGAGTTGCCTGAACGTAGTAGCTACCTAATACCCTCATTCTCATTTTTGTTTGCACTATTTTTCGAACAACTACTACGACAGGCCGAGCATAAGCGTCCGAGTTTTTACAAAACAATTCTCGAGAGAGATATGGAGTTCCACGAGATAGGAACCTCAGAAAAAACAAGCCCTCGTACCTCTACCGACGCAAAGCCCTACACACCTACCCCGAGGGTCAATCTCATACCATCAGCCTCGGTCTCCCAAAAGGAGGCACCAAATGTTGCCTACGTCTATCCGCCCGGCCATCCATGCAGCCTCGGCGATTGCACTTGTTTCTCCACACTGTAACATGTTGTCGACACTCGAGAACGTGACAAATCGACAGAGGACCCACCGACCACCAGGCTTCAACAACTCTTTGCCCCTCTCATCCCCTGCTCGTTGAGTGTCCTGGTGCCCACCCGATGACCCTGGTCTTGCGAACACTCAGAACGTCATGCGAAGTCCCGTCCCACGTTATCTCAGTTTTTCATGCAACTCGGTACTGAAGCATATTCATTCGGAATGTCGTGAATGGTTATGGGTATATCCAATACTGGCGTTGCTGTAATAGCAAATTCATTGAGAATAGAAACCGGTACTTCCCTGTTGGTAAAGGTCCGTCAAAGCCAACCAGTGATTCGCCTGTACTAATTGCTACAAACCGGGAATTTAGCCACATCCACATGAAACCCCTACAATGTATAAGAAGCCATTGCCACCGGAGTAGCTCATTATTTTAATGGCAGGCATTGCTCTTGAGGAGTTCGGGGACTACTCTCCGGAAGTATTTTGTATTCGAGTAGCACTTGCCGGATGCTGTATGACGTCACCGCACCCGGGCACGGTGCCCTGAGCTTCGTACTGTTTTTTTCTAGCTCTACAGTTGACTCCGGTTCCACGCCAAAAAGACCCTAACGAGAATTCCTGCATGCAACGCCCAAATAGTGGGGAACGCCTACTTCGTGTTGAGATCGTCTCGTTGTGGACGTGTAAAGGACCGACCGTTTCGCTGCTGTGGTGGCAATATATATATATATTATAGCGATTTGCGTTCAGAATGGGTGGCTTTCGACTTTTTGGCCAACGGCTGGGTCGCGTTGATGAGAGGATCGTTTAGTAACAGCAACTGCACCACCACTATCACCAAGCCCAACACGGACACCAACACTAAAGCTATCACCAACACCTGCACACCACCAACAGAAACGACAACAACGATCTCGCTATCAACGGTACCATCACTACACAGTACTACCACAAACTACCAGTACTGGTTAGTATCGTATCTGTCGTCTCCCGGTGGCGGTCGTATCACTCTCCTCCTTAGCCGTCGAGCGTGTCGGTAAGCGGTTGTGGAGGGGCAAAGCCTGACGAAGTTACCCATTCGATTGGGCAGCTCTCCCACTTTGCGTGGCCTTCGACCGCCGAGGACATCGTGAAGATCCTTATCTAGTTCCACCTCGTCCTGGAGCACCATACACGCATGATAAATCAATCATCAAAGACGGGATTGACGTGTTCAATGGTTGTATTGTATGTATGGACATCGAAGGCACAAATGGACGCGAACTTTGTGGTTCGAGCGGCTTATATACTATGCATGGGTATTGAATGCCTACACACAGCCTGACGGGACTGATGTGATTGTCGGGTGACATACATGCAAAATAGAAATCGACCGTTCAGAAGAACTCCATTGAAATCAACAGGGTATGTACATGTCTGTGCATGCATGGACGTTGATACAACAAAACTATATTATTGTTCTGAAAAAGAGGCTCCTCACGCGTACATGGACGCTGCATAGACGAAGTAATGGAATGGACATGAACAGTGCGTTTACATACATGCGTAAAATTCGAATGCGCAATCGAACACAATCGATATGGATACTGTAGTGGCTTAACACATATACATGAAGCACCGATCTCGCATAGATACGCACGCACTACGGTTAAAGGCCATGCACGTGACTCCGGTGTCCAGAAACGTATCAAATGCAGCTACGAGAGCTCTGATTCTTGAACTCTGCGGGCCATGAAAACAGTTATCCACCTGCCTACTGCTTGTTCGGGATTTTCTGAAAGCACCACGTTTTGGTTTAGACTATTTCCCATATGAGGGCTCAGCGAAAGGATGGAGACATCTACTGTAGTTTCTAAGTTGCCTCTAACGGAGTGAAGCAAACGTAGATTTGAGTCCTGAGCAACCAAACCAGGACGAAACCCCCAACGCCGCGCGGAATAAACCACGTGCACCAATACATGCCGGGTTGGCGTGAAAGTGCTAATTCCTGAGCTACAGGGGGGAGTTTCTAGGGAAACCAACCCCATTGGGGCACGTCTACTGGAGTACCTGGTGCTAATTGCTCAATACAGAAAAGAGGGGATTGTCTGCGACCCTTGTTACAAATTCGAAACCAATAGAAAGGTAGTACAGTTTAAGATATAACGTGGAGAACGCAAGCAGAAAACCTCGTTCTCACACGTCGGCCATCCGGCATGGCTGGCGTCCCTTTGCTGTAGCTCTCACCCTTCTTCGACGCGGACGCGACCCGTGAAGGGATGGCCTCGCACCCATCTCGTTGTTCGTATCACTTTGGAACGAAGGTGCGCTCGCATTGCGATGTTCACAATTCTCCGACACGGACCGGTCTTTGAATGACCAAGCCTTGGACTTGTCCGTGGCCGAGAGACGCTTGTCCAGTACGTCGGCCAGATGTTGTCTACGAAAGATAACACCCAGCACGTACGCACGACAGCAAGGGTTGGGTTAGCAAATCGTTCATTCTAATGGGCATGCGCCGCCCCAACCCCGTTCCTTGTCCGCGAGGGTGGGTGTAGAGTGCTGGCATTTCGTGAACTACGTGTTGATTACTTTTTATGTCTAAGTGCAAGTGTGTTCATCGTTTGGTCATCATCCCTATACTTTCCAGTCCATCCCGGATGCATTTTCAACTCTTAGCGGGGTTTTCTGGACAAGCCGTGGTCAACGATGTCTTCACGGCTCCACTCTCGGTTGATCATTTTTAGGGTTTTCGCGCGAGAAGTTTCCGTATTCACAGTGGGCGTCGAATATCGTCCAACTTTGGTTTCGGTTTCGTATTTCAGGTTATCGTATTTTCTGTACTTTGTGTTTTCGGGCAGTGCAGTTTGTGTTGTTTTTCTAACGAAAGATATTACAGCATCACTGTAATGACATAGGATATGGAGGGCGTCAGACGAGCTGAGAGACGGCTAGCATCGTAGGTACAAGAACCCTCAAACACTCGTGCCTCTACTCCTTGAAGGCAGGAAGGTCCGCTCAGAGACAGTATGATGGGCAACACGATGGCTTACCTGTCGAATGGAAGGGGATCCACTAGATGGATCGTGTCGAAAATCAGCGCCTCTTTCACCTGAACCGCACGTGTATACACGATACGCCGCGGCAGGGTGACGGTTATGGTCGTTTAATGTCCACATTCGCATGATAGAGGCAAGCTACTGTAGATTATGGGATACTTCGTGCACGTTCTATGTCTTAGTAGACGACGCTGTGCGCCTGAAGCTAAAAAAACAAAATGCTGCCTGTGACGTCCGGTCGTAACCGCTGCGCCTTAGAGGTCCGTCTTCACACTCAATCAAATTTGCGCAAACAGTATCATACGAGAGGTGGCCCGTCATATCTCGTCGCATACCCCCATACTGACTGGCCCATCTCGTGTTCGCTGCTGCCATGTCCTGCCATGAGTTACCATGACCTGTCGTCACCTGCCATGGCCTATCAAGTTTAGTCCTCACGAAATATGTATATCGTACCTGTCGATCGATGTGGTTGTCGCGAGCCATTGATGGAGACGCGTTGACTTCGATCAGCCAAGGCCTCAGCCTTCGAGACATGAGCAAAAAATGCAAAAGCATATGCCAGGCATTTCAGCGATTGGAACCGGCATCTTGCGGTATGCGTCAAATCTGCGACGGTGGGGACTCTGCTCGTGTGCTCTACTCTGAGCAGCGCATTTTTAACATCACACACTGGTGCTTCGGCAGTGCGGGTATGATTCCCTGATGTTCACTACCTACCGTGTTGTCACCACTTGAACGCGTGGCTCTGTACTGTACGTCACTGAACAAATGAAGAAAAAAAAACGACAACAACACCCGTTTGTCGCAGAGCAAGAAAGAATCTCAAGGCGGTGCCTATTGCGAAAACATAAAGCACAACTACTAGTATTCACGATTGCCAAGAACTATGGTGGTCACTCGGCCGAGTGACTCTCACCCCCTGAAAAAAAAACATTAGGACGCGAATGCGACCCCCCTACCGAACTCATAGTACCAGTCTGCGGATACATGTAAAAGACGCTTCTACGGATAGAAGTAGGCATCCCTGACGATAGTCGCCAACACAAATCGAAGCAGGTTTGATTCGGGGGGTTGTGAGCGAGGTGAGGATATAGAATTTCTCACTTGTCATCGATGAGGACGTCGTACCCAAACAACTCGAAGCTGACGCGTCCATGGAGTCGCAACCATTTGTGCATACGTTTGCCGGCGTTTCCGTCAGGTTTAAGGTTTTGGACAACGGGGGGGGTGGAGGTGGAGGGGGGGGGGGGGGGGGGGGGGGGGGGGGGGGGCAATCTCAGTCTCGGTGAGGCATGTCTACAACAGCGTGCGGTGATAAAGTGTGAAGCGGTTCAGTTCCCGCGAGATTTTCGCATCGTGATCATGAAGCGATCGATAAAACGTACTGTTGCCCACCCCTTTTCGGAGTACGAGACACCTTACGCGCACCCATGGTATGCAGAGTAACGAATAAACCGCCCAGTGGCTGGGTGCTATATACATGCCACTCTCTGGCCGGAATGTAAGAATCGCTCGATCATGACAGAGCGATGCACCACTTCGGGCTGGAATTTAGGGTCCGTTCATACATTAATATTCGTACTAGCTGGTCTTTTTATTTACGCCCAGAATGCTATAGTGCTTCTCAACTGCTGTAGGCACTTCATTAAAACACTCCAAAACAAAAGGTTTCCCCCTCTCTGCTCACGCATAACATCGAGGCGGGGAACATGCTGGCAATGTTGTTAGTTCTTGCATGCTCTCTCTGGCGCTCGAGGCCACAACACACCCCACACATTGGCCGCTCACACCTGTTCGGCTGATTGGGAATGGAACCTTCCACGCAAACCAAGCTCTTCACCACGACCGAACAGATCCCGGCCCACAACGCCCCAACGTCCACCCCAGAGGCCGCCAATCTCCTCCAAAGGTAGGAAAGCGTCGTTTTGGTGCCCCCAGCTTCGGACAGGTTTGCGTGGTGCAAGGGGTTGTCCCGCGTTGCCCCCGACTCGTTTAGCCTCTGGACACTGCACGAAATAGAGCGACACATACGAGGTGAATGATGTCTCGGACGACGGCAGATTTCGGCCTGAGAGAGTAAATATACCGATACTACAAAGGATTCCTAACTGTGTACATTTGATCATGGGGGAAGGTTCATCATACTAGTAGTAGATACCGGTACTGTACGGTGGGTTCCATAGCCAAACGCATTTTCCACAACAGAAGGTCTTCCCTCGATTGATTGACTACAGGCTACGAGAACAGAGGCCCCGAAGTCCGTGCTGACTGCGTAACGTGCAACATGTGCGACCTGTCTCTGCTCCCTGAGAATTCTCAACATCACACCTCGCGGTCTATGTACGAAGTATCTCATCGACGGCGTACAGGGCTGCTGCCGTCAGAATCATGGGAAACATTGTTTGTTTTCGTTGGCGGAAACAATTCTAACTGCCGAAACTGTGCAAGATATACGGCTACCGGTACCGGTGGCCGCCGGTGCCCCCGCTTGCACAATGTGGCCGTAAATATTCCCTTATGGGGACCTTAGACAGTGCATGCAGCACACCATTAGCCGTACCGAATTGAGAGATGGTCGACACCTTGTGACGTTTACTGTGAAATGTCTCCCAAAGGTTGCTTGATTGTCCAAACGGTGCCCAGACGGAGTCTCGGTCACCCGTGCGATCAAGTACCGTACTAGCGCAACAGTTTGCTGCATTTAACGGAATAAAAACGCCCGCGGAACTTTTACTAATAGTCCTGTAGGCCAAATTCGTATTGGTTATGCATGCAAAAAACAAGTGTTAGGTCAGAAGCCCCTTGGCCTACCTGCACAGCGCTTGGCAGGCCGGTCAAAGACAAAACATGGTACTGGTGCAGAACTGAATGCTACTGAAAACGATCAAATAAGGACGTGGCGCACGGGGTTCACCTGCTGTTGGTCAGGTGAATGAAGGGATTGCCGATGTCCCCCTTCTCGTAGAGATGCGTGCTCACCCGGGCGAAACCCTCCTTGTACATGAACGCCTCTAGCCTGCTTGCAGCGACCGCCCGCACACACACACTTTGTGATACCGGTACGGTACGGTGTTCAATGGAGGTCTGAAGCATTCCCAGGGCCATGGAACGGTTGAAGCAGTCGTTCTATATGTATTTATGTGCGCAGGAGCGGTATAAGCCGCGCGACGACAATCCACGACGAAGTTGGTGCGGTGACCACTAGAGTACGTGCAGCGGCACGTTTCGGAGCCTGGCATGTACCGAATCTACGGCAGTGCCTACGTACTGTGCTTAGAATGTCGTGCTGCTGTATGTACCACGGATGCGTTCAGAACGCAAACTTTCAGCCTCGCAAAAATGATTCGACGGAGTAGTCACCTCGGCACGGGAGACCCCCTGAAGGTTGTGCACACGAACACACGAGACATCCTTGCTATTCTAAGACCACCTGTTGGCCGAGGCTGCGTACGACAGAGCGAGACACTTCTAGGCCCTTCGTCTGCAGATGCCTGAAGCCACTCGGCCGAGCGACAGCCCTAAGTATTCGCGGTCTTGCGGCTTTGCTTCTTGCGTATGATATGCACTTTGGCTTCACGATATGCACCGCCATGGGAATGTGTACTGTTGCGCTGCGCCAATAAAAACAGATGAAAAAAGCCTAATGAGGGCTACAGTACACGAAAAATGGAGATAACGGAACCATACCTACCGCCACGTCGGAATCGGAAACATGCTAGCGGATGGGATTTGGTCGGAAATGGAATAAGACACGTATTTGTTTTTTGTTGCTTAACTTGGGTTTATTACCCCCCCCCCTGTCTGGGACTCAAAACAATAGTGAATCCTTTTTTTTGTCTTTGGAATATCCTTGGTCCAATAGTTATTAATAATGAGATACAGAGCCACTCGCCCGCGAGTAGCCTCAGCACGGTAGTGATAACGGGTGGGAGCAGCCTCGTACTCTAGCACCAGTCTGCTTCCTGTATGTAGTCGGCTCATCACAAGATAATATTCTCACGACACCGGAACTCCGATAACCTGCTATGGCTAGAAGTCAGAAACATAGGTTTGAGAGAGCCTACAGGATATATTAGAAAGCAAAACTAAACCAAAACCAAAATGATAAAGATGACTTACGGGTTGAAGGACGTGACGAGCACGTAGAGTCTGAGGTCAAACTTGTAGCCGTCCAGCAGCAGGGGGTTTCCGATATACCTCTGCAGCACCACCTGCCTTTGCCAGAAGCCAGAGGGAGTTGAAGAGTTGTTGTCGTGTGTGAATTTGTGAGTTGTACGGTTCACATCTCGTATAGGACCAAAACCTATATCCAATGACATCCGGCAGAACAAGAGGGTACATCCTTCGTCGTTTAGTCACTGCTGCCGTCGGTAGATCGGATACAGCTACCGTACTCATACCGTCAAACACCGGTACCAGCCGACGAGGCAAACGTCCCGCAGGTATAGAGTGGTGGCACATGTACGAGTAACTCCTATGAGCCTCCTTACTCGTTGGACCCTAAGCACACGTTTGGTATGCTATATAAGCCCGAAACTAAAGGCCCCACATGGGTTGCAAAAATAGTTGCAATACGCAATATGATCCAACAATTTAATGGTTGGATAGTTCACCCGGCTGCAATGGCTGATGTAGTGGTTGACAGCGATTTGTTTCCCCGCACAAAGTGCCATCCTTACCGTAGCACGCCCTCTCCCCTTGCGTGCATGCGGCGCAAACCAATCCGTGCGGGGACGGTGAACAACATAACAAGCACCACAAGGTGTAGAAAACCCTCTCAGTACTGTTAACGCCTGATGGTGTGCTACAGTGCACTGCCCAAGGTCTCCACAAGCATTGTTTTACGCCCACACCGCTGTGCATCGGGAGGAGTCCTAGCCCCCTGCGCGGCTCCGGCGCAAGTTTTTGTTTGCGCTATATCTCCGTCGCTCCTTCGTTACTAGGCCCACCTTGTCCGCGTAGGTGATGTTCTTGATGTCATCGATAAGCCGGATCCCCCTGCCACGTGACATTCCCACCGGCTTCATTATCCACACGTTATCCCTCCTTCCCACCCCCGCCATCGGCCCCGCTTCCCCACCCCTGCCCTCTTTGCCCTCTCTGCCCTCAACCTTTTCAAAGCTGTCGACTCCGACACATGCAATGTCATTGTCTCCCCTCGATTTTGTTCGCTCCCGACCGCAGTGCCCTACCAGCGGGACAGGCAAGGAAGCATTCAACTCAAATCGGTGACTCAAACCAAATGTATTCAGACCGAACTAGCGTTTCGTCGACGTGTTTGCTCGTCTGCTCGACCTACACAAGAGGAGGATTTCAGGCTCCTTCCTCGGTCAAAAATGTGATTCCTCTCCAGAGTCATACACCCTTTCGGACCTGCAGTCCCGTTCTGGGTTCAACTCAGCCATTATATGTATATGTACTATATACCAGTGGTAATTCGTCCCAAAAACGAGAATGCAGTCCGAAAAGGGTCAAGACGCGCAGTAGGATTGCATTAAAAAAAAAAAACGAGGGTGCTCCCTTGAGGAAGTTTTTACCATTACTGTTTTGTATAGTAGTAAGTCAACCAAAAACTCAAATTTTGGTTTCGCAATGGAAAAAGAAGCGTATTAAACTACTGCCGATAGGCCTTCACAGCGGGTATATCACAACACATTTTGTATTTGTCAACCAATCTGTATTCTGACGATTCAATGCAGTTGCGCAGTTAGGAAGACACACACGGTATATATTTGTAGTCTTGTATGTGCCGAACGTGTTACGAACCTCCATCGTGGAACGCCTCTTTCGATATCATAACAACCATCACAAGCACCGTCTAGCGTCGCTCCTGGGCCTTGAGATAAATTACTACGACATATATCACGACAGCGACGATAGCAACAACTCCTGCACCACAACGACTACGACTAATACAACAAAGACATCAACGTCAAAATCAAGAATATGAGCGTTAGTGACAATGTCCGGCACTGTAGATGTCAGTTTCCCATCGCTTCACTGAGGGGGGGGGGGGGGGTAGTATATGGTTCCAAAGGGCTCAGCAGCACAGTAGCTCTAACCCAATGGCTCGCACCATGACACTGCAGTATGTCCACGTATATCGAGCCTTTTCGGTTGGGACGGGAAGCAGGGCTATCGAGATGCTCATGCCCTCTTCATCCGGTGACACCGATGGCAAGGGCAACTCCCGGTACCACGTGCACTGGGAACGCTTCTGTTCACACGATGGCGTCGAACCGGAAACAAACGATGATGCGAGGCTGCACGCACTTGGAAGTTAATAGAGCAGTCGACGGAAAAAATGTTGTGACAAACCAGTGATGAGCGCATGTCGATGTTGGCTTATATGATCGTACAAAGCGTCTCACAGAGTGTCTCATGGAGCATCTCATAGAACTTTATGCTTCGAAGAGCTGTGAGGATTGACGAAGATTATTGTGGTTGACACCCCCATGCGCGTCGACTCACAACTCACGAGTGCATGTATTTTGCTGGGATTATCCCGCCCAAGGTACGCGTACACGCTCTCCGTTCCCGACAGACCTCGTTCTGGCCCTTTAAAAACCTCCCAGTTAGCGCAGAACCATAACACCATCGCCACCATATGGACACACCAAAGATACAATTACGTGCACGTTTGAGGTACAGCACGCCAATACTAAAGGTACAGTAGGTACACACTTCGTGTACAAGAGGTGCAGTACCCAGTTTCGATATACCTGAGGACGTGAAGGCGGCGACGAAGGTAGTAAACTCGTGTGGTAAGACGAAGGTTTGCGGCATGATATGGAATTCATTGGCGAGGCGTCCGCCGGGGGCCATAAACCTGCGACGCAAACGGGCGACCGCGAACGCCGAGAAAACTTCGCTGAGAGAACATGTGTGCTCAAACAAGTATTGAGGCAGTAGTGCGGCACGCTGGAAACAATATAGGCTTGCGCATCTCTGTATATGGAGCGTGTGGACTCCCGAATGTTTTGCACTGAGGTACGAAACCAAGGAGGCTTGACGGTGCTGGTTAATGAAGGCAGACAACAGGTTATGCTGCGAATGCCATACAATAATGCCGCTCCTTTTCCCGACACAATGTCCTGGCATAGGTGATTCTACCCCGGCACGATCGTGCCTTTACGAGAAATTTCGTCATCACCATTACCTGGAGATATGTTTGTTGAGGAGGTCCTTCCTGGTCAGCTCCCGCGAGTTCGGGAAATGGTTCACCTGTGTACGAGCGCACACAGCCGCAGGGGGAGGGGGAGGGTTCGGGCAATGGTTTGACTTCACTGGCTGCCGCAAGGCATGGGTCTACTGCACGTTTGAAATAGCTGAAATGGCGTTCGCTTTCAGAAAGAAAGCTTGGCACACGTTTCCAACATCGCGAAAAAAATGAAGCAATGCCAGCGTGTAAAACACACATTGGCATCGGCACCTACGTCAGTAGTTTTGGCTTCGTCGTACACGGCGAGCGCAGTTCATTGCAAGGAAAACAATCGGCTAGATAACGGTTTCATATACGTGGAGGCGATGTTTCTCACATTATGCAGTACTTCATTAAATAGAACGGTACTCACATTACTCTGGTGTGAAACGCTTGACGCTCTCGCAGAGGGGTATTTGATGGAGTAGGAGATCCGACCAAACACCGACGACTTTCAAGGTAGAGGTTTATTTACATCTCCTTACAGGTGAGTATCGCAGGGCAAGGATGTCTGCACAGACCCCCCCCCCCCCCCCCCTGCTTTAGTGGCTTATGGTGGACACCATATTTGTTGAGTACGCGTTCTTAATATGTATCCTATCGAAACGTCATCTCAACCAACCTTCGATTTTGACAACATGATGTATGAATTTCAATCTTGGTAGTGTGTCCCCAATGTATGGTGTGGCATCCTACAGTGGCCTTCGTACTAAGGGTGGGTAGGCGGTATCTACTGTACCCGTGTCCACTGAAATTAGCCGTGCATGAGGAAGACGCCTTGCATCGGGCCGGTACACGGCAAAGGCTTCCTTGCGTCACCATAGACGCCGTACTATAGTTTATACGACTATTAATACAAGCAAAAGGGTAGTGGACAACACAACTTGGAGTTTCTATGCGCATGTTGGGCCCAGAGGTGAGGCTTCAGTACCAAGCGGGGAGGCTGAACCCGAGAGGCTAAACCCAAGAGGCTAACGGACAGGCGATTATCTGATCACTACCAAGGCAGTCCGCCTATCTTGGTTTTACCTTCTGCCACACCAAGAGGCTGCTGTATTGAATGTGGGGCTTGGACCACGTCCACAGAAGGTTCCACGTCGTTTTGAGCCCAAGTCCCGTGGGTAACTCCTCCCACTGCTCACACCTGCAGCATGAATTCGAGCTGTTCAGAGGGTAGATTTGGAATCCATGGGAACTCACTGCGGTTTAGTTTGGGTGTGCTATAAGGTACTGTCAATAGAGTAGTATGCAAACAGGAAGACTGTATTTGTTAACGAATGGAAGGTATGCAAGGTAGATTTTTTTGAAGATATCGCAATAATCTTCTTGCTGTGCGCTTCATGCCACTTTTTTCGTAGGACTAACAGTTTTTCTTTTGCCTCCCGTTGTATGAGTTATCCAGTGTGGTGTTGTTCAGCACGGCAGTCTAAGCTCTACTGTACTTCCGTGCCGTAATATATCACGATGGGAGAAAGCGCAGGGATCCCGTCAACCAGATCCTTTCACTCCAGTCGCATCATCCGGTAAAGTCCGACGACGGTTGTCCATCGCGTGTACCCCTCGCCCCCTGTCGCTTGGCATTGCCCCATGCCCAAAAGTCCCCCGCCTGCTACACACGCGTTTCATCAAGCTCAAGAGTCCTACGTCTTGCGTCCGAACCATGGTCGTTGATCTACGTCCATGCACGCTGCTTTCATAACATGGCCCACAAAAATCGTTCGCTATTACAGCAATGTAAGCCGGAAATGGAGTAAGCAAATCCATCTTGTTCTCTCGTTGCAACCGTGGGGCATCGGTTAACGTATACACCAAAACGCGCACGAACCTGTTGTTGAGCACATCGGTGACGATGTTATAAACCTCTGGTCGTGATTTCGAGTTTACCCGGTAGTGGAGGGCCGATGGGTCGCCACTTCGTGCGTACGTGGCAGCGATCGATCCGCGTCCGTGCGCATGTGCCAAAAAGGGGGACGAAGCAAGGAAATGGTCTTCGACCTTAGACTATACCTATCGTATACAGTATCGTATCGTCACTTTGTCGCTCGACATGACTTATGGTGTGTCATCTCCTCGACGAGCTGGGGGCCTGCCTTTCTGTGTCTCCACCTCTACATAGAGGGGCCAATTGTTTGTTTTCTTCTGCCGGCAGGTGATATTGCCTAATTAGATCCGTTGATGCCGCTACAGTACCAAACACCTACGATAAGAAACAGAGCAGCTCGTCCAGACTGGATTCAGTGTTCGAGAATAGATGTATTCTATACTACAGTGAAGGGATGAAATACGTTCAGCATAATGACTCCCGATTTCTTAGGTTCCGGTAAATCTCAGCCTGAGTTTCTTGATGCTTCTTTTCTTGATAAGTACTGTAGATATAGCACTTCATAGGGGTGTGATAGTTGAGGAATTCATTGTTGTAAGAGGTTCTTCTATGTGATAATCGAAAGCGACAGGGCTTCTGCCATACCTGTATACGAGGGAGCTGGGTCGTCTGCCCCGCTGGTCGGCCAGTCATCTCCTAGAGAAAACACCGCGGCATAATCCTGCAGAATGCAACAGCAGCATCATCACCAACACAAACCACACGATCCGTCAAGCAAGCCAAGGACTCATGGTTCGTCCTAAGCGGTTATTTCTGCACACCGGCATGTCGTGTGTTGGCAGTGATTCTTTTGTAAGAAGAGTCATCATCGCGAATACAACTCCCAAGAAGTGAGTTCCCGGCGAGTATTCACTGATAACAACTTTATGCCGGCCTGAAAAGGGGGGCACAGGCGATGGCATCGTTCCGACATGTCTTTGAACACGGGCACCTCACCGTCATCGTGCCTGAGCCCGTAGAAACAGGTTGTTCTGTGGAGGCCAATCGCCAAGCACATTCATTACAAAATGGCAGTGCGTGTATGTTGTTCTTTAGGTACGTCCTATCTCCCCCGCGCGCGTGTGTGTGTTTTGTGAGACGTACAGCCATAGTCATTGAAGGCGTTATGATGATCGCGAGATACATGATAGCCATCGAAGAAAAGTCCAGAAGCAAAACCGCAATAACAACAGCAACAAGATCGGATCGCGTTGGGAACGCCCCGGGGTACGACATGACTTTCCCACACACAACTTGTCTCACCTTGATGACGCGCACGTAGATAGAGTACAGCTTTAACTGCAAGTGCAAGCACGCTTCTTCCTCCGTAGCCGTCAAGCCCGTCGGTACGCCCCTCCCTACCCGGCCCCTGGCCATGATCGACGATGTCAATGGCAGACTTCGGCAGTCCGTCTCCCTCGTCAGCGCCCGACCGTTGTGGTACGACGACAAAATTGCTCCAATTTTCGGGAAGCACTCCGTGTATCCTCCGAGGCTGCACGGATTGTTTCTTCGGAAGTCGTCGCAGGCAGTGCTGCCGCTGGCTATCAGCATAGATGGCAACGATTTGTGTCGGTGGCGAACCTGTGTAGCTACCGCGCCACCAGGGTTGCGGTGCACGGTAACGCCTTCAAGACCTCCTCCCGTGCCTCCAGCGGGGGGCTCCGTCGGACGTGGTGCTGTTGTGCGTTCGGTTTCTGCATTTTGTGGACCAGCGCCCGAGGTCTTGTCCATTGACGCGTCGGATGGTCGCCTCGAACGTCCTTCGTATAACGATAGCTTCACGCTGGAAGCAGGTGCTGTATTGTCTGTGCCTGGGCGTCTGTGGCAGTCGTGGGCCTCGGTCCTGTCACCCATGTGTATTGGTGACGTCTTAGAGGACACGAATTGCGCCCGCCCCCGTGGGATACACCCGTTAGCTGGACCTGCTTTGGGAGGTCCAACGTCCAAGGGCCCCGGTAGCTCCAGAGCGGCGACATCACCGTGACCACCTGCCGACACGCTGCTGTTGTCTGATAGCATGTCTGAATCTGTACCCGGCCCGCTTATCTCTTCGCTATCATCTGCTGAAGTGATGGTAATATCGGGTACGGGTGAAACCACCGCCGTCATCGCCATCTTCTGCCGAGCATCGACGTCGCCCACCTTGTCTACCGCCGAGCGGGGACATGTATCGGTGGAAATTGTGACGGCCTGAGGTTTGTCGGCAGACCCTTTTGCGTCGTGGCAGTAGCCGGCAGGACCTGAAGGTATCGCCGGCACTGAATAATCGCGCATTTCATTGGTGGTGCTTCGTGTGCATTCTACTATGGTGACATGCTCACCCTTAGTCTGTTGGACTTGGCTTGGCAAGCGAAGATCACCATGGCCTTCTAGAAGGGCGGCCCGCTGGTCAGCAGCGATGCCGTCCGCATCGCCGCCGGCCCCATCAGCCCCGAGATGGACTTTCCCCGCTAGAGTAGCTCGCTCGAACTGCTGACTATGTCCTAGGTGGGCAGCTCTGCTATCGTTTTGCTCCCCACCCTCGTCGGCCGACAAATCGTCGTCATCGCTTGAGTCTCCGCCACTGACGGACTCGCTCTCGCTGCTACTTCTGCTGTCAACAAGCGCCATCGCATCAGGTATGTTTCCCTTCCCGCTGCTCGCGGACACATGCACTTCGCAGATCTCGGACACTCCTCGCGCAACGTTTTCCGCGCGAACTCTTCCGCAAAGCTGTTGATCTGCATCCGGGGGAAATACGCCACCGGTGTCATGGACGGTAGCTTCCTTGTGACCAACGCCTTTCGCGGCATTCCCTCTCCTCGTTTCAGGCGAACGTTCGGGAGCGTCCGCGTCGTTCAGCCACACACGTGCTTGAGGCGAGGCCGGGGCTGTCGCTGGGGTAGGAGCGAGGCCGTTGGCACTGTTATGGCTCTCTTCTTCGTTGACAGTGTGTGTTGGAGAACGAGATCGGCGGTAACCGAGCAGTGGGGCTGTGTCCGTTGCCGAATCTGAAGCCGTTGAAGGGGTAGGAGTCGTGGTGGTGGTGACGGTGGTGGTGGTGGTGGCGGCGGATGCCACCCCTGTTTCTCCTGCTGCTGAAGTTGTTGTGTCTGCTTTTTCTGCTGCTGCTGCTGCGGCGGCGGCGGCGGCGGTGGCTGCTGTTGCGGTTGCAGCTGTAGCTCGAGCGGCGGCGTCTCTTCGCTTTCTGCGCGTCTCCTGGACATAGATTAGACTATATAAAGTCAGAGATGAAACTGATACGATACACCCATCGTTTGTAGGTGGTATAACCACCAAGTTGCGTGCGGTCGTGAAACGAGAGGAGGGCTACAGTAGACCGATCGTGTTTGTATGGAAAGCGCGTACCACAGTTGTAAGCAGGATGTGGTTCGAGCCACGTAACGATAGGGGGGGGTAATTGTCGGCTCAGTAGCTTCTGGCTAGGGGTGCTTGCTCAAAACAGTGATCACCAAATACGTTTCACATCGATTTAAATATCTGGTCCCCTGTATGTTTCGTTTTGTTTCTATTTTTCAACACAACTGGAGTGCTAGCACGCGTAAGTGGTGCCCGTCGTTTTCAGGACGACGACATGGCGTTGCATGGTCTACTGCTCTTGCTGCGTCACTGCGAAGCATCTCTGCGTCGTGGTGTTGCAACCACAGCGCTTGTATTTCTCTAGTATGAAGAATCGACGCGAACACTGGGTGCAATGGATGTCGACGGGTAGGAAGAACCGGTTTAATGCGAAGAACACAAACATATTATAGTTGTGATCTACACATTCATTAGGTACCTAGCCCAGCGGGTGAGTTTGTTCGTGTCTTGCGAGACATGTTGTCCTCAAAATCGGGTCTTGGGTGCGTTGGACAGTAGGTGGAGTACAGTAGGTAGAGCCCATCATGTCAAACACGCCGAGGTGCGATCTACCTACCGTGGCAACACACGTTCTTGCTTTGATCGGTCGGCTGCTGGAGTCTTTCGTTTGTCTGGACAGCGCAACTTCTGACGCTCATTTACTCGCGCATGAAACTGGCGCGGAAGGAAACACACGGCTGTTCAGCGGAACACAGACCTATACTTGGCCATGCCTGCGTTTCAGTGTTGGTATCACGAGTCATATAGTCCTTCCCACACCTGGGCACTGCTGCTGTAGTTGCAACGTCTTGCTTCGTAACTGTTTGCAAAACATACTGTACTATGTGTCATTGCGTTAAACGACTTCAATACACTCGTTTGTCGTTGTCAGCACTGCCGTCGAGTATTGGTTTCAAAAGCAACCGTGCAAAGCATCAACCGGTAGATGGGGCTAGAAAGGGAGCACCACCAATGAGCATCACCATCACCCAACCCTGGACTTGTTTGGTTGATTGGTTTGGTGCCCGCTCTCTACCGCAGCACAACTCATTCCTGCTGGTATCCGCTGTTATCGGTCGCCTATCACAGTAGAAAGTGTCGACTGCCGTCACGACAGCGTAACCAATCATGCTTGACTACCGCTGTCGTTCACCAAACTGTCGAGAAAGAGGAACCACGGCGGTTTGGTGAAGCGTAAACCTACACTTGACCATGCCTGCGTTTCATTGTCGGCGTCACGAGTCATACCAAACCTTGCAGGTAACTGCTGGGAATGTTTCGGCAAAACAGACTACATCTGCCATTGCGTTGTACGACGACAGCGCAATATCTCGTCATGATCAACTCTATCCATGTTTTGGTTCTGTAGCGCAAGTGTATATCGCAACAACCGTTTCAGAGGGCTTGAATGGAAGCGGCTACCCATGACAACCATCGTCACCTGCTGTAGAGCCCGTTGCTCTTTTCTGGCGAGCAGTCGGCACAAGGATGCCTTCCTCCTCTCCTGCCTCTCTTTGTCCACCTGCCACCAATGTAACATACGTTTTCACTATAGGCGATCGGTTGTGTTAGTGCCTGTATGCTCCACTCTTAATAATTCGAAGTACAGACAATGGGGGTGGGTGGAGGAATGCGCGTACCAGGTATATGTATGTCCAACAAAACGTAGGCCCGACTGTCTACTAGTCCATCAAAAAAAATGCGAGGCTTACTACGATCGAGGCAGGCCAATGTGGTGAATTCTGACTGCCCAGAGGGGCTCCTTGACGAAGGCAATACGATTCATTATTGGACGACAAGGAGTATTTTACAACAATATCATGATGCACCTATTGTTTGTGGGGATCCTTTCTCATTGTTTGCTCAAAATCCGGTTTTGAGTAACTTGGTATTAGTACTGTACTAAATTAGTACAATACAAATCGCATAAGCTCCTCAAGTGAGAACTCTCAGAAAGAGTCAGGTTCATATGTTCTCTACTGCAGCACAAGTCAGGGACTTGGATGGTATTTTATCATGCGTGCAGTCATTGCGCACGCATGCTACCGTACGTTGTGATACAGACATAACCAGCGGCTTGTGGTGTATTGATACTTCGAATAGTAATAAGCAGTGACGGAGTGTTACGCCGTTTTTATGTTGCCTATGCGGTTCCAACCGTGACGCTTCCTTCAACTGGATATTGTTGACACTTTCTTGTGCGGGACCTCGACAACCTCCTCAAACCTGTTGCTAATTTTCCAAGACAAGATGCGCGTGAAAATAGGGTTGGATACGTCTTGCAAAAGATAACTGGCAAAGAAAGAGGGGTGAAAATGCTTCGTTCGTAACGCTATCGTAGGCGGTCTCACATGCGCTTTTCTTGTCGCAGGGGTATCCTCCGCCTCCCTCGACCTCCGTCGCACGGACGCCCGCCTGCGACGCTGTCCCCTCCAACAACAAACACGGAACCCCATTTGTCGTGCATTACATTTGTCAAAGATGGCTGACCACGTTCTTGGCGGCTGGTGTGCATGTCTTGGCGTCTCGCGCACGTCTCGCCGAGACTGGCAGCGTCAGACACCGTGACAATACCGCGGCCGCCCGGCCAGTCGGGTTCGCAAAGGCAATCGTTCGAGCTTTCTAGGGCGCAAGCCTGCGGCGTGCAATTATCGAGGTCACGCTTCCGGTCGTTCCCCCCCGGCAACGATTCGACTGGACTGTCCCCGTTGTGTCTACCCTGTGCTGTGTCTAACGCCAAGGGGGATGTTGCCATCGGAGTGCCAGCAACGGGGCCTGTCTGATAGTGACGCTGATGCTGATGCTCAACTCTAGCTTTTGGTGGAGATCGCACAGATGGAAAACACCCTCCCTCGCTGACACAACTGAAATCAAGTATGTCGCCAGATGCCAGATCAGCCTGAAGTTCCGACGAGGAGCGGCGGTCGGTCGTGACGAGAATTCTCATCAGTTGAAAGAATGCCATGCGATGCCGTCATGCTGAGGCTGGGTGAGGTTGATCCTGCAGCGTACAATGGAAGAATGAGATGGATACTAGGCGTCACAGGTCGGTGTCGGAGTTACGACTGAAAAGGGCCCACGAGATTGAAACTCATCACGCGCTCGTCTAGTCCGAGTTGAAGCTTCAACAACTGAAACAATATAACCATCACGCGGCTGGCCTGACAGAATGGATCTTGCAGGGTAAGATCCTTCCCTATTACCTACTAGCACCTCGCCGGCCTCAGTTCTAGAGACAACGACAGTGTATCATGGTTTCAAGGATGGAAGATGCATGGGTTGCAGATATACTTATCGCAGGGAGTAGTTCAAGAGCAAACGTCCGAAAGTCGAATAAAATATGTGTGCAATTACGTTTCGCGCAAAGGCCCCAATGAATCCGCCGCCTTCTGCTACAGCAGCCTTCCTATTTCAGCCCAGGGCTGCCAGACGCTGTAACATTGCACCCAGGATGGTATTATGGGCGATGGTTGGTCCTCTTGTACCGTACACATCGCGCAAGGTAGACATGGCGCGTTAATCGTATATAACATACACGCCATGTCGCCGGTCAAGGAGCCCGATGTACTTGCACAGGCCTCTATGTGGGCAGTCGATGGTGTACTACAACACACGCTATAAAAACCGTACCTGTCAACAGTGCGCGGACTCGGACATGAGCAGCCCTCTTCGAGAGGAGAGACGTCGTGCGTTCCCGCTGCCGTTGAGCATATTCGCCAATGGCGTCCTCTGTAGGGGGGCCAGGAATCACATTCGGTCGCAATTTGTCGCCCGCATGAGAAAACGGCAATTCATGACGAATTTTTCAATCCTGTGGCTGGCTCCTATTGTCTCTATCAACATCACGATGTTATCTTCGGACTTCAAACACAGTGGATACGTGAATTGTCCGTTGCCCCCCGTGAGAGGTATAAGCCCGCCGTGAGTGCGTTAGGTCAACCCCATTGATCGTTAGCTCATTCCATACGGCGCACGATAGCTATACTGGGAGGGATCGTAGCACAACGCGGACGCACGGAGTAGTATCCAACAAGATGTTCACCTCAAGGTTGGTGTCGAGTCCTCGAGTCTCCGGTTTACCGCATAGTATGTATTCACAAGTATGTGCTTACCGTGCAACCTATCCAACATGAATCACCGTCACCTGGGGATGTTCTGCGCCTTCCGCGAGCTCTACGTCTGGATGGAATTAATGTGTACTATTTATAATACTACATGTAGCAATCTCGACGCCTGTAATATTTGGTTCATGAGCTGTTGATTAAGCTCACCGTCGGAATTTTGGGCGCACAGAAGGTCTAGGGCTTCTAGGCTGGCCTTCAGTACGTCAGACGGTAAAGTCGCTAGCTCATCCGGCCGTAGCAGAGGCCACGAAGCAAACTTGTCAGTGTCGACATCTCCGCTCCCCATATGTTTGGCCAGCTCTTCCTGCTCCTACTTCTACGTTATGCTGTGCTCGCAAACTGTAGGGCTCCTCAAATGTCCTTGCCAATCGAGCATGTTCACAGCAGCAACAAACACAGCGCGATGAGGACATTTCAAGTGTGTTCAGATGTCAATTTCTCTCGAAGATGAAGGTTTGGGATGTGTGTACGTATGGCTCATGGGAGCGAGCTATGTTTGCCTTCGCCCTTGATGCAGGTATATATTGACACACGAAAGTACCAAAGTACAGTATTAATATTACGGGGATCCATAGCTAATAGGACCTATGGTATACATAAAAACCTATATAGTTACCTATTTTTACTAACACTCTTTGGTCCTATTAACTATGGACCCCCGTAATAGTAATATATGCAGTGGCGGGTACAGTAGCACATGATCACAGAACGACTGTTGCTGAGGGGAAGATATCTGCAAGGCATATACATAGCTCCGCATCAATACGAACCAGTGAGCGACAGAAGCGCTGATGTACTTACGAAATCGGCATTAATGAAATAATATAAACAGAGCTCGGGGTGAGTACGCAACCAATACGAGGACTTGTCTTTCGACGGAACCACGCAAGTGTGCTCTGTACGTACTTGTGGGTTCAGGGCGAGGTGGGGTACCCAAGCGTTAGCATACATGACTAGAGTAGAAGGAGAGCAGCCACGAAAGCATGCATAAGATATCCCCTGCTAGTGTGTCAAGGTACGGTACGCATGAAACTGCCTTGGTTGTCTTCGAGGATGCTAGGGTGACTGCTGCTGTCTGTGATAAAAGTGTCAGCATGCACGCCAGCTCCGGCACGCAGCCTTAGTTACTGTGCGTACGTTGGGGACAGAGTTATCGCAGGTGTAGAAACACCGGGTGTGTGCAAACCCAAGACGTTGGCTCAGCTCGCATGCGCCACTGGTGGCCTTTTGAAAAGACCATTTGCAGCGATGGCTTATGTCGGAGATGGACGAACGATGCGCATGACCATGATCGCTAAGTTGGCAGCTGCTGCCACGACGGTGCGAGACGCACAGCAGTCAGATACGAACGGTAAATGTACCAAAATCTTCGTCGCATCATATGATAGCAATCTGCACATACCCCCACAGGGTAGTCAGCCGTCAATGCAGCTGGGGTGGCCATGTGAAGATGCATACGACGCTCACACTACGTGAGAAGGTGTTGGAGTGCGATATCTACTTGCTACGTGGACCGCACCTGATAAGATCGCAGTAGCTCTGCGCTCTCCAGAGCGAGCGCCGCGGCGCGTGAAAACGTTTTTAAAGGTTTTGCAAACAATGCGCGGGATTCGCTCATCTATTCTTTGCGGGGATATTTGCGCTTCACCCCCTTGTGTATTTCTTCGACAACACAGAACATACCCACAATCCAAACGCGAAGCACAAAGAAAGCAAGACAACTACAGCTGCTACCACGGTACAAGAATGGCCTTGGGCGTAACGACGAGCGCGACAACAGGGCAGCCATGCGTGGTGATCCCGTGAGTGCCGTATTCGTTTTCCCCAACGTTCTTTGCCAGAGGGCATCCACCTTCCTTGCTGTGCATTTCTTTTATGCCCCGCGAGCATGTTGCTCTCGACTCTCGGCATTACGAGTCATATACGCGGAGGGAGCTACTATTAATATTGTAGTGCTGAAGTACCAGTATCATGCAATAGATCACCAGGCAAAGGTGTTTGCCGCAGGGCAGCTGGAGTGCAAAGTGCAAGGCTCCCTGCGCCCTGCATAGAGTATTTGTTTTTTGCGTTCTGCTCATCAAATATCATAGTCTGACGTGCTGATGCTATTGAGCATATCTCGCCGCGTTTAGACCGAGTTAGGCCGCGTGCTTTGGACCGTCGTTCGTCGTTGAACCAGCGTAGCCGAAAGCGTACAGTAGGAGCATGCCATCCGCCGCGTGCTGCACCTGGGTAGAAGCTCTGCCCCCGTACGAGCTGTTCGTGTGCCACGATTCCCGTCTGTGCAGATGAAGGGCAGTGCGTCTGATCCAGAAGGTCCCTGTGAGACGGACGTATTATTCAACACGAAAGCCCCACTGAAGACCACGAACCACGAATAGAACCATGAACCCAGCAAAGCCTTGGGAAATTGTGCCGTATTGTTCTTGCGGAAGTTGCTTATGGTACGTATACGTACGTACATCTACAAGTACGTACCAGGGCAGGACATGTACCAGACCGGCACAGCATAGAGCACTGCCCTACGAAGACGGCCAGAACTATGCTTTCGGGTCGACGACACACGGCGCCAGCACTACAGTAGTAGCCTGTATTCGCTTTGGGTTGCTCTCACGGATGCTGTCTATGTTGGGGCTACCGCGCTACAGCAGCAGCGGTACGCAGATATCAGGCCATAATGGAGGTCCTACTACTATTATATACCAGGTACTGCTGTCACAGATTGTAACAACTACTCTAATAATGCGCATCATACGAATATTCCCAGAACTTTCCCGCAGGTCCGTTATCGACCACCTGGTACAAGATGTCACACGCCAAGATATTGCGAGCTGGATTTTGCTGTGCATGTATGTGCTGTGTGATACCTGCTGCTGTAGACTATTAATACCAGTACACAGCAAGGCACCGAATATTGCCCTGTGGCACGAGCGCAACGCTTCCCGCGAATTCACTCAGATTAATACATGCGTATCACACGCCAAAGGCGCCTCGCATTTTTCCACAAGTCATGTCTGAACTGCGCAATACCATACGTTTGGCTGCAGGCGTACAAGAACTTGCGGAGCCTTTTTCGCGCCGCAAGCTATTTTGTTTTGTCAATTTAGGCTTTTTTTCGCCTAAAAACGCAGATTTTAAGGTTCTTTTCCCGCCATGTGTTAGCGTCCACTATTATAGGTACAATATAAGACTAGTTGTATGGCAAAGCTGATTCGGAGGGTTTTTCCCGGCGAATTTCAACGTATCCCAGTATGCATACCAGTCACAGCTCAAAACACTACCTCTCGCAGACCCTGCGCGGGAGAGGGGCGGGGGGGCGAGCCCTTGCTGCTGGGTAAGTAAGCGCCGGCGGCCTAAAAAGCCCCCTGCGTAGTACCGCTCCGCCCTGCCTGCGTGGTACCACTGCTCTCTGTGACACTGCTGTGACACTGCTGTGACACTGCTTCGACCTTAGAGCCTCGCTGGCACCCAACCGTCCCCTGGTCCCCGGGTTTCCGGTTTCTCTACTGCTGTCCAGATGTTTTATCGGAACAGAAAAGAAAACAAGGCTAGTCCAGTCTAACACACTGCATTTAGAACTTGGGCTGGTTCGTCCTTACGGCAGAGCGATCGTGACTCGCAAAACTTTCATAATACAATAGAAACCTGTGTTTCTATCGAGAACACTCTCCCGCAGATTCTCAAAAGAGGCCTAAACCTCGACTTGAGATGTAATGCAGTGGTCGAAAATGGGCGAAACTTGGAGTACACAAAACGAGACGATAAACAATCCCCAACTGAACGTTTGCACTTCACCTGCGGACGGGCAGCTACAGCTCCTCACAGAGAACTACAGCTCGAGAATTTGAGCTATGCTCCTCATGGGGCGTGTGATGGCGTTGGGTGCGCCAGAGGGCAGTCAGCAGTCGTAGGCAGCCAGAAACGACTCACGAGGTGTTTTCGTGTACTCAAAGTTGCGAGCAAGTAGCACCAAAAGCTCGCAAAACCCTGAAATACTCCATTTCACGCACGGGAGCATAGTAAACTGCCTACGTCACCGCCGAAGAACTGGCCTTCACTGATAGACTGCTGTTTTCCAGGCGGGTGATAGAACTCTTTTCGAGTCGTCGTCGAATATGCTGCGCGAGGCAAAAGTGCGTTCCCGTACGTAACAAGTTAATGTGCCCATACATGGGCTAAAAAGGGCTAAAAGCTCGGGATCCTTGTGTGTACGTATTTGCATCAATTATTCTCAAACTTAGGAATACGGATATTGGTTGCAAGTCCTTCACTCTAACTCCAAGCCGTATGTTTATGTTGCCGAAACGCAGACGTATGTTTATGTTGCCTGAGGGTGCTATTAATCGCGTCCCCTTGAATTATAAAAGGACTGCTTGTGTATGTATATCAATGTTGATCAACGCACCGGGCATCATGTTTTCGGACACAGCAGTGATGTAACGCCTGGTGTGCAATACTCATATTATACGTACGTACGTTGTGCCTGATAATAATTCGTGTGTCTATTTTCATAAATACATGTACTGACTGAATATATCACGTGTGTAATTGTAATGTATGTATGGCAGGCACTCAAACGGGGGCAAGGTGGAGGTGCAGCTGCACGGGTCGACGGTCACCAGCTTCAAGACGTCCAAAGGCAAGACAGAGATGGGTAGAGAGCAGCAGCAGTGTCAGTGTTGTATCATATTTTTACAGCATGTATCAAATTGACTTTTTCTCCGAATACTTCGACGTTTCTCCTCCGTTTCGAGGGCCTTTTCTCGCCCTTTTGGCTGCCGGCGCTCTCGTGTACACCACGGCACAAGTCTGGGTCCCGGCCGGGCTCCGCGAGGCGTCCTATGAGCAACGATGTCACGAGACATGTCACGCAACGCAAAACGTGCGCCGTCAAGGGTCTAGGGCCGAGTGGTCCTCACTAAAACCCAGTAGTTTGGTGTCAGTCAAGACATGTCAAGACAAGATACTGTCCGTCATGGGGTGAAAGTGCTGTCTCCTGACATATTTGCCTATCCGCTTTCAAAGACACGAATTCCGGCGTATAACCCCGTAGATCCATTCCGACCTGCTAGGGACAAGCAGGACAATGGAAGCCCACACGAAAATATAGCAGGTATCGATGCCCTCCGCTGCTGGTGTGCATCACACATCGCATCTCGCCCGGTCGCCTGGACATCTCGCACCGCGTGAAATCGACAGAGGAAACAATCCTCGCAAGTGGTACCTGGTATATGCAAGCCGGGCGTGATTTTTGGTATGAAACCAGTACCATGTAAAAAAGTTCAAGGATTATCTTTGTTCCCTTGTTCTCCTTGCCTTTTCTCTTTTGTTCCCTTGTTCTCCGTTGTTGTTGAGCTTGCATGCATGCGTTTGGAATATTTAAAAATAAAAACTGGTACACATCTGCTGTGAGGCCATGTCATATACCGGTACCAGATACTATGATATTCTCCAAAAATACGTGTCCAGACTACTATACTAGACTATACACCAACACATCACACCACACCGGTTTTACAGCAGTAGTTGTTTCCTTCGTTTTTTCTCTCTTTCAACGCTGGCTGCATAACAATGTACTGCACAGCAACGGTATATCTGTGTTACAGTTTTGTGACCACAGATTACACCTTGCCGCAATGGGAAAGCGAAGGATCAATAAAAAGTTTGAATTCCAAAGATACCCGCCAAATTGTTTCAGAACACGCTTCCTATGGGCACGTTTAGAAGAAAAAAAAAAGTTCCCAACTTTTGGAAAAGCCCGAAAAAAGCAAATCTGGGGCCGATGTTGGGCCAAGATCGGCTTCAGAAAAACTCATCTCGATCTTTGGTTCGAAGCGGCGGGATTCCGAGTCCTCGACAGACGTCGATCGACGAAACCAATGATTGCGTAATGAATTCTGAACGGAGTGCGCTCGTTAGGGGCTCCGACCCACCCTTGGGTCACCGTCTTCACACAATGGCCGGTGCCGTGTGACGGGCGCTGGCCAGGCGTACAATAAAAAAAACTATTAGCCGCTGGTGCGTACGAAACAGAAGACAACATTTCTCGATCCGTCTCGAATGGCAAAAAACAGGCTTTTTTTCAGGTTTGAGAGGATACCGCAGGACGCCGCCGGCAAACTCTTGTTCCCTAGAGCATGTATCCACTTTCTATCTTCGATGCCGGCATCTATACTCGTTGGCCTTGCCCGACACCAAGCGGGTTGGCCGCGGGCTGAGTCTATATCCAGATCGAGCATCTATCGTCGCACGAGCTGATTTTTATCAGCGTGTTGACAATTTGCAACAAGAGAAAACAAATTGCGCGGCCTGCAGCCGTCAGAAAAAAAAAAAACGAAAAAATCAAACATTTTTTCCCTTTTTTCCCACAGCGGCGGTACGAGGATGTTTTCGGCTGTTTTATTAAAGCAATATTTTTGAAAGAAAAGTTTTGGACTTGGCGTTTCCATTGGCATAGATCTTACCTCTCTAGGATCTGAAGAATCGGCACGGACACTGGTTGGTTGTGCTGGATGTCGACGGGTAAAAAGAACTTTTTGTTTTTTTGTTGTTTTTTTAATCCTCCGTCGGACCGGTAAACGTTTTCCTTGTCTGTTGTTTGGAGTGCACTGCCGTCGTCGGGAAAAAATCTCTCAAATTTTAAGTACTACGGAGGGCCATAGTAAATAGCACCTACGGTACACACAGCAACCTATATATTTCCCTATTTTTACTAACAATACTTGGTCCCACTTACTATGGCCCCCCGTAATAGTTCCTCCCCACAATGGGACTGCAGTCTTATTAATGAAAGGGTTAACCACTTTTACCGCCAGCAGCACCGTAATAATGAGCTGAAGTTTCAACATACAGCAGTGTGCTGCTGTAGCTCGTTTGCCTCATTCGCCTTGTTTTCGATGTATGCGCCCGGCGAAGCAGGCGCCGGGAGTTGCTATAGATGTCTGCGCGGAATAACACAGAGTTCACCTTGTTCTTTGTTTTGCTCACACATCTGTATATCTATATATACCTGATGACGCAGGCGTTGAAGTGCTCTTCGTGTCCGAGGAGGCCGTTTTCAACGGAGCCAAAGCCATCCGCGGAGGAATCCCCCTCGTATTCCCACAGGTATGATCTTATACGAAGTAGTGTACCTCATCTCATACAGATTTTTTCCAAAGGTATGTATATGTATATATACGTACGGTTTTTCTCGGGAATGTGGTTGACTTGAAGTCCCGGCGGGGTGTCACAAGTTGAAAAGGGGGGAGCCGCATCATCAACATCATCCGAGTACTGATGTATTGCTGTATTGCTGCTGTGTGACAGGACTAAGTTCGACCACGTGTGCTGGGAGTTAACCCTTTCATTAATAAGAGTGCAGTCCCGTTTTGGGGACAAACTACTCAGAATTTGAGTGGTTTGTCTCCAAACCGCGACTGCACTTCTACAGCAGTAATGCGGAGTAGGGTTAAATGTGGTGCTACTGCTGTATCTCCTGGTGAAAACTGCACACACAGTACGTACATGAGAACACTGCTGTTGTTGTAGGTGCGTACCATATCTGCACAGTTTATTCTTGTAATGCCAAGCAAGTGTGAGTTTGTATGAATCGTCGTCCTGCCCCTTGCGCAGTATCCAACTGCACCTCTCTTGAGATTGTGTACGTGTTCGTTCCTACTTCCTAGGTCGACAGGAAGCACGGCCCACACACTCGAATACACACAAAAAAAGCGCCATCGGTGGCCGCCATGAAAAGAAAATCTTGATGAGCGACTGCTGCTGTTCCGTGGCTGCCTCATTGTAGAGAGCTCGAGGGAGGGTGTGATCAGACATGGTGCAACAGCAGCAGAAAAAAAGCTTGAAAAAATGTGGGGTTTCCAATTTCCTGCTTGGCTCTAGCAGGTCGGAATGGCTCCCCGTGGTTTTTTGTCAGAATTCGCGACTTTGAAAGCTCAGAGCACACGCCACGGACCTCGGCCGAGGCCCGCTTTTGCGCGGTGGTGTACCCGCGGGCCCCAGGCGTGCCGCGCAGCCGCGAGCGCGAGAGAAGACCCGCGGCCGAAAGAGAAAAGCAAAAGCACTTCGGAAGAGATTCAACTTGGTACATGGTAGTATAAGGGCAATAACCAAAAACGGGTATACCCGATGGGATTTTGAGTCAAAAACGGGTACAGCCTGTACTCAAGTCGAAAACACACCCCACGAGCCACGTGATTGCCCAAAAACAAATCGTGTCCGGCTTTGAAAGACAACGACCATAGTGCTTGCACCCGTAACTGGCCATAGTGCTTGCGGTTCCACCGCTTTTTTGTTTGTTTTTTGTGCCCAACCACTTCGCCTATGCTGTAGTGTGCTTTGTGCAACCGCTCTGTTCTTTCGTTTTGTCCCAAGCTCTCTTTCACCTTTGATTATATATTCGTCAGCGGCGAAATTGGCTCGTCCGTGCAAAGTTCTTAGCTTTGCAAGTGTTTTTTTCTATCGCCGGGGACTCTATAGCCATTTCGTATGCCAAGAAATATTTGAACGGCGGTGTGCGGTATCCATCCTCATATCTAGCGCCATACCAGTACACAATACCACACTTCACTTCACGCTCCAACAAATCTAAGCAGTACGTGCAACCTTGCAAGTATTTTGGGTGCACTTGTGCGTAATAGACCTTACGGCAGGCCTGGCCAAGTGTTGCGGGAGGCGAGGCAGGCATAGCAAAACATGCTCCTCTTGTTATGTACTCGTGCAATGAGCATCGACTACTACAACAGTATTTATGCCTTAAACACGGAGTTACAGGCCGCGTTGCTGTGCTTGGTATCGCTATCAGTGCCAGTTTTTACTCCGCACTGACGTATTACAATATTACTGGGGGCCATATTAAATAGGACCTACGGTACAGACAAAAACACAGACATTTGCCTATTTTTACTAACAATATTTGGTCCTATTTACTATGGTCCCCCGTAATGGTTGCCTTTCCGGAACGGGCCACCACACCGGCCGGAAATATAAGGAATGGTTGGTATTGGTATTAGTGTCCAAACGATCCTTATATTTACGCCCAGAGTGGTGTTTCTTCCCTTGCGGGGGGCTGTGTCATATTCGACCAGAGCCGCGTCCCGCGTCAAGGAACGGCGGCTTATTGGTTGACGCCGTCCTGTTTGGATGCTGATTGGATGCCGTGTTGTCTATAATTGTCTCAAAAGAAAGAGCGCTGAACCTGTTGAATTTGCGAGAGACGAGACTTTTAAGTAAGGGTGGAGCCGTGGTTGGCGCGTTATGGCGAAATCAAGTATTTGTGGCGTACTGCAGAGCCAGAGAGCGTGGACTGGACGCCTTGAATGGAGATGCGACAACTTCCCAGAAAATTGTCTCACGTTATCGTCCAGGCTGTCCACGGTGTAGCACCGAACCGCGGTGCTTTTTTTTCTATTCTCAGAACCCTACTCAAATACCGTTAAGAACCCACCACAATACTCCGTACTAGCGTCGTAGCAAACTACTTGATTTTTACAGACACTCACGCCCGACCTCGTTTTTTTTCGTTGCGATATTCGAACGGTGTGGTTAAGTGCGTTTTTTTTTTTTTTTTTTCCATCCGCACGGTGCGATGCGATACGAACCTCATTTTCTTGATACTCCTTCGGTGCGGTGCGGTGCGGTTTTGTTTTTTAAAGCAAAATCATACAGTGCGGTGCGGTGCGGTGCGGTTAAACCACACCGAACCGCACCGCACCGTGAAAAGCAGCGCGCCGTAAAAAGCCCTGGTTATTGCCATAGAAAGTTTTGTCAAATCCTATACCTCCTGGTTTCCTGGAGTATCTTCCTGGTCATTTTTCGTGCGCTGATTTTCCTGATTTTGATTGCTGAAAGAGGAATTATTTTGCCCTCTGTTTAATTTCTGGCGAGCGCGTAATTTGATTTGTTGCCCTGTTTTCCCGGAATCGTTGGTACGAAAAAGGGGTGAATCAGGGAAACACTTCTTCGGCAGTAGCGGCCCATACGTAGTTGTGATAAGATGGTCATGCATTCGGTATCTATCAATAGATGCCGTGAAACTGCTGTGACAACATAATTGACATAGCAAGCAGTGTCGTACACCGAAGTGTCATTTTGTTTATGGTTTTTCGGATAGTGCTATTGATAGCGCTCTAGCACCTTTCTGTGACCACGGACTCCTTGACTTATTCCAGAGCTGGCATGAGAACAGCGACAACAACACCAGGAGTAGAAGCTGCTGTCTTCGCAGAGCCTCCTCTCAACGCGGCGTCTCGTTCGACACTCGCTTTTCCGCCCGCTACCGACAGCGTGGGTAGTTTGGGGGAGCCGCGGGTAGACCCGATGCCTGCCTGCCAGCGTGCCTCATGTGCCTCATGTGCCTCATACATATCTGTCCCCAATCATAAGAACCATTTCGACTAACTATTAACTCGCAATAGTTCGCTATGTTACGGGACAAGTGTGATGAGATGTTGCAACACATCCCCTCGGACGAATTTCCAAGGTGGTTTCCTCAAAAGCGGCGAGGGTGTAAACGCCTACTTACACTTGTCTATGGAAAAATGTCAACGAGATGTCTTCCAACGCCACCACTTTCGTTGAGTGTGGCCTAGTCCCTTAAGGCATGTTTCGGAGAAAACTGGCTCCGAAATTCGTCCCAGGGGAGGTGTCGTCTTATCACACGGGTGATAGTCTTGCACGGTACCTACCTGCGGCCTAGCCGACAACGATTTCGAGAGGCGAAAGGTACATGCACCCTCCCCGTTTCTGATGTTGACCATCCACTGATAAACCAGCGATGGCCAGCTTGAACCCTCTTTGCTTGGGTGACACGAGCAATGAAAGGCAGGGGTTATGGAAGAAGCCAGAAAACAACACCCCCCCCCCCCTCAGTCGCATACTTTCCGGGCACGCAGCGATCCTTCCTGCCTGCGACACAGAAGGTTTTGCCCGTGCACGTACTTATATGCAGTAGTGTATCGACAGTTTGCCGTTTGTTTTCCGTGACCCCGTGTGACGTGTTGCTGTCGACAGTTCGGACAGCCTGACAAGGCGATGCCTAGCCACGGCGTTGCCCGGACGGCAGCGTGGCAGCTGGTGGAAGAAGACTCGCCCGAGGCCGACGGCCACATCAAGGTGAGGCGGCCGTTGTCGTTCGTTCGTTTTTTTTTTCGCGCACGAGCTACAGTACGTACGTAGAGCAGAAGTGTTCGACCTATATACAGAGGATAAGATATCGTCGCATTACTCTCATAAAAGCGCCAATTCTGGACGGGAATGTCAGGAGCATTGTGGTATACAGATGAACACCAAATGGTCCTGACATTTGCGTAATGGCAGTCCAAACTGGTCTTACGGTGGTCCATAGTTAATAGGACCTATGGTGTACATAAAAATCCATATATTTACCTGTTTTTACTCACAAATATTTGGTCCTATTTTCTATGGTCCCCCGTAATAGGTGATAACCCTACTCGTATACCGTACGAGTAGTTGCTTAAGAGTAGTTTTTTTCGGCTACAGCAGTTGTTAGTCTACTGTTGATATCGCAGTCTACTGTAGCATAAGCAATTAGTAGCACAGGACACCGATGCCATATTACTGGTTTCAGAACGAGGAAAAAAGCCAGCCCTGTGTGAATTTTTCACGGGGGCATGTACGTGTGTACCAGTTTCTCTATTATATACTGAACTTGAGTATATAACCGGGCAGGGTTTTTTTTCCTTCTTTTTTTGAGCAAATCACATGCTGTTTTTTTTCCCGTTCTGTTTATTACGGGGGACCATAGTAAATAGGACCAAATATTGTTAGTAAAATAGGTAAATATATAGGTTTTTATGTGTACCATAGGTCCTATTAACTATGGACCCCCCGTAATAGTTATTTTTATTTAGTATTCTGAACTTGAGTATAACTGGGTAAGGATTTCTCTTGATTTTGTTTAGAAACTATGCCTGTTTTTTTTTCCGTTCTGTCAAGTTTATTTGTTTTACTACTATCAATATTGATTATATGCAAATGTGTTGTGTTGACCCATTTCGTCTGCCTGAATTCGGAAAATAAATAGTTGACTATTTCCAGCACGAAATACGGAAGTTGGAAAGTTTTATTATTTATTAGTGCTGCAATGCATGCACATGCACATAGCCGTGTATCTAGGTCTGAACTGATTTCACGTCATTTGTACACAAAACGAGAGTACAGTCCTTAAGGCCAAAACGGCTTGTAACCTGAAATGGTTCAAGTTGGTTGCAGACCCGCGGGTCGCGTCAGGAAGTCTTCAAATCTCACGCGTCAGGTCGGGGCCGGGTTTAGATGACCCGACCCGACCCGACCCGACCCGACCAGGCCCGCGAGGCTTGACCCGACCCGTGAAGAGCCCTGGTGATTTGTCCCCGAAACAGGATTGCAGTCCTAAAAATTTGTTAAGCGTGCGTTTGTTAGTGCCAGATGTATTCGTATACTATTCCTGTTTTCCTGCGGGGGTCCTGTTCTGCTTTGTACCACTCTGGCCGTAAATATAGTGTCCGCTTGGTATAAACAGCAATGTATAAACGTTCTTTGTATCCCGGGCCAAAGTGTGGTATGGGACCAATCAGGACCCATAGTGGACCCTAAAACGATATATTCCCCCTATTGATACTACTACAGTCAGTACTCCTTGTGATTGTCACTAATGCGCATCTACTGACCGCATCCAATGACCGCATCCACTGACCGCATCCAACGACGGCTGCGAGTCGGGTCCTTTTTCTTTAGTCGCGATGTGGAACTTTCGTCGCATGGTTGGGTTGCTTCTGAACGTAACACCTTATCGCCCTAAGTACTACTGGTATGACACCTCTCCGATCGGGAATAGTGTCTCCGCTTGAGCTGTGAGATGACCAGAGCGATACCTATAAATAGTGCCTGGTAAAAAGCATGTGGGTGGATTCGCTGGAGTTCCAGGACGCCAGGAGAGCATGTCTCGAGAGGGCGCGGGGGGGGGGGGGGGGGGGGGTTAGGGGGGAGGGGGGGGCGTACTCATTTGTTGCTTGCCTCAGTCATTTGACCAATCACCACGCATCCCTTTGGAGACGGGGTGGTGTACTCGATATGATGCATGGCCGTAGTCGTACTGTATGACCATAGGCCCTCGCACCGCTGCAATGCCGGGACGGACCAGGCAGACACTGGTTGCGCCAAGGCAAGCGCACCGTGAGGTGTTCGGCGAGTGGCATGAAGCGTGAGCTGCACCCTATTACAGGGGTCCATAGTAAATAGGACCTACGGTACACAGTAAAACGTATGTATTTCCCTATTTTTGGTAACTATATTAGGTCCTATTTACTATGATCCCCCGTGATAGTAAGAGCCACTTATGAGGCGGGCTTGCATATGGATGACCACTTGAATGAGTTGATTATGTTTTCCGGTGTGGCCATTTCAAGGGAGGGGAGGGGGGGGGGGCTAAGGCCGGAGGCTACCACAGCCTGACGGCTTGGACTCAAAAAGATCGTGAAGAACCGTCGCAACGCCTATATTCGCTCGCATGAGCCCTTCTTCTGTCTCCAGCCACTTCTCAACGAACAACTGTTTTTTTTGGGTGATGTTTCACAAAAAAAAAAAAACAAGTGAGCCCTTCCACCAAGGTGGTAACGTGCTCTCGATACGCTTGTAGTTGGGTGGGTCCTCCGTTATATAAGAGTGAAACGTTTCGTACAGCGTGACATCAATTCTGTGTGGGACAGGCAGTAAGTCTTACGTGCGTCTGACATCAGCTATGGAAAATGAAACGGAGGACGATATATGTCGCCAACCCCCGACATACGCGGGTGTCTTGTGGTGGTGCGTACCGGTAACGTTTCCCCCGCGTCTTGTCAATCGTCGATCGTCTTTTCAGGCCAACTTTCTCCTGGAGCATTCGGACGAGACGCTCGCCAAATGGCCGCACAAGTTCAGGTGCGCTACCGCCATTGCCCTAATGCTGCTGCCGAGCTGCAATAAGAGCCTCTGTATTTGCTTGCTACTGCTGCTGCTGCAGATCACGCAACGCGCTCACTGGTGTGATGCGCCGCCGTCGCTTAAGTGCTGCACCGCTGCTTCATTGTTCGATCTACTGTCTACGACTCGTGGGATGCTGATGCTGCTGCTGCTGCTGCTGCTGATAGTGCTGCTGCTGATGCAGTTTCCGGGGGTTGTTCACGCGTTGCAAGTCCCGTCTGTCACACGAGTAGGCAAGCTGGCAACGACAGGAACAAACTATTCGTATTTCCCAAGCGTTTGGTTTCCCTTCCCGTTCGTTTCCGCTGAGCACCCCAACCGCATACGCGGGCAGCTGTTTGCCTTCTCCGCTGCAGTTGCTGCTGCTGCTGCTACCGCTGCTGCTACCGCTGCTGGTTCGCTTCATTCCTTTTTTTTTTTTTTTTTAGTGTCTCTCCTTGCCCTAGCGTCTGCCCTAGCCTACCCTTGCTGAAGCTGCTGCAGGTCCGTTTTGGTTGATTATTTTTTGTTCGTCTCTCCTTGCCTCGAGTGTTGCGGTGTTCGCTAACTAAACGTTTTGGTTCTCACCCCCCCCCCCCCCCTCGCGATTCGGCTGTGCGCGGCAGCCTACGCTACGAGGTGGACCTTGCCGAGGATGTCCTGGGAGTGACGCTGCACATCAGCAATACCGGAGAGGAAGCATTCGACTTCCAGGCATGCAACCATAATATTGGAAACCCCACCCCCATGGCCCCCAAGAAATGAAAATAGTGGTAAAGAAAAACACAATTTTGTTTTGTCATATGATATTACGTGGAACTCCCGTGTGACCCCCAAGATGAAGAGGGAAGACAAGTTTGCCTGTCGGGAGGTTTGAACGCTTGGTTTGGTTTGACAGTAACCCGAAAGACTGTTATTTCGGGGGACCATAGTTAACAGGACCTATGGTATACATAAAAACCTATATATTTACCTATTTTTACTAACAATATTTGGTCCTATTTACTATCGTCCTCCGTAATATTAATAGCTAGAGACCCGTGCTGCGGTGGCGTTAATTTGATGAATTTCCTCGCTTCTACCATACCAGGTAAGCATCACCGGAGCCGCCTCTGCGACCGCCTCGTTGCCTCCAGCGTCGATCGGTCAACCTCACCTCAACCGTATCCGAAACCTGTCGTGAAGCTCACCACTTGCTCGATAAAAATGGTTGGCATACACCGCGTACGAGTGAAAGGAACTCTATTAATAGACTAATAAGCGTCAACCAATGTTCGATCGGGTCTGATCTGATTGACTTAGAGCTAAGGTTGGGGTTGGCTATGTTCGTGTCGTACACAAGGACCCTCAACAATTTTTCTCCAAAAAGCTGGTGAGCCGCCTACCTTCTTGGGGCATCGAGACGGAAAAATTGAATGCAGCAAAGGTCAACGCGTGATTCGCGGATGATACAATGTAGTGTCCGAGTGAGTTACAAATGGTTGAATGAAAGCAGCCGTGCGGCGCGGGCGCAAGATGAGCATCTTATTATACCTGCAATGCTCGGCGGTCACGCCGCTAGTGGACGGTTGAGAACACCCAACTTTATCAACCATTGTTTTGGTCGCTATAAATATGTCGATATTGCTGAAAGGAGTTGAGATGCCCTCTCACCGAAACTGCGTCCGTAACCGTGGCCATACCCGCTCCCCGAAATAGTATATGTAGGCGTTTCCGTGTCCAAAACCGCAACCGAGTTACCCGTCAGAACCGTATCCTTCCCCACACCCGCCAGCCTCACCGGCCAGCGCAAGAAATTTTAACTAGAAAAGTATCCGTGCCCGCCGCTACAGCCCGCAGCAGTAACCGTAACGGTGTCCGCGCCCGTCACAATAGTCGCGACCGAATTATCACCATATGAGATTTAGCGCCACTGCAGCGATCTCCGTCGCCGTTACCCGAAACCGTGTCCGGGCCCGTCGCCATTCGAGTCAACGCCACGATAGCCGCCGCCATACGTAACTAATACTCTTAACGTAACCCTGACCTTGACCGCGTGACCCGTGTCGGCGTGTGTTTTTTTTTGGCCAGAGCTTGCTCCACACGTACATCGCGGTGCCGGAGATCGAGAGCGTTCAGGTCGAAGGCTTCCACAACCTTGAGTACATTGACCAGGTGAGTGATGCTCTCGCACCCGTTTGCGGCGTGACACCTCCTATCCCTGGTAGGCGCGATGGTTCATCTCCCCTATTGGTCAGACGGTGCTAAAAACGTCATCAGGAACGAGGTCAGGAACGGTGCTGGGGAAGGTGCCTAGAACGGTGCTAGGAATGACGCGGGGCACGGTGCCAGGAACGGTGCCGAAAGACGCTACAGGTATTGGCTAAACACGTCCAACTCTTGAGAGCCCGAGTTATTTACGCGTATTGACTGATAGTGATCGTACTTCGCCGACGATGCGCGCCACTCAGGGGCACGCGTCTAGACACTACAGATGCGGGCATTCGCCAAAGCGTTGCGGAGCCGGGGGAGGGGATGGGATCTGGGGAGGGGGGAAGGGTGAGGGTGTACTCATTGTCATGCATGGCCGTAGTCGTATGGCCATAGATCCTCGCATATTTACAATGCCGGGACGGACCGCGTCGGGTTTTCACCGACCAGGCAGACATCGCTTGCACCAAGAGCGAAGCGCCGTGAGGTGTTGAGCGAGTCACATGAAAGGGGAGGGGAGGGGGGGATTGACAAGGTGTTTCTTTAAAGCGATCGACGACCGACGTGGCGCGTGCGTTTCCCGTGGATAGGCGATAGAATAGATACGGCGGCGCTTGCGAAAGGTCGGACACTCTGTTTTAGATCAACTCTTCCGCGTTTTTTTTCGCAAGGTTCGTTTATTTTTCCACTACTGGTACCACCTTGCGTGACCCCTTGAGGCGTTTCGCATTGCGGCCACGCTTGCACACCGCGGCCGGCGCCCTCCGCTGCAAGCTGCAAGTAGGGTTCATTCCCGGACTGGTCAATTGACCTACGTCAAGATATATACGATACCTTGGTTCGTGGTTGGTGAAGCACTTATACGTCGACCAATTGTTGATCGCTTGGGTTTTTCCCTGTGTATACCGGCCACGCGCGTTTTTCCCAATTGCCGTCCGTGAGGCCCGCGACGTGCTTGAATACTTCGAAGTACCTGTTGCGTCTTGCCTGTTGTCTCACACGTGTTACGTGTTACCAGATACAGCGGTAGTGCGTGGTACGTGTTCCCTTGCGTGTTTCCTCGTTCTTGTTGCTGCTTGCGTGTTTCTCTCTTGCGTGTTACCTCCTGCGTGTTTCCTTTTTCTTGTTGCTGCTTGTCTGTTACCTCTTGCGTGTTACCTCCTGCGTGTTACCTCGTGCTTGTTGCTGCTTGCGTGTTACCTCTTGCGTGTGACCTCTCGCGTGTTTTCTCTTGCCTATTATCTAGTGCGTACTTCTTGCGTGTGCGCGTTTCCTATTTCCTGTTTCCTTTTATGTTGTTCGTTCTTGCGTGTTCCCTTTGGCGCGTCACATGCTACCTGTTTGTTGGTAGGCGTCCCCTCGTTCGTTTACCTCTAGCGTGTTACCTTTTCACGTCCTGCGTTGCCTCGTGGTCGTTCACTTTTACGTGTTCGTTCTTGCGTGTCATATACAAGCTGTAGCTGCTGTTTGTCACGTAACTACCACTTTCCTGTTATCTCCTGCCTATTGCCTCGTTGCCACCCGCGCGTTGTCCGTAACGTGTGCCATGTTCGCTCTTGCGTGTTACTTCTCGCGTGGTACCTCTTGCGTGTCACATATTGCCCACTACCTTTGACGTGTTTACCGCCTCCCGTGTGTGCGCGCTGTTGCGTCAGCTGGAGGGCAACGCTGTGAGCACGGACGAGCGAGACCAGGCCGTCTTTACCCGCGAAGTGGACAGGTGCGGCATGGGCCAGGCGTATATGAAGAACGAGAAAAACATGACACCACTTCTTGTGTTGAGTCCTGCACAGGGAGGGGGGTGTTCGTACTGAATCCCGAAATTCCATCTTTGAATCGAAGTTATAAAAAACAACGGCACACCTTTTGTATGATGGGCAAGTGAATCTTAATACAGGGCAAGCTTAAGTTAATTAAAAGCGTAGGCGAAGATAAATCGAGTCCTGTGTGGCGTTTTAAAAAATCCTTTGTTACGCACCCGAAACCGGCTGATCTAAACTTGACCAGGCTAATATTGTGGGGTGAAAGGCCAATCAAAGTCGGTGATAGCTGGATTTCTGCCAAATCTATGGAAGTAGAGCGTCCTAAATAGTAAATATGGGGTATAGCGCTGTATAAGCAAGGGGGAAATCTTTTCTTACTAAACTTTGGCAAACTCCGAGTAGTATTAATTCTTCAAAAGAACGCCTTTTTATTTTGCTCGCGCAGAGATGTAACTGATTTCATGTATATTTCTCACGGAAGGAGTGTACCATTTGCTCGTTTTACCTTTTTCTTCGCGTACCCTCGTACGAGCCTGTCGCCGAAAAACATTGACGAGGCAGTAAAGTGCTACGTAGGGGTGGGAATGGATTCGTTTTAGTACGTAAAAAAAAACATAGAATGTCGCATGGTCGTTATCTGGGGAAACAAATCTTTAGGAAATTAACCGATCCGTGATTGGGAAAAAAAAAAAAAATGCCACCAAAAAAATCGTTCTATGATGCTGCCTCTCAAAAAAAAAAAAGTATTGCAAGCATCGATGTTGTGGCTTTGAGCTACGCGCTGAATAAAAGTCAGCCTTGCTTTTGGTACGAAGCGTGATACAGAACAGCGCATTACCAAGCCCTGAGCGTAGACCAGCAGCGTCGACACGGACGCGCGATCGTGAACGAATCGCACGTTCCTGGGGGGGGCTTGGGATGGGCGACCAGCAGCACAAGAATGCTCCCCCCCCTGTGCAACACATACATCTTGCACAGATCAAGTCGCAGTATGTGGTCCTGGTCTACTGCTCTTGGGCACGTGTAAACAACAACAAGAACATACCCACACACCGCATCGAACAATCTGCTGCGTGTTTCTATACTGCACTTCGTCGAGACCGAGATTTGGACTGCGCTGCCTGCACCTCCGTGGAAGCGCGCCCCACCTTCAGCTCACGGCCAAGTTGTTGCTGTGCGTGCAGCTAGGCTTGAGCCTTGCGGCCAAGGCTGCATTTGCCACACGCCTGAAATCTGCACGGTGCTGCTGCTGCATGTACTCGTACGTACCTATTACGGGGGACGATAGTAAATAGGACCAAATATTGTTGGTAAAAATAGGTAAATATGTAGGTTTTTATGTATACCATAGGTGCTATTAACTATGGTCCTCCGTAATACCACTCTGTCCGGAAATGTAAGGAGCCGAATTTTCTCCTATTTTCATAATTAAACCATTCCTATATTTCCAGACAGGGTGGTACGGTAGAGCATTTTTTACTCGATCGTTTTCTCACGTGAGACAACAGTAGTAATGCGTTCGTATCTGAACGCTACGGGTAACTCGCTTCCTGCCGCATCAAGGTCCGATTACAGATGGTCTTCCCTGCTGCGATGACACCGGGTGTGATGGCGATCGCTCGGGGTGCGGCCGCGTTCATGTCTGGCGCCGTTTGCGCGATACGATGAACTGGGCGTCCTTTTTTATCTCGGGATATTTTTGTCGAATTTCCCATCAACAATTGACCCAAAAGAGAGCCCCTAACAGCACCTAATTTCGTGTCGGCTATTTGTCGGATTCAGGCGCGCGCATTGCATTGCTGTGTGCGCAAAGTGCTTCGGCATCGATTGAACTAGTTTAGATTTTCTAGTAGTTTCAAAGAGTTCTTCCCTAGACAGAAAGATACGAATACAACCTGAAAATTCGAGCTTTTCCCGCATATTTCCAGAAAAACTGACGCAACAAAAATCTGCAGATCAAAACACAACCAGTCAGTCGATCGTTTTTTTCCAATTATGGGAGGTGTGCGTCTAACTTTATCGTCCAATTCGTTTCCTGTGTCGAGAAAGCAGGTGTTCGGTACTCCACGTGAATGTAGTCTAAAACCAAGTAGATAGGGTGGTGGCAGATATTTTCAAAAATCGTTCTTTCGAGTTGGACATTTTTTTACGTCTAAAACGAGTCCATTCCCATGCCTAACCGTAAGCGGCTTAATGTTGTCCCCGTTGTGCTGTGGCCATTATGTTGAAAAACCCCGATGTTGGCGGATGAAGTCGTGTGGGAGTAAGGTGCTTGGTGGGCCTGTCGGCACCTAAATATATCATACCGGCTGAGTAAAGACAGTCAGCCTACCGTATAAAATGAAACAAAAATACAACAAATATATACCAGGTACTAAACGACACGTGTGATGAAACAAGACTCACCCCCGGACTAGATTTTATCGACATCGAAAAAAAAGGGCGCAAAGGCCGAGGAGCGACGCGTCTATCCAAAATGGAGATGGAAATATCTCGACTACTGTCAACAGATGTTTTCCGAGCCGCCATCTTGGTATTGTGTGTGTTCCTCCCTTGCTTTGAAAATAATCGTCTTCAACGTTCGTGCTCTTAGTGCTGTGGGCTTAGTGCTGTCGCCGTTGTTCGGGACACCCACGAGACAAGTTACACAACTCTGAACGGAAATATAAGGACCGTTATGCCCTTCTCAACGGATATTCAAGGATCGTTATATCACTCTCAACGGATTAATAAGGACCGTTATACCGCTCTCAATGGATACATCAGGACCGTTATGTCATTCTCAACGGCCATAATGACCGTTATGCCAATCTCAACGGACAAGTAAGAACCGCTATACCACTCTCAACGGATATATAAGGACCGTTATGCCACTCTCAACGGATACATAAGGACCGTTTGCGTTAAACATATATGGAAACGTTTTTTTAGTATTGAGGGACACAGTGGTACTGTAAAAACTTTTAGTCCGGTACCCGTTTCGCTGTGGCCGCTCTATTAGTGGAAACCCCAATTATGGTGGATGAAGACGCGTTGGATCAGGCGGCCTGGACGGGCCGTGCCGGCGGCTCATTATTCATCTGGCGCTGGATCAGGGTGCCCACCAAGTGGGGGCAGGGTCGGTAAAAGCGTAGACCTTTGAAAAAAAAAATGGCATGTACCGTATATCAGGCATATCACACTGGGTGATCGATAACACACCCCGCGGGATGAAATTCAGAGGTGATTTTCTCTAAAATCTGGGGGGGGGGGGGGGGGGGGGGGGGGGGGGCACACACGACCATTTTTCCGGCGTTGAGAAGACCACCTCCGAAGACCCATAGACGCGCCGCTCGTCGTCGTTTCCAACTCTCCCCTCTGTGTCATGTTACGTGTTTTACATTAGGTAAATAGTTGTTATCCCACGTCACCTTGGTGAAGCGGTTACACTCGAGGTATTTGGGGCTGCACCGGCCTTTTGTACAACATACCACTAGGAATTTGGGTGGGATTTTTTGTGCTGTACGTGCCTGATCTGTACGTACAGCAGTAAATCGTGGGGGAGGGTTTTGTCCTCCCATTTCTTGTCTTCGCCTCACCTCTCCATGCTTCCCCTACCCCTTTATTTCGTATCTCGGATCCGGGGTCACATAGCAGCCCCCCCTCCCCCCCCACCGCGCTCAATGGTCAAACAACTAAGGCAAGCAACAAATAAGTACGCCCCCCGCCCCCGCGCGCGCTTACCACGGTATGAAAGGGTCAACTTTGACAATACAAATATTCCAACTTTCGAGGGTACCTCCTTTGTTATTTCCCATCCTTACCGGCGATACTAAAGTCCAACAGCCTCGATAGATGGGGTCACCGAACCCGTGACCCGACCTAACCCGATCCGACCCGACCCGAGCCACCCTGACCCGATCCGACCGGTGAGTTTCAGAAGACCTTCTGACCCGAGCCGCGGGTCGGGCCATGACCCGTGAGCAGCCCTGCATAATTTTAAGTTTTGTACATTTATTTGTTCCCCGGCGGCTTATTGTCTTATTTTTGCTCGCTTGGCTTGCAGAATCTACACCGGGGAGATCGGTGACGTCACCGTGGTGGGCGGCACGAAGGTCAACAACTCCTGCGTGAAGAAAGCATCGGAGGGCTCCGAGGTGAGTCAGCGGATGTATATGTATATATTGATAAAACTAGGAACCAACAACTGTGAGATCGAGGATTTGGTCGAAACTCATCATCTTTGCATGCTGTGTGTGGCACTACTACGGGGGGTCCATAGCTGATAGGACCTATGGTATACATAAAAACCTATATATTTTCCTATTTTTTCGTAACAATATTTGGTCCTATTTACTATGGCCCCATGCCATGACGGCAGTATATGTTGACATATTCCTCCAATGATTTATTTACCGTTGGGAGGGACGTTTGGCGAGCGCAGTCGGCGAGCCGCGTTTCTAGCTGACGAGCGATGATGAGCGAGAACTCACACATCGGACCCATGATAGGTTTAACCAAGCTACATTAGCTTCATATATCAGGGAATATAGACTCCTAGAGCTGACCACTGGCACAATGTATCTACTGGCAGCAGTAATCTACTGATTGACCTGGCCGGTGTAGTCGCCAAGTGTTTTCACATCACGTACGCCAAAGAAACACGACGTAATACTTCACGGTAACCCACTCAATGCGTCTCGGGGGGAGAGAGTGGAGGGGAGAGACCGTATATACTGCTGCAGCCCAGTACGCTGATTGATGTCATTGATGTCGACGACGGTATTACCGATTGGTCTTCATGTTGATCTTTTTAAGGGTCAAAGGTCCTTATAATTCCGTCCAGAGTGTATCGTATCGAAGGCCATTCTCGTTCGACATCCAACGCTACGGTAGCACTCGCACATGTATCGCGGATGATACATACGTACATGGAATTTCGAGCTGGTAACCAATAGCAGTATGGACAAAAGTACATCGTATTGACACTCATGATAAAAGCACAACCCCCATCCCCAAAAGTCTGAACGGATTCGGAACAAGTGATACAGAGGTCAACCGTTGCTCAGGAGCCAACTCTCTCTGCCGCCTTGCTTTGCTTCGGGATTCGTTTGTTGTTTGCTCCTCCCCGGCAGGTGTGTGTGCCGGTGGACGTCGTGCTGTGGAACCCGTGGATCGCTAAGGCCAAGGTAGGGTGGCTTGTAAAAATGTTGGGGTGGCTTGTGTGTGTTTGTTGGTCTTCGCCCCTTCCCTTCCATTATCTTCGCCGTTCTTTTTTTCTCTCTCTCGCTTCCTACTAATACTCGTAGCTCGGATCCGGGGCCATATAGCAAGCTTTACCCTCCCCTCCCCATACACGCCTTCCTTTTTATCGCGAGAATACTTCATTCAGCCGTTTCTTCCCGCGTCGACTCGCGTCTAATTTCGTCGGCGAAGGCCAACAACATCTACGTTCTAGGCACTAGTTGCAGTAGTGCCTATCCTCACGAGTTGCCTCCCGATACATCGCACCCCACCGAGTACGCAGACCTCAAAAGTTTGTTTCGGTACGCACCAATAATACGGGGGGAGCTCATCGTGTAGTAGTTATCAGAACCAAATATGTTGGGGATGCCCGATTTCTCTAGCCTGCAGCCCCTCGTTACAGTATTACGCAAGCTTTTTTTTTACCAATCCGCCGGGGCATTTAAAAAAAACACAAAAAAAAGTGTCACGATTCCGGGGCAAATCGTGGTGGTGTGTAAACAAGCGGGGCTCTGATTTGCCGCATGACCCTATCACACTCGGGTGATAATATAACACACCCCCCCCAGACGATTCTCAAAGCTGTGATGGGTTTCTCGACGGTGGGGAGGGAGGGCGTACCGAACACGCCGAGCGATGATGCGTCTGTCTGTCTATGCAACCAACCTTCTCGACGAAATATTTCCGAATCAGCCACCATTTTCGTTGTGTGTGCCCTCCTTAAGAAATGTTTTGGAGGAAGCCGGATCTGAAATTCGTTGGAGGGTGCTGTGACATCGTTCCGAGTAAGAGAGGGCGGGAAAGCTCGAGTTGTTGAAATCACACGCTCCGGACCTTAGAGAATCTGACAACGTCGATCCCGATAGATGGATCTACAGATCATGTAGGTCATCGAGTTTGTTCGGGGCAGAGGTTTTCCTGGTTCGTGTGATCTGTATGATATGTGTGATCGGTGTAATCTGCACTATCTACTGTAAGGACATGTTTCGCTGGGTTGGGTCTGCCGTATAAGTCATATCCTGCACAGCCTCTCGCAGCGGCAGGGTCGGAAATAGATTATCTAGATCACGATCTATCTGTACATGATATGTTCGATGCGCCGAAGATCTCAGCTTCCCACAAGAAAAAAATAAATATTGTATTTTTGTGTGTCCGCGATGCCGTGAGTTTTCGACGTACCGTGATGTCGCGTTAGTTGCTACTGTCTATTTGTTTGGCGCGTGTGGGAGCAGCCGTAGACCGCAGTCCGCATGGTGATCTATGAACAGGACAGGTTTCCTGCGTTGGATCCATGCTACGCATATCCTGCACAGCACCTCATAACGGCAGGGTAGGATCTATCTGTAGATGATCTATCTAGTCTATCTGTAGATGATCTGTCCGGCGGGTGGAAATTTCTGCGTTTTTTCCTACGCGTAGCACCGTCACCTGTACGAAACTATATACAGTATGTTCATCCGAGCAAGGTGAAACCAAAGTATGTACCAGTACAGTATAGTAGGGGAACTCAGGGAAGCCGAGAAAGGATCACGCTCTACGTTTTGATCACTACTGTATTCGACTCATTCCTCTATATTCTATATTATATGTTACTGTTTTTCCACTGAACCGTCCCCTCTTCCCACTGTCTTCCTTTCTTGTGTCTCGCTGGCTTGTATTTGTCAATGCTCTACAATTTGGTTGGTGTCTATTTTTGTCCGCGTGTGTGCATGTCTCTCCCAGTCTCTGGGGGACTTTGGAGACGAGGAGTACCACAAGATGGTCTGCATCGAGCCTGGAATCGTCAGCAAGTTCCACAGGTGGGCTAAGGCAGAAAAAAAAAGAAAAAAAAAATGGAGAGAACGAAAACATGAATGGATGCCTGGTATGTAGAAAGACATACATGATCAACGGAAAACAAGAAAACACAAGGATTATAGAACCAACAAAAGAAATTGAGGAAGGAAGGAAGAAAGAAGGACGGAAGGGAGAAAGATGGAAGGGAGCCAGGAAGGAACCGTATCTATAAAAATAAGGGATGGAAGAAATAAACGAACGAAAAACGAAGAGCAAAATGAAATATCGATATATTCAAAGAAAGAGGGGGGGAAAAAAACAAAAAATGGAAAGGACGCGGGGGATAAAACGAACCTGGCCTTGTGGTACGAAGCACCAGTGTATCGGTATCATTTTCGTAAGGCGTACGTAGGCCGTATCGTTTCGCTACACAGCCGCGGCCCACTTGACGCCAAGAAGGAATGGCCACTCATGTGCTACAACACAGCTATTACTAGACGTGCCTGGTAGTTGGCTTTTTATTACGGGGGTACATAGTTAACAGGACCTATGGTGTACATAAAAACCTATATATTTTCCTATTTTTACTAAAAAAAATTGGTCCCGTTAACTACGGACCCCCGTAATAGTACTGTAGTTGTATATGTGGACAAAATCCGGTGCAAACAGACGAGCAATGCAAATGCCTAAACCTGTCAATACGACGAGCACGGGCGCAAGATTGTTACGGTCACTTTTTTTGAAGGGTTTTGATTACTTTTCATATGTGACCGTTCCCGGATTTCTTGTTTCCGGCCCCGAGTGTCTTGTGGACCGACGTTGCCTGCGAGAGCGTGAGAGCAACATGCAGAGCGGAATGGCGCGGCTGCTACTAGGTACAAGTGTTGAGAATCTGATGGTGGCTGTTCAAGAAAGGCGAAACCTTTCTCGGGATGCCCGACACTCGTACCTGCATCAGATTGCAGCGCCTAAACGCTGGCCCAGCCTACATGCAGCAACAGAAAGTCTTCCCAAACGCCAGTTTCCCCCACCCAACTAGATAAGAGACTGAAAGCGATGCTGCTCAGGCACCCGTTTTGGTGATTCGGCGTTCATACCTACATATACCTCCATCCATCCTGTGTTAGAACAATCGGCACGGTACACCTGTGTTGCATCGCCAACAAAATGTTTTTTTTTATGTGCCTTAAAAAAAGATAATATTATTGAAACCGGGGTTAGGCAGAGATCAGCCACACGAAGGGCCTTTTGAGGCACTCTGCACGGTCACCGTGCCACCAACTGAAGCCCGAAAAATGTCATACCCATAACGCTCAGAGAAACTCGTTAGGAGCCTGTTCTGTGGCTGGTTGGCGCTAGATCGTCCTAGGTTTGAGATAAATTCGGTTCATCGCAGCTTCAAGCAAAAGGCAGCTTCGGTCGAGGCAATTGCGCGCTGCCCGATTAGGCCATTTTCCCCGGCCGGGGTCCGACTCAAAGACCTTGACGAAATTGACCAGATTTCCGTTCTGTGTGCTCGGTTACAGCCTGCCATGTCATGTTCGCCTTGCGAAATCAGGGATCGAAGCTCCAGCTGCCACGGTCGAGCTGAGAATGGTGCCTAAAAAATCAGGGATCGAATCTCCAGCTGCCACGGTCGACCTGAGAATGGTGCCTAAAAAGTAACCAAAAAAATACCAAAACGGCTATCCTGCTCTCGCTTGTGCCGACAGTCGAAACACGCCAAAGAAGTCCGTTTTCTGTCCCGACGCATACGCAGACACGTGGTACATGCTGGCCTTGCTAATACAGCAGCTACTGCATCCTTGGGAAGAGTAGCGGCAGAGCAACGGAGCATGTTCTACGCTTCTGCTGCCGGGCTAAGACCTACCAAAATTTTCTTAAAAACCGTTACTGAAATGACCGAGGAAAGTGGTACGAGTATGATACGAGCATATTTTTCTACATCAGCCAAAAATACACTTGGCTCCATTAAAATAAAATCTAAATAAAAACGCCTGGAACGACATTTTTTAACCATTTTCAAACTTCAGCGACGAGGTCCGACTGGAAGCAGGGCACGGAAACTGCTGCTGCCGCTTTGCCACCGTCACGGGAGTGCACCAAGGAGCCCATATCCGCCTTGCCAAATATTGGATAAATCGGAAAGTTTTGAGCTAGAGCAGAATTACGAAATATCGGTGACGAAAAAACCGGAAGTAGAGGTGCTTCCAGGCATTTGTTTGATTGGACAATTGGCCAAAAATATTTTTTTTTTGTGGGCGATGCAACACAGGTGCGTATATACGTGGCAGCTATTTAATTTCGATTGCCCCTTTGCCCCTTCCGTTCCCCCTTCCCCTCGCGTTTCCGCCTCGTCCCCCCTCTCCCCCCCCCCCCCCCTCCGCCTCCCCGCCCCTCTTCCCTCTCCCCCCTCGTACCCGCCTCCGCCTCGCCCCTCCCCGCCCCCTTCTCCCTGCCCCCCCCCCCCCCTCGCTCTCTATTGTTGGCTTGCGGGTGTTGCACTCCGCAATGACTCTGTAACTCAAACAGCATTGCTCCTGGAGAGACGTACTCTCTTAAGCAGGTCATCACCCCCTCGGCGGCATGAAACCGTCAAGGACTGAACAGACGGACCACCCGGAAAAGGGACACCCCACCCCAGCTTGGTCATCGGCATGGCGTGGAAACTTGTGATCCCTAAAACAGGAATATCACGCACGGGTGATCAAGATTGTTCTCAAAACAGGCCACCACTCCTCCCCCCTCCCGTCCTGATCTAGGCAACATCAAGTCGTGATAATCGCGACTTCTCCCCTAAATAAATGGGCCGCCACCCCGTTCCTGACCAAGGCCTGATCAAGACTGTTTCCACAAGCAGGCCAGCATCCTCTCCCTCGGCATGACGAACCAAACAACTGGAAGCTAAAACAAATGGCGTGCTTTGTTTTTTTTTTTTGGGGGGGGGGGGGGCGGGAGGTGTAGAGGCTATTACCCTGGACTCGCTTAGAATGAGATAGCGGCGAGAGGGGTTCAGGGTGGTATATATTAATGTATCATATCATATTATCCGCTTGGGGTAGGGGTTTGAACCCAGCGACCCAATTGGATTGGGAGCAACCCAGTTGGGTGGTAGCTGGGTTAGTAACATTGACTAGGAGTTGTTTTATGTGGTTTTATAGTTTGTGACTTGACACCCGACTGCGGGGCGTCCCGTCTTGCGGCTCGAGACTGCGTCTTCATGCTTTAGTGCGTTGTTGGCTTGCGATCCGCCTTTTTGGTTGCGTCGTGCTTTGTAGCTTATTATTTTGTGGCATGAGATTCGCCTGGGGCTTGTGGGCGAGAGTTTAGTCCGTTTGCGGCCTGTGGGCGCTGCTTTGTGGCTTGTGGCTGCGAGGATGCGCCTGCCCACAGCCGACTCGCGCGATGAAAGCACTGCTTGACTCGATCTCAGCACGTCTCTCATTTTTGACGACAATTGTGCGATCGATTGCTTAGGACAATTACATTTTGGGCGTCCGTCTATTGACAAGACCAACAGTGCCTAGGGGTGCCGGGAGGGGCGGGAGAATACTCATAATAATGCATGGCCGTAGTCGTATGACCAGACAGAGGCCCTCGCATTCCTACAACGCCGGGGCGGAGCACGTCGGGTTTTCACCGACCAGGCAGACATTGCTTGCGCCAAAAGCGCGAAGCCCCGTGGGGTGTTTGGCGAGTCGCATGAAGGGTGAGCTGCATCCTACTAAGAACCCCTTCAGAGGCAGATCTTCATGCACATGGCTGACAGCGTCTATGCATTGATTTTTTGCTGGTGTGGCGACCTACAGAGACAGCAACGGGTTTACTAGTGAAACCGCCGAGGGAGAGGTACTCGATGTCTTTCATGGCCGTAGTCGTATGACCATTGACACGGGGGGAGGAGGGTGTACTCGTTATCATCCATGGCGGTAGTCGTATGACAAGGCTAGGGCTAGCGACTGATGCACGACGATATGTCGCGCGCACGTGGCTTCCAACACTTTTTTTTTCCCGTCGCACACGTGGGGTGTATTTATGTGTGTCTCTTGGTGCGTGATAAATCGGTCGTGGGAAAAGGGTTTAGTCAATCTGGATCTGGAACCCCGCCTGAGCGCTTCGTACGCTTTGTTTTCCCACCCGCCTGTAGACTCCCTTGTTGTGCGTTTTTTTGCTGTCACTGGCCAGATTGTGGCTGGTTGATGTATCATGTTGAGAGCTGTTGTGACTACAGCAACAATACCAGGGGAGACTAGTGTTCTTACTGCTGCTGCTGCTGCGGTATTTACTGGAGGATGCTCGATTTATGTCGGACTTGGAGCATGAAGAATGCGATACATTGCCGGAAGGTGAAATTCCCCAATTGCTCCTGTGGAGGTCTTCTATACATGTCGAATGCGATACGTTGCCGCGGGGCTAAGTTCCACAGTTTTTCCTGGTGAGGTCTTCTGTAAGCAACAAATACCGTTTTTTTATTGTGTGTCTGACCCCCGCCCCCGCCCCTATCACAGCTCGGATAGATGGCCTACAGATAGATCATGATCTAGCTTCTCATAAGGCAGATATACTGCAGGGCCGATCTTAGATTACTTGGATCTTTTTGCCGTACTTTCCGCACGGTATACTGCTGTAGTGCATGCTTCCTGGCGTGGATCTGTTCTATCCAGATCATCTGGAGGCGGCAGGTGAATAACTAGATTATCTGTAGCAGATAGATCATGATCTATATGTACATGATCTCTTAGAGGTGTGCAACCTACTCATCTGTTTTTGCCGAACAGTTGTGGTCTCTGGAACGGATTCATAAATCTTGTCTGTCTGTCTGCAGAAAACTTGTCTGTCTGTCTGTCTGTCTGTCTGTCTGTCCTGGTCACCTACGGGCAAATTGCTTTCGAAATGGCTATCCCCACTATACCGGTTGACGCTCATATCGCAAGAAGCGGAATTCGATAGCCGATACACAAAAGAACAAGCGTTCTGCGCCAACGACCGCTCGGCTTCCAAACATCTCCCGTAACGGTAACTGCTTGATGGTTTTGTTCGTACATTCGTACTGGCTTTCTGCGCATGGGGCTGCCTGTGTCACACACAATGAGCACGAGTACCTGGTACACTGCTGGGGCCAAAGTGCTCGGATGCCGCGGTTCGACCGCCCCCGCCCCCCCCCCCCCCCCCCCCTGTAAAAGCTCGTGGTAGTATGATAGGACCGAGAGAGGCCAAGGTCCAAAGCGAGGGCAGAAAAGGTGTTGGAGAGCCCCAAAAACGCCTGTATCCCAAAATGAAACAGGAAGAAACATGCTACGTTAGCCAGCATATATACGGCAATACCAACGCTTGCCTCACATAATTAGTAGTAGATTGGTGGGCAAAAAGTGCTTGGATGCGGCGGTCTGATCAGCACCCCAACGACGTACAGTGTACTACTGACAAAGCAGAGGCCAAAAATGTCCAAAGAGAAACAAAAAAAAGGCGAAAAACAAGGTCTTAGAAAGCGCCCGAAAACACCGGTACCTCCTAGAAAAAATAACGAAACACACTTAGGTGAGCATTCACCTATAAACTTATACCATCGCTTGTCCCCCCTTCAGCGCGGGATACACCATGTGGCAGAAGCATGCATGTGACGCCCAAACGGGGGCAAATGCTGATTTTTCATTGCCAACATGTCTCAAAATATAAGGAGCATTGTTCTAATATTATATTTCATCATGACGTTATTATTACCTACGTTCGGAGTTGCAAAATTTGTCACCGGTTCAGCTCCTCCCCGTGTGAGCCACCTCTGGTACTATTGATAGCACGTACGGGTTTTTACTATTACGGGGGACCATAGTTAGCAGGACCTACGCTGGACACAAACACCTATATATTTCATTTTTTTTACTGACAATATTTGGTCCTGTTTACTATGGCCCCCCGTAATAAGTTGTTTTTACTATATATAGTAGCAATAGTATTAGTTTTCGCAGGACTGCATAGCGCATACTTGTAGAGTATCCATCTTTGGTCGAGTTGCGCCAAAAGAATTATTCGAAGCTTGTCAGGTTTCGGGCGAGATGTTGAGCTCCTCATGTACGTGTGTGAGGAAGTCACAAATCAACAAGCCACCACCCGTATACAAGGCTTTCGTCGTCATGACATGTTTACTGCTCGGTGCGGGGGCTGCTGGGCTTTTCCAGGCTACGCATGTACTACTCCGGGACTGGTATGACGGAAGTAGTATTACGAGGGGGTCCATAGTTAATAGGACCTATGGTATACATAAAAAACTATACATTTACCTATTTTTACTAACAATATTTGGTCCTATTTACTATGGTCCCCCGTAATAGGATCATTTAGTCTTTACACTATTATGGGTCCATAGTTAATAGGACCTATGGTGTACATAAAAACCTATATATTTTTGACTGTTTTTACTAACAAAATTTGGTCCCGCTAACTATGGACCCCCGTAACAGTGATGAAACGTTACTTTTACTTCATCCCAGAGATTGAGCATTGAGCACACTCCGCCACGAGATGACTATAATTAGGATTCCAGATACGTTACGAGTATAATATTGTACCACATTGCTGTTGCTGCTGTTGCTGCTGCGGCTAAAACGTTTTCTGAAAGACGGGGCCCCTCAACCTTTTTAGTACCGCAGTCCTGTTTTGGGGACAAATCACTTGGGATTAGACTGGTTTGTACCCACATCGGGACTGCGGTACTAAAGGAGTTAACCCAAAATCGTCGGACTAACGCCATTCATTATTTTCAATTTTGTTCATTTTGTAGTGTTACCTATTACTAATAATAGCACAGTATGAGTCATGAGGCTTCATCGGGGTGCACTTTCGTTTTTCTCAAAAGCGAGTCCCACACTACACGGAGGAGATGACTCTCCCGGGTGGCTATCTCCACCGCACCTGCCCCTCCCGGGGGTCAGTGAGGTCGGGTCAACGTGCTCAAACGCCAGTGGTAACAGTAGCCCGCTCTGATGTTGCAACGGGAGCTATGCGCTAAATTCACAAACGACACGAAATTTGAACGTGGAAGTGTGGTGAAATTAAGTTATATTTTTACCAATCCGCCGGAAGATAAAATAAAAAAATTAAAAAAGTTTTCGGGTGGCTCACTAACGACTTGTTTATAGTATACAGCTCCTCAGGTCAAGAACCTCGAACGAGTAACCTCAGAACCAAAAAGGTGCACCTCTCCCTTAGCATGTGCTGGCGGCCGCTGGCTCTATAAGACGCATGTAGCCACACGCTTTCCATCTTATACTGTATGTAATCGATTAGCTCACGAAAAGGGGTAAAGTCTCGGCTACGAGGAGCAGACGGTAACGTCTCGGTTGGAGGCATCCAGCCCATGGCAAGTCAGAAGCACACGGGTGTTTAAGTGTGCGTGTGTGTGCACTTTTTCAAGCCTACGAAAAATAAGCGCCCCAACGCTTTACAATTAGTAGCAGTGCTGGTCTCGCTTCAATCATAAAAAAAACGGACGATAAGCAGATGTCTGCCCCACAAGCCACAAATTCGGACAGCTCACCACCTATATCATCCAGACCTTAAGCTACCGCTCTGAAGTGCTGTGCTGTGGGGGGGGGCGTATTGGTATTACGGGGAACCCTAGTAAATAGGACCTACGGTACACACAAAACCTATACGAACATTGCCGTATTTTTAGTACCAATACTTGGTCCTGTTTACTATAGGTCCCCCGAAATAGTATAGTTCCAACCCAGAAAAAAAGTCCTAGATCAGGCAGACCAAATGGCTCCCACCCGGTGACATGAGCTAGATAATACAGATGATACAAATCGGGGATCTCTCTGCCCTGAAAAATCTAGACTTCGTATGAAGTGAGAACGATATGTCTAGACTAATAGTTGATCTGTGTGGCGTGCGAAGCCTTTCGAAATCCAGTGTTTCACCCAAATTAAATACTGGGGCCCCCGCCGTCGGACCCACTAGGCATAGGGTGCTCTGCATCATTATTGCGGGGGTCCATAGTAAATAAGACTAATTATTGAGAGTAAAAATAGGTAAATATATAGGTTTTCATGAATACCATAGGTCCTATTAACTATGGCCCCCCGTAACAATATGTGCCCCTAAAACCCAAGCAAGGTAAACCCTACCAGTCTCATCGAAAATGTAAGGTCCATATCGATGTCCATAATATATTCAAAAATACCTTTTATCTTCCCCATAAGAGCAAAACCACGCCTTCCCAAGATATATCAATACTTTTTTATAAAGCATGAACATACACGCGGTCCGAACGTTTGGTGACAGAGTGGTGAACAGTGCGTGTCAGGAATCCTAGATCACTTCAGCAAAAAGTCTTTTAACCCCGCCCCCCCCAAAAAGGGTCCTTCCATTGCCCCCCTCCAGCCAACCAACCAATGGAAGATTGCTCTTTTACGGTCCTGACGACCTGGTAATAGACCAAAGCACGCTTAATCAGCAATAAGGTTTTCGGTCAAACACCCTGCTCCCCCTCACTTTCGTGTTATATACCCCATCTCCTATGGCAGGGCGAAGGAAGTTCGAGGTGGGTCCCTCAGCCAAATCTCGTAGCTAAAAACAAAAGTCCCCCCCTCTCCTCCCTTGGTCATACGACTAAGGCCATGCATGCTATCAATTACACCCCCCCCCCGCCCCGCCGAACACCTCACGGCGCCTGCCTGGCAGGTGGAAACCCGACATGTTCTGTCTCGGCATTGTAGGGATGCGAGGTTCCATGGTCATACGACTGCGGCCATGCATGATAATGAGTACACCACACCCCGTTCATCATTCCCCCACATACCCGTTCAAACGAAGAGCGCGCTGGCCTGCCCCTAACTCCCTCCCATCGCTGGCGGGAAGAAAAGGAACCTTTCGAAATAGAGGTTTCTCGACCACCCCTTAGCACAACCAACTAAACTAAGAAGACTGTGATACCTCTATCAACCCTGGAAATAGAAAGAACGTATGCAGGAAAATGAAGACTCACCCAAAAACAAAAAAAAAAAACTTAAAAACAGAACAACGGGCCTTGCGTGTTGCCATCGCCTACCCCGCCTATTCCTCCCAAAACCCACCAAAAAGAACATATACTTCATGCGTATGCCTCTCACTACAAAACCCACCAAAAGGAAATATTTTTGATGCGTATGCTTCTCGCTACTCTTAACATGGGAGGGGGGGGGGTTCGGCTATAACCCCCTCCCCCCGTACCCCCTTCCACTCACAGCAATCTGATCGTGAGTGGGTTGCTATGCCCGTGGCTGGAAAGAAAAAAAAAACGAGTGAATTGTCTCAGGCTTTCGGTAGGTGGCCGGACCAAATTCAAGTGTCACAATGCATCCATCGATGCGTGCAAACAGCACTGGGCCATACCAGCACGTAGCAAAGCTGCCTTTTAGCTGAAGATCAGCTTACCACACCCGTTCCTTTCAGTTGACGATCAGCTTACCACCGCCTGCTCGCTCCATTCATTCCTCGAGATACCAGAAAAACAACGCATCCAAGCAAATCAGAGTGCCAGTACTCGGCTCTTCAAACCATCCAACTCGCCAAGTTCTCTCGCAGCTATCCACACTCCAAGAAATATCCCACTCATCCATTCTCGACAGCTATCAGCTCATCCAAGCCTATCGAATCATAAACCCCCTGAACCCACCCCCTCACCAAAGCAACCAGGTCGCCAGCTCACAAAAATCTCCCAGATGATGATGACGTAGATTAAACCACGCACGCTATGGTAGCGGGAACACTTATGAATAAGTGGTACGTTTACCTCATGAGGCCCCTGGCTTGATTATTATCTCGACTACAGTATAGGATCTCTATACCCTCACCCGAAGATGTATTTCGAGAAAAGCTACTTGCGAAACCCGACGCGCAATCGTACAAGCTACGTGTTGGTAATGCGAAAAATATTGAAAACCGCTGATCGTATTCCGACGATATTGCGTTAACCCTTTCAGTACCGCAGCCCCGTTTTGGGGACAAATCACTTGGAATTAGACTGGTTTGTCCCCAAATCGGGACTGCGGTACTATAGGGGTTAACAAAGTCTGGGAGTCAGACATGCTCGCCCTGGAAGGCAAAGAGTGCTACTATTACGGGGGTCCATATTTAATAGGACCTATGGTATACATAAAAACCTATATATTCACCTATTTTTACTAATAATTTTTGGTCCTATTTACTATGGTCCCCCGTAATAATACCTGTATCGCAGCACGCCTCAAGAAGTCACATACTGAACATGCATCAGTTCGTCAACTCATGAGGTGTTCACACCATCGCCTCGCGAATCCATCCGCTGCTTGAACAACTCACCTGACTCGTCAAATTCGCCAAAGCTCATCATCAATTCCTCGAAACTCAACAAACTTCTCAAAATCACTCGTCAGACTCATCGACGACGTTAAATCTCATTGAAAAAAATATATTTTTTAACACAGCCATCAAAAGGCCGCGTGCTCCTCGTATTTATCACACTCATCAGAACTATCAAAATCGCCAATAGAACTCGTCAAACGATATCAATGCCTCATCAAGCGATATCGGTAACCCATCGAAGTCATCAAGGACCCTCATCAAACTCATAATATTCATGGACACCCCTCACCCCCCCCCCCCCCCCCCCCCCCCCCGAGTCGACGTCGGGTTTTTACCGACCAGGCAGACATAGCTGCCACCGAGCGAGTCGCATGAAAGGTGAGCTGCATCCTACAAAAAACCGCTTTCGAGCCGGATTTTTTTTGCATATTGATAGCTTCAATGAATTGATTTGTTTTTCTGGTGTGGCCACTTCCAGAGGCAGCAATAACTTTACTATGTAACTTCCTCTTGGGTGGGTAGTGGCGAGGGGGGGGGGGGGGGGCTGCTATTTGACCTTGGAGGGCGAGAGAAAAAGAAGAACGGAGGTAAAAAAGGAGAAGAGAGAAAAAAAAACAGCTACCCGCAATTTTTCGTCCCGGAACAAGACAAAAAAAAAAAAACATCACTCGTGACCCTAGCAGGGGTCCAGCAACAAAACAAAGGCCACACCAGCCACTACAAAAACTCGGGCTCCATATGCACACGCACTCACGCGCAGATCGAACGAAACACTGGAGGTCACCGGTGTCAACCTGTCCGGGGTGTCAAAGCGGTCACTTTGGACTTGGAGCATAGTATTGTCGGTATGACTTTATCACGAACTACCGTAGATTATCTCGATCGATTCTGGCCTGCCGTAAGAACATCCCAGAGAAACCCTTGCCTCACACACTAATTCCCGGCGAAACTAAAACTGTCTCCCGCCCGGCAACATGAGTCGCTAGATAGTGCAGATCAGGCGTCTACCGAAGGATCTGCCGAAAAAAAGGTAGGAATCGATATTCTGTGCGAGGCTACGGGAACAGCGACGGCGGGAACAGCGTTCAACTGTACGTAGCACGACCACCACCGTCACGCTTTTCTGACGCATATCATACTACATATACATACATGCCAGGTACTACATACGGTGCTGCATGCGGCACGGTACACGGGTGACAGCACACCCTCGCTTCGGAAACTCTTCAACACCTCTCACCTTGAATAAAAACAAAAGTGTACCCATTTAAGCCGATGAACGATCAATCTCATGATGGCTCTCCTGGGTTTGCATCGAATACACAAACACCACCCTGGCCGAGAATATAAGCAATATTTGGGCTCCGACCGGGAATGTCAAACGGAGCTTACATTCTCGGTAGGAGTTGGTAGCTCCTCAGTTCCGAAGTCCCATCAGGTCATAAACACTCTGACCAAAAAATGTTACCACTGTTATAGCAGCGGTCCGGCACTGTAATTTCGCGGAAACTTCCGGCAAACTTTTCCCCAACCACTCGGTTTGAGAACTACAGTACTCTTAGTCCGGCTTGAAGAGTCCCATCACTTCAGAAATATTCTGGCCAAAAAATACTATTAATACTACCATTACTTTCGTAGCACCAATCGACCCTCACACTATTCGTGACCTTTAATTTTCCCGGAAACTTCCCGGAAACTTCTCCCCGACCACTCGGTTTGAGTACCTCTTTTACTCCAGCGGGCCGGGACAGCTCTCCGTGCGTGAGCTGCCGATGCTGTCATCTTGTCATCGTCGTCACCATGGCCATTCAATTTCTCGTCCCACCCCTTTTCCCCTTCCGAAATACAAAAGCGGCTAGAGCAAGGCCTCAAGGACGTCGATACCTATACACACCATGTGCATACTTTTTCTACTCTGTGGGGACTTCTGAAATCCCAGAGCAGTTAAGGCATGCCTTCTGCTAATGCAATAGCCTTCGCGTACCTCAGCTACGAGGGGCACTTGTTTTCAACCCTAACCCTGACCCTCAGTTCAGACTTTCGAAACACCATGCCGGTTATTGTTACCAGTTTACGACTGTTTTAAGGAAAAAACCAGTCTATTTTCAAGTGTTTTTTCTCCAGAACGGGAGTGGCTGTGGTTTTCGCCCTAGAGGGGTCACCGCTTTGCAAACCCTTTCGAGTGCTTCGGTACCAGGCGTATACTTTGCAAACCCCTTGGGATTTCCGAGGGGGGGGGGGGGGGGTGACGGTGTGTATGTTCTTCGCATTAAATATTTTGTTCCGCCCGTCGACATCAAGCACAACCTGTGTCCGTGCCGATTCTTCAATCCTATATAGGAGAGATAGTGGACAAGTTATGTGGTCACAAAACTACGCCGCAGAGATACTACATTGCTGTGCAATAAGCAGAGTAGACAATGCAATGCAATGCCATATCCACGCACTGGATACGACAGGCACGACGCACACATTCTATGAATGAGAGAAGAGAAAAAAAAAAAAAGAAAAAAAAATCGAAAGAGAAAAGGAAAAAAAGAAAAAAAGAAAAAAAATATATCGTGCCTCCCTGAAGGGAATGTGGCAGACGCTTAAAAAAAACGAGCTGAAGAAACAACCCCACTAAAGAAAGAACCAAGGGGAATACCAGGCAAACCCAACCATTAAAAAAAAAAACTCCTGCCTTCAGGTAGCCGCAGCAGTTTGTGGTACGAGTAGCATAACCAGGTTTTATTTACTATACCAGTAGACGCTCTGGTACCTTGCTACCCTGCCTGCCGTCTCCGTCCTGCGTTCGTCAACTATGCCCCACCCCCGGAGAGGATGCGCCAGACAATATGAAACAAGTAAAGCAGGCTCGTCATCCACCCCCGCCACAAGGCTTCTTTCGTAAGGACAACAAGAAAAGAAAGATAAAATAATAAAATGAAAATCACGGAGGATCATGTGCAAAATGAAAAAAGAAGCCAAAGGAAGATTACGTTCGAACCAACTGCAGCGGTTGGCGGCACGAGTAGCATAGACATGGTCCCACTTACTAGTCCGCCTGGTGCCTTGCCACACCCTGTCTGCCGTCTCCTTCCTACTTTCGTCCACCGCGGTTTCCCTTCTACTCCTCCTGTTGCCCCCCTTCCCCGCATTCCCTTGGTCGGGTTTCCTTGCACCCCTCCTGTTGCCCGCCCCTCCCCCCTTTCCCTTGGGCACCACCCACGGCGGATGCGCGGCGCTGCCTACTCCGCTGTGCCTCATCCTCGTGCTACCTCACCACGAACCGTTCGGCTGCTTCAAGGACCCCCCCCGGTACAACTTCCCCGCCGTTTTTGCTGCAGCGGACCACAGCGAGGTCTCAACTCCAAACACCAAGCGGGGGGGAGGGTTTCGTTGACCCTTCGTTGGCTCGGAACTCCCCAACGTCTTCGACTACGCATCTTTCTATGCCAAGTCGAAAGTAACGATATTTCCAGCAACGGCCAGTCCGTGATTGGACGATGATACACGCTGGTGTCCAGAGTGATGCCGCAAGGAGTTCCATATTACGGCATGGGGGCTACATGATCCTACCCCGCGCTGCTGCGCGCTCACGTTACCTGCTGACGGCTGGCACACACCAAAACGTTGTCAGCTGGTTTGGGGCGATACCTCAGAGTCCCGAAGCGGTCAACGGGCTGCTTCAACCCCTCGCCCGACCTCTGCCATGCCGGCCCCGGGAAGAAGGCAGAGGAATCCTTTTGGCGCGAGTTTGGCTGCTGCGCAGGAAGTACACCGGCCCCTTCCAGACTCCCGTGGGGGTGACCTACGCTTCCCGAAAATAACAAAACATGGACGAACAAAAACGAGTCTGGGCCACTTAGTCTGGCGATGATGATGTTATCACATTAGCCCACTTCCCTAAAATCCTGCCTGTGGTCGCAAAACAGGCTGTGACAAAAAAATGCCTCTCGATGGGCGAGAACAAACAAGTACGAAAATAGTGCGAGTGCACGGCAGCAGTACCATACCGGTCCGTAAGGGAGACGGTACTATCGAGCCTTGGTATGCCATCCGTAAACCCCTTTTACTCTACTGCTGAAAACTGATCCTATACTAATTCCAAGTAGTTTGTGAAAAAAGCAACATACCAGGTACCAGGTACCAGGTACCAAGTACCAGATCCCAGATACCAGGTACACGTAACGGGACAAGCGATGTTTTTTTCCGAAACGTTTTCTGACTTACGGGGAGGGCTCTTTTACTTCATGGGCACCTTAAGAGCACCGTTTTCAGGACTGCAGCACCGCGTTCGGGGACAAATCACTCGGAATTAGAGCCGTTTGTCCCCAAAGCTGGATTGCACTTTGACCTATTAGTAGAAGGATGCACCAAGAGGCCTTGGCCGTACAGCAGTGGTCCCTCTACAGTGCCGGTCGAGTGTATAGTGCCAGTTGCCCACCGTTGTGCCTGCGGCATCGCTTGTCACACTTGTCACAAACACTATAGGATTGACCAGTGCGGTGTTAAACAGTTGTGCGGAGTAATTACTGCCGGTTGCCGCTATAATGCCCGTATTTTTAGCCAGCGCATGCATACTATTACGGGGGTCTATAGTTAGCAGGACCTATGGTATACATAAAAACCTATATATTTAGGTATTTTTACCAACAATATTTGGTCCTCTTTACTATGGCCCCCCGTAATAGGCACCACCGGCTATAATATACATATACCGGCAATATATCAGAGATGAACCGGAACTATAGAGGGGACCACTGCATCAGCGGGTTGTACTTTTACCTTGGTGAAAAAAAAAAAAATGATTGTGATGGTAATGCATTGGTTTTCTGTACTATAATCAAGTGAGGAGCCCCGGAAAATATCAGGTGCAGCCCTCACACTGATAGTGACCGGAAATTTCCCGGAATATTCCCGGAAAATATTCGGTACAGTCGTATGTAGTTCTAAAGGTACTGTACACACAATGCACACAAGGTGACGTTTGTTCGCCTTCTCCGTTCGCGGCGCACGGAGATGCACGGGTATGTTCAGAATGCAGTGGTAATGCATCGACACATCAATACGACGTATTAAATAGTACTTTCGACAACCTAAATTGGTGCAAAAGTCTGCAGCGCGATGATGGCAAGAAATTAGTCGGAATAGCTGTGTGATATTCGTTTTGGTTGCAGTACGGGAGGTTGCAAAATACGGAGGCCATCTGTTTTTCACAATGTCGGCCAAACACATAAAAAAATGAACTGGCGTTTTGGAAACCCTCCGGACCATGTACAAAAAACATAACCAACAGCAGCAGTACTAATCAGATCGCTTTCATTGTCGGCCCAGCCAGGAGGTTCTACGGCCGAGAGGATACCATGCGATTGCAACACCTTCCCATTTAAACCATAGCAAATTAAATTTCATCGCCAAAACATAAAAATATCGGAATCAAACCATCTTCTGCTAATGCCGCCACATACTGGTGTATCGGAATGGACTATACCTTGCGATTGTGGAACATGTTCGGCTCCCAGTCTGCGACGGAGGGGATTGAGTGCCTGCTGCGTCTCGTCTCTGAGGCAAAAAATGTGGCCAAGACCTGCCCATGTGACACCCCATAAAATAAAGGAGTATTTCCATTTTGCAACAAGATGGGTGGGAGGGAGGGAGGGAGGAAGGGATGGGGGGGGGGGAGGGAGGGAGGGAGGGAGGGAGGGAGGGAGGGAGGGAGGGAGGGAGGGAGGAGAGGGAGGGAGGGAGGGAGGGAGGGAGGGAGGGAGGGAGGGAGGGGGGAGGAGGGGAGGGAGGGAGGGAGGGAGGGAGGGGGGGGGAGGGAGGAAAACAGCGGGGGAGAAAATTAGCGGGCAAGCACACACGCAATCAAGCAAATGATCAACTATCACTCAACCAACCAGGAGGCAACAATGTTGAGTGGTCTAGTAGTGGCCCAGTGGGTAGAGACTGCGGACACATACAACGTGCACATGCGATGGAGCACGAGGTACAAGAAGCGCGTGGGATGGGAACGGTAGGCGGTATAGAGTTGACAGTAGACACATCCGACGAACGGACGCTTGCGATCTCTACTCAAGGCGGTAGGCGTTTCTTCGGGATGGCAAAAACAAAACAGACACACCCCAAGGCGATAGCTTCTTTTCTTCTAGTTCGCAACACAATACAACACGTCACGTGCGTAGTATCGAACGCTCAGAGAACAACCTCAACCTAAACCTGAAGACTGCAGTACAGGACACCCATTATACGAACAACCTATCCCTCTGGCCGTGAACATAATGTACCTGTGATGATGATATCATATCTGAAACGTGCATTGCATTATTGGACACCGTGGTCAGAGCGGTGAAAGAAATCAGATTTTCGCATTTGGGAAAAAAAGCGCAGAATCTTCTACACAAACTCCTTCAGTGTAAATAACGCTCCCGATCGCGTTTTTTTTCCCTGTAAACATTATTGGTCTGGCCTCCCTAGCGTCCGTTTCACTACCGATGCAGGGGGTGGGGTGGGGTGGGCTACGATTCAAGAGAGGGTTGTGTGCGGCCTATCAAACGTACAGTACAATAAGCTTATCTCTGTTAGTATCTCAGTCCCGGTTTGGGGACAGACTATTACGGGGGTCCATAGTTAATAGGACCTATGGTATACATAAAAACCTATATATTTACCTAATTTTAATAACAAAATTTGGTCCCGTTAACTACGGTCCCCCGTAATAGGTGTAAGTCTATGTGCTCTCTTAAATCGGACCGGGTACGTATTGTTTTATATACATCCTACAGTAGTATGCCCGTGGTGTCTTAAACCGGAAGGGGCATTTTTTGTGCGAAGGTTTAACAGTAGTACCCCGTGCCCTCAAAACCGGAAAGGATGTCGTTTGTACATCGCTTTCAGTTTGCCTGTGTCAAGCCACTTGCCAACTGACGAACGGGATATTCTCGTAAATCGTAGCCCCCCATTGTACTAGTACTGAACTGTAGTTATTGTGTCTGTACAGTAGTTATTGTATGCTATACTTTAAGATCGTATTCATAATCTTGGGCCTTTGCAGGTGTCCAGGGGAAAACCGTAACACTAGCCCACCCTGTGACAAATATCACACCAGAACACTCCACTGTGACAACTACCATGTCAACGAAAACTGACAACTATTATGACATCCCACATACCTGTCATAACTTTCATCTGTCTGATAACGGTATTTTGTGATAACTAGCACATCATTACGCTCACCTGTGATAACTATCATACTATAACACTCGAAATATCACGAGAAAATAATACGATATTACTAACCTGTGATGATCATACCATAGCAACCAACACGGACGCGCACCTGTCATAACTATCATATGATACCACTCAAATACGACAAAATCATACCAACCTGTGATGACACTCAAACACTATAAAACATCATTCGATAACAATCACCTTCAACTGTGATAAGTTTCATACCACAGCACAAGCGCACATGTGGTAACTGTCCTACGTGTAAACAAAATGTGATAATTATCACGTCATGGTATCCACCTGTGATAAACTATCATACGATAATAGCCAAATATTATGGAACACCGTACGAAAACACAAAATACTACCCTAACCTGTGATAAATATCATGTCATGGAGCTGACTTGCGATAACTATCACATCATGTCACCCGCCTGTGATAATTATCATACCTGTGATAATTATCATTCCGTAAGAGTCACTTGCGAGAATAGTGACAGCAGATAGCAGATAGCAGACAGCAGATAGCAGATGATAACACTCACCTCAGACAAGCGTACGGCATCTGCCGTGTGGTTCACTACTGCGTGGGGAGTGCCGTCCGGATCCAACTGCCACTCGAACTGACTCTGGAAGGTTCAAGTCGTAACCCAAACCGGGTAGTAACCGAACAATGGCAACAAAACAGCAACGGCAGCAGCAACAAGGGGAGTATCAGCAGCAGAAGGAGCAGCAGCAGGAGGAGGAGCAGCAGCAACAGGAGGAGCAGCAGCAGCAGCAGCAGCAGCAGCAGCAGCAAACAGGAGGAGCAGCGGCGGGAGCAAACAGCAGGAGCAGCGGCAACAGCAGCAGGAGCAGCAAAGCGCAACAGCGGCAGCGGCAGCGGCAACAGCAGCAGCAGCAGCAGCAGCAGCAGCAGCAGCAGCAGCAGGAGCAGCGGCAGGAGGAGCAAGAGCAGCAACACCAGCAGCGCCAGCATTGGCATTGACATTATTGGTGGTAGGGACAGTATCAGCAGAGTGTAACACAAGAAATGGTCACATACCGTATTACGGGGGACCATAGAAAATAAAACCTACGGTACACACAAAAACCTACATATTTTCCTATTTTTACCAACAAACTTTGGTCCTACTTACTATGATCCCCCGTAACAGTAATCGGATAGGGATACCCGTCGCACGTTTTTGCCTTGCGAGGCAAATATTTAGTCAAGCACGAGCCTGGCTTGTCGGGTCCCTCGTGGGTTCTGATTACAACAGTATGTATTACTATGACCTAGACCGTAGCATACAGTATTAGGGGGGACCATGGTAAATAGAAACAATTTGTTTTTAGTAAGAACAGGTAAATAAATAGGTTTTGTCCCTGGTGGCTTGGTAGGTGGTCCGCGTGCCTATCAAGATCAATTTCGTGGGTTCTAGTCTCTCACCGAGTGCATGCTCGTAGGGACTTTTTCTTGCATAAAAAAAAATGATGAGCGGAAAGCGCGAAAGCGTGAGTTAGCTACATTCGATGAAAATCGACGAGCAGCGGGAATGCTGGACCCTATGCGCGACAAAAAAAAGGCACGTACCGGGGGGGAGAAGGGACGACACCTGTGACCACGGAGTTTAGGCTGGAAAGTAAAGGTGATAAGTGAAGAAAAAAAAAAAAAAAAAAAAAGTGTCTACCGTAGGTCCTATTTACTATGGTCCCCCGTAATAGTGAGTAATCAAAACTAAATATGGTAGATGTAGCGCCTACTTTTTCTGAGGCCGGTAACTTGATAATAGTACAGGAACTCAATATCTCTCCCAAAAACTGATTTTGATTAAAAAAAAAAAAAAAAACGGACGTTTCTTAACCTGGTTGTCCGAAAAAAAAAGTGTAAACAAAATGAGGCTCGTAACGGTATTGTTGGTATTGGGTAGGTAACTAGTTAATCAGGCGGCGAGCCCCGTCCGTCAGAATAAAAACACAAGAACAAAAACACGTTCGGGGGGGCGAAACCAAAACAATACTTCATTCTGGGGCACAGGACGCAAAGGGGTATATCCAGCAGCAGCATATCGAGTATACTTCATTGCCTGAATACAATATGGGCCAACACGTATTGCATCACGTACGAGCACATGATTTCGGTGTGACCAAGCCTTGAGTAGAACCTTACCGCGTACACCATCCTTGAACAGCCTATTACATGCCAAGTACTAGGTAGGATTAAGTGAGGCGCTTTTGCCACTGAAAACGATTTTGCTTAACTCAAATCTTCTCAGTGTCCTCTAAACAGCCAAGCAGGCAAACAGCTATTAATAGCACTTCCTTCTTACCCTTCCAGGCCGCAGTCCCGTCCAAAAAACGGACTGTGGTCCTAAAACGGTCAACAGGCTAATTGTTTTTCGTCGGGCTTATGCAGCACCAGGCAGGTACTAAGCACTGGTAGGCTTGCAGGGGTAGACGTACCATAGGTATACGTGCACACCAATTACTCTTCGTTTTGTAGCTGGAAAGCAAAAAAAAAAAAAAAAAAAAACTCCGCGGGGGAAAGTCGCACCAGCAAGCAACCATTGTCGTTAAGCGTTTTCTTTGGTTTTTCTCTTTTCCTTGGAAAAACAAATCATAGATGAATAAAAACAGGTACGAAACATTTTAATAAAAACCATGAAATTCAGCAGAGAGCAAAATAGCATCACGCGACGCTTACGTACGAGCATATTTTTTTCTCTTGCAGGAAACAAAATCAGGAAAATCAGGGATGCAAAAACACAAATACACAAAAAAAAAAACGAAAATCGGAAGAAAGAAAGCAGCGACCCTAATACTGTCAAGGACAGCTAGTAGTGTTTCCACAAAAGCGTGGGGGGCAGGTGCTAACGGCACGCCTCCGACAGAGCATGATCTAGTGACGGAGATACTGTAATTTTTGTATTTTCTCAGCTGCCGTTATCACATGCTGTGCGGGATCGGTAAAGCTGTACAGGCCCAACCCAGAAAATATGTCCTTGCGAACTACACAGATCGTGCAGAATCATCCGAAAGCAACATCACCTGCAGTACTACTGCGGATCCTACAGACGAGGAAACTATGAAAACAGCTGCCCTCGAAGATCTAGATCTAGATCATGATCTGAACGTACCACTTTGTCCCGTTTTATAAGGGCCGTTTGTTTTGAGTATTAAATGTACAGTCCTTGTATTTCGCCAGTAGGACATACAGACCAAGGAAAATATATGCCCTCAGACCTACGCCAATGGAAACGCAAAGCTCCCATAAAACAATAGAAATTCCAAAGATACTCGTCAGAATTTTTCAGGTGCAGCTTGCTATGGGCACGTTTCTTCAAACGGAAAGTTCCAAACTTTTGGACAAGCCCGAAAAAAACAATTCTGGGGCCGATGTTGGGCCAAGATCGGCTTCAGAAAAACTCAGGCGGATGTTTGGTTCGAAGCGGCGGGATTCCGAGTCCTCAACAGACATCGATCACCAAAACCAACGACTGCGTCCTGAATTCTGGACGGCGTGCGCTCGTTAGGGGCTCTGACCCATCCTAGGGTCACCGTGTTCACACAACAGCCAGTGACGTGTGGCGGGCGCTGGCCAGACGTACGATAAAAAAACAATTAGCCGCTGGTGTGCACAAAACAAAAGACAAAATTTCTCGATCCTTCTCGAATGGCAAAAAACACGCTTTTTTTCGGGTTTGGGAGGATACCGTAGGGCGCGGCCGGCAAGCTCTCGCCCCCTAGAGCATGGATCCACCTTCTATCTTCGAGGCCGTCATCTATACTCGTTGCACTCGCCAGACACCAAGTGTGGGTTGGCCGTGGGCTGAGTCTATATCGAGACTGAGCGTCTATCGTCGCACGAGCTGATTTTTATCAGCGTGTTGACAATTTGCAACGAGAAAAAACAAATTGCGCCGCCTGCAGCCGTTAGAAAAAAAAAGAAGGAAAAACCAAGCATTTTTTTGCTTTTTTTTTTTTTTTTCCCACAGCGGCGGTACGAGGATATTTTCGGCTGTTTTTTTAAAGCAATATTTTTTTTATTATTTTTTTTGGACTTCGCGTTTCCGTTGGCATAGGTCTCAAAGGTCTAGATCTAGATGATGATCTAGATGATGATCTGTATGTCCCACTCTGTCTCGTTTTATAAGAAACGTTTGTATTGAGTTTTAATGTACACGCATTCCTTATATTTCGGGACAGAGTGGTACGATCTATCTGTACATCATCTGTAGACGATCTGTCCGCGCGAGGTGCGGCGGGAAGTTGTCCATTTCAGTCGTGTCCGTGGCCGCTGCAGCACGGACAACTGCCGTCAAGACCGTTGGCTTCTCGCACAGGGGTGGATAAGATCGGTTTTTTCCAGCGCTCGATTTTCTTATCCCAATACCGAAACAAGGGTGTTCTTCGGAAAATAGCTGGTCGAGAGCCCTCCGAAAAACGCAATGTTCGACTTTTATATAGCACCCTGACAGCAGTTAAGCGGAAGCGAGTGCTGAAAAAATGATCGCCACCCGCCCCCCTGCGAGCTCAATGGTTACTTTTACCGCTTTGCGGTATATCATCGACGCCTGGGTCGGCGTTAGTCGTACACAAGCAAGCGCGCGGCAAACCATTTTCTCCTGGTATGTGGTAAACTCCACTCCGGTCTGTTTTTTTTTTTTTTTTGTGTCTCGAGATGTTAGTTTTCTCAAGGTTAGGCCACTGAGCTACTCAGTCAGTATATGCCTTAAAGGGGCTGGACACGGCCTTCCGTCGACAAAAACTCCCGGGGTTGATCAAGCCCCTAATCAGCGCCTGGTTGATCCGTTTATACGGTCCCCTTCCCCCACTGGCCGTGCGTTTTTTTTTTCTGAAGTGGTCCTCTCCGCTGTTGTTGGCTTTGATGCTCTTCACTGGGGAAGCTGTGTACTACCCTACTATTATTAAATAGCAACATAGACGACCTTCCTATTAGCACCTCACCCCAAAACTGTTTTCGAGACACAGTGAGTACCTCGGGTCAAGAGAGGTGTGGTAAAGGACGAAAACGCCTCTTATAACATGTAACTCTAACCTAACCGCAGCAGTAGTAGCGTAGTGGGAAATATAGCACCTGGGCGGACATATAAGGACCGCTTGGGCAGAAGTATCAACACCAAGCGGTTCTTATATTCCCGGCCAGAGTGGTACAGCTTTAGCCGATTCGGCCTCTCTGCAGGGCAAACTCTTAGTATTAATATTACGGGCGACCATAATAAATAGGACAAAATATTGTTAGTAAAAATAGGTAAACATGTAGGTTTTTATGTATACGATAGGTCCCATTAACTATGGACCCCCCCGAAAGGGTTTATTCATTCAAGACGGGGTACCTGCTGTAAAGTGAAACGTTAAAACCAGATGAATAGTCCCGTGGGCAAGCAAGGTACATCACGGAACACACATTAAAATACTACCAGGTATTGATCAGTGTATGTCAACGACAAGGCATGCCTCCGTCGAGGAACCCAGCCAGTCATCTATATATGCCATGCAATGCAAAACGTGCTACCCCTATTGCGGAACGCCTCCGACCGGCTACACAACTTTACATACAGCAGTGGGCCTACACAGTTAAGAAACATTACGTTAGGAAAATAGGCTCAGATCGGCACGAACAGCAAGAAAATTGGATTAAGCAACAGTGGGACCAAATCTAAAATCCTATACAACGGAGTTAGATCAAGGTCGGGAACAAGAAATTAGGACATTGAGCGTGGATACAAAGGGACGTTCCTTAGCACCGGTCGGAAACAAGTTAAGGCATTGAGCCCGGTTACAAAATGACATTTCTACTGTAGACCACCTAGTTCATCACTTCCCGTTGTGAGTGGTTAGTTGTGTAAGATCTGCCTTACAGGGCAGATAGATCAGATAGATCCTACCCAGGAAACATGTGCTATAGTTTATTGCGCAAACTACACGGGTCCCACCCGGCGACATGAGCGAGATCATGCAACATCGGGAACATATATATCTGCCTCGAAAGATCAATCTAGATCATCAAGTAGGAATGATCTATCGGAGCTAGATCATGCAACATCGGGAATAGATCTATCTGCCTCGAAATATCTATCTAGATCATCAAGTGGGAATGATCTGTAGATCATCTGCCCAGAGGTGTGGACGCTCCTACCTTTTCCGGGTGCCACTGCAGTCCGTATATGGGGTAGTCGAAAGCCTCCACAGCGCTGACGTACTCGCTGCCTTTCCTGTCCGCGTTCACGGCCAACAGCCTGTACCCCCCACACACACACACACACCCCCACCCCCCCAAACAGACACAGAACAACAAAAACGTAGGGGGGCGTGTGCGTGTGTTCTTCACGTTAGCCCTTCATAGGACTGCACTGCGGTTGTATGAACAAAACATGTGGAATTACGTAGAGTCAGGCTCAGGCTTAGGTTTTTCTGTACGAAACTGCCGTACATTGCACCTGCACTGCTAGAGCAACAAGGAAGAAACCGTTCTACACACCCCTCATCAATTATTCTTCAGCGACATCACTGTCTGCGCGTGCGGATTCTTCATCCTATTAATAGAGAGATACTATTACGGGGGGCCATAGTAAATAGGACCAAATATTGTTGGTAAAAATATGGAAACATATGGGTGTTTGTGTGTACCGTAGGTCCTATTAACTATGCTTCCCCGTACTAGGAACAGATATGCTATTTATAGGAGCACATACCATAGGTCAGACACTGCATTGCGGGGGACCATAGTAAATAGGACCTACGGCACACACAAAAACCTACATGTTTCCCTATTCTTGCTAACATTATTTGGTCCCATTTACTACGGGCGTTAGTAATAGGACCAAATAGCAACAAGGTGACTGGTTTCATTTTGGCCGAAAGTACCTGGCTTATTTCGACCGAAATATAATCCTCGCTTGTAATCTTATATGGAGACCAAAAGGGTCTTATATTCACGTCCAAAGTGGGTATGCATCAATACCTCTACAAGCACACGCGCGTTTTCAGGAGAAAGTACTTGGAATTAGTGCGCATATGTCATGCGGTAGCCTAAGGAATCTAACTCTACGACTGGGCTTTAGTTTTTGGAGAGGAGAACGAAAAAAGGCAAAAAAAAACAAACGATTATGCTTCGTCGGTCTGTCGCCGGGAGGGGGGTGTACGGGTGCACGATTTGTTGCAGTTACTACAGCAGTACCTGGTATATGTATTGTTGTTCCATCTTTTTTCGTGTGTTCTTTTTCCTCATGAGGCAATATCAATACTCCACTCGAGTTTTATTCTGGAGCCTATCCTGTGATCATGGAGTGCGTCGGCTACGGCGATGACATATTAACAGTAACAGCAGCAACAACAACGGGGTTTGTGTGCTATTAGTAATAATAAAGCAGCCTAACACGGTAAACTACGGCAGGCGTGGGAATAAATTATACACTCATGGGTAGTGGATGGAGACCAAACTAAGTTAATATACGATGCAACAAGAAAAAACATTATATTACAGGGGTCCATAGTTAACGGGACCAAATTTTGTTAGTAAAAATAGGCAAATATATAGGTTTTTATTTACACCATAGGTCCTGTTAACTATGGACCCCCGTAGTAGCAAGCATGCGCAAGCACCCGGGCAAACGTGCGCGCGAAGTTGCCTCGGTCTGGGGAGGAGATTGCCGAATAAAAAGAAAAAACGCCTCCGAGCGCAGGAAACCCCAGAGCACACCGGACTTCACACCATCACGCCACGAGAAACTCGTGATGAACAAGCTACTATTGGTAACATTACTTCATTCGCACCGGATTTTTTTTTGAACGACGAAAAAGGCTACTTGAAATAAAGAAAGGTAAGAAATTAAATAGGTGAGAGTCATCAGCATGTGATATACGCTGTCCCGTGTTAAATTAATGCCACACCACTTGCCATACCATGACCGCACCATGCCCCACCAGACACTCAACCGACGATCGGTGCCCAAACTTACCGTTGCCAGTTACACCTCGCGGCTCAGGTCAGTCGAGATGGGTGGTGTAAGCGCGACCCGACCCGACCCGACCCGTCAAACTTTGAAAACCACCGGATGCTGTACTACATGCCAGTAAAGAAACAGAGCAGCACAGGTAAAATGTAAAGCAGGCTGTGCTGCGACGCTGGCACGATACCTAGGGAAGCAGGCTGCGAGGTTGTGTTTCTCGCTATTCATACCTTGATATACACAGGAAAAACTATTATTACGGGGGACCATAGTTAACGGGACCAAATATTGTTACTAAAAATAGGTAAATATATAGGTTTTTATGTAGACCATAGGTCCTATTAACTAGGGACCCCCCCCCCGTAATACTAGTAGGTCCAGGCTAGTAGTCCACGAATATGAGATGTTTTGAATTTAATAATAATATGCAAACGATCCTGATAAATCGGGACAAAGTATTGGCAATTCTCAGGACGAGGATGCAGCGGCTTGGTTCGTGAAAAACAAAACAAAACTGCAGCATGATTAAAAACGGTTACATAACTCAAAGGTGTCTTGCAAGCCCAAGACTGGCTGGCTTTTTTTACGGCTGCTGCCTACATACAAACGTCGGTTCGACCAGGATGATTGCCCTTTTTATCCAGTGCTTGCAGTGCTACTACAGTAAGTGTCATTACTCTCTTCCAGGAAACCACACCGACGGCTGACGTGTATCTAGACAAAATACTAGCTTGTGAATTAGAGTAGGAATTTTGGGCAGTATTTACCGGGCTAGTGTTGCAGCACTCACTACCTTGTTAGTCCAGTCTCCCTCCTCTCCCCCTCGAGCCCTCGGCGCCTTCTCTTCCCCTATCGCTCCCCCATCCACTGCCCTCTCGCCCAATACCTCACGGCGCTTCGCGCTTTTGGTGCAAGAAATGTCTGCCTAGTCGGTGAAAACCCGACGTGCTCCGTCCCTGCACTGTAAGGATGCGAGGGTCTATGGTCATGCAACCCTGACATCGATTGCCCCCCCCTTCCCCCCTCTGAAATAACAATGGCAATAAACAAACGAGTACCTCTCTCCGCCACCCCTGCCCTCACCTAAAGATTTTGTCCAGGCCCGAGCTGGTGAAATCTTTGGGGGCCACTCCCTTGCGATGCTCGTTAGCAGTCAGGGGCTCCGTGGACGCCTTCTCCAGCAGGCCAGGAGGAAATGCTTTTTTTTTTTTTCAGCACAAAGCGACATGCAACACGACAAACAAAAAAAAACGGCACAAAGGCAAGGAGAGAAGCGATGGCGAAGGAGGAAGGTACTAGCAGGAGCCTTCAAGAAGGGAGAGGGGGGCCTGTACGAGCTGGGCCAGCCGAAAAACGGATAAACCATCCGAAGGTCGTATCTCGTGACCCACTGCGAATTAGAACTGCAGCAGAAATTTGGAGGCACTACCCCTGACAAAACACTGCATGTGCCAACAAAAAAGTACATAAAAAGTATGACATGTTTAAAGTTCGACTCGATCTTGACGAGATATCGGCGAAAACTCCAAAACAACAACTTCTCAACACAAAAAATCGTGATTAAATCGTCGTTCCCGATCAACGCCAAAAACTGGTGAAGACTTGGCTGAAGACCTTATGAGAAAACCGATATATTTTCGTTGTTCAACTCGCTACCCATCAAGATATATTGCCAAAATATCATTTGCCTACATAAATTATTACGGGGGTCCATAGTTAATAGGACCTATGGTGTACGCAAAAAACTATATATTTACCTATTTTTACTAACAAAATTTGGTCCCGTTAACTATGGACCCCCGTAATAAGCAATTACGATAAATGCTGTTTTTTTCTGCGATACCCCGCTCAATTTTGCGAATTTAGATCTGAAAATTCAAGCATCGTATTGGCATGTCATATGCAGACCAAACGGAAAGCGAGCCCTTTGCCTTATTTTTTTTTTCCTGGTAAGTTACGGTCGCTTTTGTATTTTTTTCCGGACCTTCGCATCGGTCTTGTCCCTCGAACAAAACAAAAAATGGGCTTGCTTTCCATTCACCGTGTCACAAAATCTCATCGAAATAGGTAGTATTGAGCGGGGCGTGGACACTGAACCGATGTGGTAGCGCTTCGGCTGGCCCAACTTGTATTGGTTCAGACTGATAGAAGGGGGACTACACGTGCTACTACACTACTGCGGTACTAGAAAATACTCGATTCAAGTCGGAATGGAACATACTAATATTACAGGGGACCATAGTAATAGTAAATAGGACCGAATATTGTTAATAAAAATAGCGATATATACATAGATTTTTGTGTGCACCGCAGGTCCTATTTACTATGGTCCTCCGTAATAGTATAGTACTATACCTGGCCAGAGGGAGAACACATAATCAATATATCAAGTATTGAGAAACCGAGGAAAACGCACCAAGCGTGGACGTTCTCGAGCTCAATGATATATACAGCAGCAGCAGCAGCAGCAGCAGCAAGCAGCACACTTGTACGAACAACGGAACTAAAAAACAAAATAACACACTCACTAAAAATACTCAGTAGGGATTAGAATGGGCCTCTCCGCTCAAAGCGGCGGATCACCCACGGTTTGGATTTAGCAGCAACGTAATGAAGTGCATGTCTACTACAGCAGTCGTAGTTACACTGAGAACAGTACAGGCCCACAAAAAAGGAAAAAAATGGTACTCTGGACGGAAATATTAGGGTCGTTTAGACACGAATATGAATACCAAGCGTTCCTTATTTCTACGCCCAGAGTTAAGAACATGCCGTAAGGTTTCACCTTTTGGGGGACGCTAAGAATTTCCGGGTCAAGAACTCGTGCTCAGAAGCGAGAGTACTACAGCAGATCTCATCTAGTGTAATAGCCCGGGCTCATGGTTGGTGTCACGGTAAGGCTATATCGATAAGCCTTGCTCATGCTATGAATAGTAGCTGCTTCTTGGTGCCGGGTATAGTCATGCAGCATACCATAGGCTCAGCAGCAGCGGCAGAGGCAGCAGTATAGGCGAATGGCAGTAGGAAGCAGACCACACCTACTGTAGCACACACAACACATATAACACACAGAGCACACATAGAACATGCAAAACACTACAGGACGCTTACAGAAATAACACCTTGACCAAGAAAGAAAGGCAGGCCGACATTTTTCAGGAAAAAAATTAATTGCACAGTCCTTGTGCAGAAGTTGGTGCAGAACGCAGCTCTTCTCTGCACCAACTCGACTGCAGAAAGCGCCTGGCGTGTGTATGCTAGGGCGGCCGGGGATTGGGATATCATACACCCAAGTACCCCCCCCCCCCCCCACCCCCCCACGGGTCAAAAAGTACTTTTTCTCCGGTTCTTATTTCGTGGGTGTGGTCGGCGTGGTGTGTGTGACTTGTGCAGCAGTATCCGAGAGGTATATGCTATCCTCACATAAAGTAAAATGACTTAAAATCCCTTCGCAGACGTATTGCACCTGCCTGGTCGTACACAGCATGCTCATGTGCTTAGCGGGGACACGAAACTGGCATGTGCTCGTAGTTCCGCGTAGTCTTACCGTTGCGTGGTACAACCAGGCATTCCACGTATTGTAGGACAATGTTCAAGCCGATTATTCCGAACAGGTGCCACATCTTGACGCAATATAGACAGGCCAAACATTCACGCGCGATCGTCGTCGATACGGACCTACCCTCGTCCCAACAACCGCACCGATAGTCAAGCGGCGAGACAGCAGTTGTGTCCGTGAGGTAAACCCCGTTGCTTGCGGTGGTCTGCATCGCTAACGCGCTTGGTGAGCTACTCCACACAGTTTTCAAGGCTGAACCCTTCAAATAATAGGTCGACATCCTTGGCAGGTAATATTCGAATGACATGTACAGTAGTGATGCAGCCTCCAAGACGAAAACGATAGTACACTATGCCTCTAAACATAGGTACCGTTTCTATATAGCTGTTCAATACCAATACAAACGCTAGTATTGCTTAAGGGAAATAGCGTGTACAAATGTGTTGCTGCTGTACCTAGTCGGTCGGCACGACAAGTCATTTTGGTGGCAAGGCATGCAGCATGCCCGATAGCATGCAGGAGTCGATCGGACACGCTTGCCATTGATGCCTGAGCCAGTTTCATCACCAACATATTTCGTTGCTTCAACAAATATACTTACAGCAGCAGTAAATCAACAAACTTCTGCCAGTTACTTCGTACGAAAGGGAGTGGCTACCGAATGCTCCGCACGTCCGACGTGTCATCTACAGATCATTGCCACTTGATAACCAAATCTGCATAATCTGTATGTTCTAGCTCACGACGCCATGTAGGAGCAATACCATCTGCTTGATCTACTACTGTATTAATAGGATAGGTCCCATGGATTTCATCTATACTATACATATCCTGCGCAGCACCTCATAACGGCAGCTTAAGACGCAGATGATCTACATGGCTATCTGCAGATGATCTATAAATGATCTATACATGACCTGCCCCATAAGTGGAATGTTCGCTACAAAATTCCTGCCAAACTTGCCGCTAAAGGAAGCGGTAGATGAAAAAAACGTCGCTACAAAATGATCGTTACAGAATGGTCGCTACGAAATGGTCGCTACGAAAGGGTCGCTACGAACTCGACGTTTCATGCCCGTTGCCAAAATATCGTCCACAAAATAAAACACCGCTTGTACCAGAATGGTGGATTCACACCGGCCACTCCAAAAATATTGCTACAAATTTTGTCGCCACAAAAAAAACGTAAAAGAGAACAAAAACTAATGTCACAAAACTGGAAGGTTGCTCACCAATTGTTCGAGAAAATGGTTGAGACACATTGTGTACGAGACGAAGAGAACTAACTCGAACCTCCAGTCAAACTCTAAGCCAATCACAGCAACCCTGACCCTGCCCCTGAGCCAATCAGAACAAATCTCGAGTAAGTGGTACGTTCCACGGCAAAACGTACTCCTCTCAAAACGTTTTCCTCAAAACCGTCCCCACTAATGTCAAGTGCCACAACAACCGCCTGGCTGTAATATGTGTACGAAGCCGGTCGGTACAATTCAAAAATCGTAAAAAAAAACGTTGCTGCTACGATGCAAAATCGGCGAATCAAAAAGTTGTATCGCCAACAGAATCGTCGCGTACAGAACAGTTTATTTCTCGATAACCGTCGCCACAAAACGTGTCGCCATGAAATCGTCGCTACAAAACCGTATCGTAGCTACAAAAACGAATCGGCCAAAACCCCTTGCCGCAAAAGGCGTCGCAACAAAACCTATGCTGCAAAACGCATCGCCAAAAAGCTGTCGCTACGAAAAAGAATCGTGACAAAACCCTTGCCCAAGACATATCACAACGAAAACGTACAGATGCAACGGGAACTATGGGTTAAAATGACACACGACACGAATTTTGATCGTGGAAATGTGGTGAGCTTAAGCTTTATTTTTACCAATCCGCCGGAGGATAAAAAAAAAAGGAAATGAAACAAAAGCCAGTCTCGGCTCTCTTGTAAACACAAACAAACTTCCAAAATTGCTACTACGGGGGTCCATAGTTAATAGGACCTATGGTATACATAAAAACCTATATATTTACCTATTTTTACTAACAAAATTTGCTCCCGTTAACTATGGACCCCCGTAATAGCCGAAAACTAAAAATTAAATAGCATAAGCATTAATGCAGCCTAGGCTCTCGCAGGCTAGATAGGAAACCGTCAGAAATCCACCCCGTTCTCATTACGCCAGAAAAATGATAAAAGGGTGTTAGCCCTAACATCCAACATAAGGATGTTAGCCCAACATCCGACATGAGGATGTTAGCCCTAACATCTAACATAAAGATGATAGCCTAACATCTGGCATAAGGATGTTAGCCTAACATCTAATGCAAGGATGGTAGACTAACATCTGATTTCAGGTTTCGATACCACTGTATCGCTCCAAACCCGTCGCCGAAAAAGCCGTTCGTTGCACACCGTAACGCCCCAAAATCGTCGCTAGAAACAGAAGGAACAAACACGTTATGTACAACAGAAGAACTGGTCGCCGCTGACCTGAGAGCATCCGGCTGTCGGTCTCGACACCAGGCAGCACTCCCAAAGGCTGGGTCAGGTTTTTGGCGTCGTAGTCGACGGTCAAGACGCTATCATCCCCAGCAAGAGCCTGAACGAAAAAGAGAGAGAGATAGGAAACAAAAAATGCCGTATTTGTCGAATATATCATACGACACCACAATAGCGCTGCAGCAGGGTAGGTCGCAAAAGGTCAGCAGGGCAGGGAATGCCAAGCAAGGACGTGGTCGTGGGGTTGGGTGGGTTGGGTTGGGGTGGGGTGGGGGTGGGGGGTGGAGTGGGTTGTGGTCCCCCGGGAAAAACAAAACGCGCAAACAGAAAGGAATGGCGAAATTTGCAGGAAATGAATACATTCGGGCTTTCGGGACTGTAGTCCTGTTTTGAGGACAAACTATTACTGGGGACCATAGAATATAGGACCAAATATTGTTAGTAAAAATAGGCAAATATATAGGTTTTTATGTATACCATAGGTCCTATTGACTATGGACCCCCGTGTCAAAAACAGGACTGCTTCTAAAGCCCAGTGCAGAAAAGACACCTATACTCCAACACGAAATCCGGCCCGGCGCGGTCAAGCTTTGATGCCGCGCTTCGGTGGGGTGTAACCTCCGAAAGCTCATGTACAGATCATGTACAGATCATGTACAGATCATGTACAGATCATGTACAGATCATGTACAGATCATGCACAATGTACAAATCATGAACATATCATATATATCATGTTCTAGATGATCTAGTTCTTCACCTGCCGTTGCGAGAGGTTGTGCAGGATCTGTGCCGCACAGATAGATCAAACCAAAAAAAAAACATGTGCTACAGATAGGTCCCACCCGGCAACATGAGCTAGATCGTACAGATCATGCAGATCAGGAATAGATCTACCTGCTTGAAATATATCGATCGTTTGCTGGGAATCGATGCTTCATCCGAAGGGTGAATACTTTGAGGCCTGAAAAAAATGCCGCTGCTATACTACACCTCTGTCATAGCCATCATGTCGGAATTGGAATATGAACGGCGTACATAGCGGGTTGGTAGTGTTCGGCAGGAATGAACCAAAGTATGTTTTATTTTCCGTTGTGTTTTTCCTCTGATTTTAGTGACCCCCTCTACCTGTCTGCGACTCACAAAAAAAAAGGTGGGGTGTCGTTTTTTTCTCTTCCCGTGTACCCTTCGTCGTACCTCTATCGTAAACTCTATCCGTGTCCTTTTAATACAAACAAATGGTCACTTTTACTTACCAGCTTCTGGACAAAAGCCGTGGTCAAACGTGTCTTCCCTTCTCCCCCCCGGTACACTGGTCATAGAATGTTGCTGCGTTACTCGCGCTCTTGCGCTGTCTGCCAGCAATTATTTCTTACGCAGAAAAAGTCCCAGTGAAAATAGGAGGAGTGTCTACACTCGGTGAGAATCGAGCCTAAACAATCGATTACAGTAAGCATGAGAACGGCCTACGACGCGGACAATATGCCATTACGGCCGAAAATAACCGCCAAGTATTCATTTTTATGTGTAGACGGCCTCTTTCCACTTCGTATCCGTCCAGAGGGCTAAATATCGCCCTCCCCGGCAATGCATGTCCTGTGCTGTACTGTACGCGGCACCATGTGCCTCATCCTACTGGTGCCAGTATGTCGCACGCACTCTAGGCGCGAAGTCGCACTACGGTGTCACTGAACATATCAACCACTTGAACCAGCCAGCCGTCAAATGAACCAATCAACCAGGAACGCACGCAACCAATCGAGCAAGCAATCAACAACCAATCAGTCAAGCAATCAACCAATCATCAATCAACCAATCAACCGATCCGTGCATTAATGAAGACGTTGCTACGCAATGGCTTCGTGTATGGTGCTACTGCACAGTACGTCTTGCCCTGTAAAAAAAAAACTTGTTTCCAACACCATTTATAGGCGGCACACGGGGACAGAGGATAGCAGAAGCGGCTGCTGTGCTGCAGTACGTAGCTGCTATGCTACCGTGGCCACTGCAGCCAACCTTTAACCTTTAGCGTCTGTACCGAAGCTATCGACGCTGCTGTACCTGCCGTACGTAGCTAACTCTTTTTTTTCCCCATTTTTTTTTCTGCGAATCATGGGCTATCTTCGCCCCTCTCTTCTCACTCCGCCCTACTGTATTGGTTTTTAGAGTGTAGCAGTAGAAGGACCACATCGTGCATATACTCTTATTCCCACTGCAGTGCTACGGTTCTTGCCTTGGCAGGCGTTTTAATCACAGGAGAGAAAACTGCAGCCCTTTCTTCCCCCGCCGACTGGCGTCTGATTGCGCCCACCCACACTACAGTAGTCGTTCCCAGCCTTTGATCATGTATCGGTTCAAGTCTGTAAGTATTCTATCTGTAATGCGCTACCCTAGGCACGGTAGTACCGTTGATCCAACCGCTACCCTAGGCACGGTAGTACCGTTGATCCAACCGCTACCCTAGGCACGGTAGTACCGTTGATCCAACCGCTACCCTAGGCACGGTAGTACCGTTGATCCAACCGCTACCCTAGGCACGGCAGTACCGTTGATACAAGCGCTACCCTAGGCAAGGTAGTACCGTTGATACAAGCGCTACCCTAGCTAGGCACGGTAGTACCGTTGATCCAACCGCTACCCTAGGCAAGGTAGTACCGTTGATACAAGCGCTGTACGAGCGACTTACCTGCGCTATCCACTCCCAGCCGAGACAGGTACCCCAAATCGGGAAAAAGTCGCCATTGTCGTTGAGGTTGGTGGCGTACTCGATTGCCCACCTTTCGGTGTAGAGCGAAACAAGCGAAATAATACACACGACGTACACAGATAAAGGCATGATAGCACGAGAAGAGGCAAGGGCAAGCTAAGATAAGATGAGACGGGACTAAAAACTCTAAAGATGAGACAAGATCCTACAGTACCATAGTTCGCAAGATACGAACGTAAAGATCCTGGTGTACCATGAAATAAGGTAAGACGATATGTCCAAATGTAAGATACGATATAACAATATAAGGTAATGTACGCTAAGGGAAAACAAGATAGGAAAAAATGAAATAATAAAATACAAGACATCAAAATAGAAGATAATGTACGACGAAATAACATAAGACAGTATACCGCAAGAAGGATAGTGTAATACCAGGTACATCGTACCTGATGTAAGACAAGACAAGGAAGGTAGCATGCACAGGATAAGAGAAGACAAGACGAGACAAAGACGATAAGACAAGAACATACAAAATATGAGAAGACGCGACAAGACAAGACAAGACGAGACAAGACGAGACAAGACGAGGCGTGACAAGCAAGACAGGACAAGCGAAAAAAAAAACAATGCCATACAAGACAAGACAAGACAAGACGCAACAGGCACCAAAAACACGGCAAGCGATATCCGCACACAGACAAAACCCCAACCTTGACCTTGACCTTGACCTTGACGCTGACCCTGACCCTGACCCTGACCCTGACCCTGACCCTGACCCTGACCCTGACCCTGACGGCGCACAACCAGACCAGATACGCCTCTTGACACTGCTATTTGCGGGGGTCCATAGTTAACAGGACCTATGGTGCACATAAAAACCTATATATTTGCCTATTTTTACTAACAAAATTTGGTCCCGTTAACTATGGACCCCTGTAATAGTAACAGTAAGCTAAGCAAATCGTGGAAAATTCCCAAAGAATACTCACTGCACGGACGCGGGACGAGCAACGGTAGTGGCCAAGCTCAATTAGTGTACTTCGGGCCCCCCAAGCGACCAATAATCTACAGTAGTATCGAGTGCGAGTGCGCTTTTTTCAAGTGTCACCCATCACGCATCCATGAGCATCTACCGTCAATCAACAGCCATCGCAATCACCACCACCCTGCCGCGGAGCGTGTCGGACAGCTCCGACACGTTGGAGGCCAAATAGGTCAGACAGATCAAACATATGAGACATAATCAAACATATCAGAGAGATTATACAGATCATACAGACCAAACATACCAGACTTATCGTACAGGTAATATAGATCAGATATATCAGACGTATCCAACAGATGAGACAGATCAAACATATCAGAGATGTCAGACATATCAAAAAGATCATACATATCACACACACCAGACAGATGGGACAGACGAGACGGACCAAACAGAACAGGCAGATGAGACAGATGAGACGGATGAGACAGATCAAACACATGAGACATATGATACAAATCCAGCACACCAGGCACATTTGACACATCAGACAAATCGCACAAACCAGATAGGTCAAATAGGTCAGAGAGATCACACCTGGTACACATCAGACATATCAAACATATCAAACAGATCGGACAGGTCAAACGTATCAGACATCTCATACAGATGATAGAGGTCAGACACATCAGACCGATCAGACACATCGGCTGCTTCGCGCGGCCGGGGCTGCAGTCTTACTGGACGTCCGACAAGCTCTCCCTCTCAACTACTCAACTACGTACCAAAACACACACAAACAATTCAGCAGGACACAAACAAAATAAGCGACACCACCAATCCACCGTCCACCGAATAAAACAACACAAAGGTCGGTCTCGAAAGGTATGCGTATTTTAGCGGTCAATCGACTAAGGTAAGCAGGAAATCATTACGCCCCCCCCCCCCCCCCCCCCCCCCCCCCCTCTTCCAGTGGGTAGCACTAACCTAGCGCCTTCCGGAATGGGCGGTGATCCCCCGGGAAGAAACAGTCCGTTGACTCCGTCCATCAGCGGCTTGAGCTCCTCCGGCGTGGCGTCGTACCTGACGGGTATTGCTCTTATCCCAGCGCTCTGCAGCCTTGAGAGGAAAGGGGGGGGAGGGCGGATGCGGGAAAGGTGGGGGGGTGTAGTCGATAGGAGAGATGTACTCGATTTCATGCATGGCCGTAGTCGTATGACTATAGACCCTCGCATCCCTACAATGCCGGGACGGAGCATGTCGGGTTTTCACCGACCAGGTAGACATTGCTTCATTGCCTGCACCGAGCGCGAAGCGCCTAAGAACCGCTTGGGAGGCGGACTTGCAGACAAAACGCTTTGGCTCTGCAGGAAATATTCCACTGCAACTCCCAAGAAAATTGTACCCAAAAAACATGCGGGCATGAGCCTTCACAGTGTTTATTAGAGGTGAAGCCTCTTTACCGTCAGCTTTAGATCACTCTCTTCGGAGCAAAACCACTCGAATTCCAAGTCAGCACGGGACTGATACTCGCAAATGGGCAGTCCCGGTCAGGAGACAAACCCCCCAAAATGCCACACGTTTCTCCTCCGAAAACTGGGCTGCACTTCCGTTCTGGTGACAAACGACTTACCAGGTGCTCTATTACGGGGGTCCATAGTAAATAGGACCAAATAATTGTCAGTGAAAATACGTAAATATATAGGTTTTTATGCATGCCATAGGTCCTATCAACTATGTACCCCCGTAATAGTATTTCAGAGCGTTAGGTATCTCTGATCAGTTGCCTTATTGCGGGCCTTATCCATACGTACGTATGCCTTCGACGGCCACCAGAGGAGGCGACCCTTCAGAGGGCTGCGGCTTAGGACGCGCGCTGGTGCGGTAAGTTGTTGCTCGTTTGGACTCCTTCAGAACCGGCAGTTACTGTGTCGGTTTGGGCTGTCGGCGGATGTGTCGGTTCGGTTCGGGCTATTGACCTAGTCTTTGTCGGTATTTGACTCTTGACTTCTGAGCTTGTGTGTGATGACGCATGCAGCCCCCCCTTTCCCTCTCTTTGCCTGTACTACCCTGTTAAGAAACTACTGACACACGACCCTGTTGTAGGTCGTTCATCTATGGACTGCGCTACATTCTAGGCTTATTCTCCCCAGGCTTCGAACAGGAGTAGCTAACTCTCTGAGGGTTGGCCCTCCCTTGAGTATAGCTTTGGGAGGTACTAGGGGTGGGGGGGGGGGGGTGATGCGGGTTGGGGAGGGGGGTGTACTCACAATCATGCATGACCGTACTCGTATGACCATAGACCCTCCCATCCCTACGTACAATGCCTGGACGGAGCACGTCGGGTTTTCACCGACCAGGCAGACATTGCTTGCACCAAGCTATGCGAAGCGCCGTGAGGTATTGGGCGAGTCGCATGAAGGGTGAGCTGCATCCTACAAAGAACCGCTTTAGAGGCGGAATTTCTTGCATACGGATGACAGCATCAATGAATTGACTTCAATTCTGGTGTAGCCACTTCCAGAGACAGTAATGGGTTTACCATGTAACTGCCTCGTGGGTTGAGGGGGGGGGGGGAGGGCGGCGTTACTTGTGATCAGAGGGAGTGGGGGTACACCTGGGTTGGATTGCCCACAGCTTTGTTCTTTTCCGGATCTGCGATCGAAATCGACAACTGGAAGCACCTCACCATCTGATGCAATCCTGTCGGACATTCTGTTACTCTGCTTCGTCGTAGCTCCAAAATATCCCATTGACTCAATAGTTGGCAAGGCAGATATGAGCTCCTCGGTGCACTCCCGCGAGCGTGGCAACGCGGCGGCAGCAGTTTCTGCGCCCTCCTTGAAGACTGGTAATGTGGTTCCTGGCTGTTGCGGTTCGCGGCTTGTTGTACCGTAGCCAAGAGGCATTGTTTACTCAAGTATGAAACGACCAGGGCGACCGTAGCAACGTTTTTTAAATGGTGGTTTGGCAGCTCCTACATCAGCTCTGCAGCAGCAGTGCAGCAGACGCCCCGCTGCTCTCCCGCTGCTCTTTCCCAGCACACAGTACCTGCTGCCAGGGCAAGGCCAGCCTCGTGTCTGCGTGGGCGTCGGGAGACGAAACGGAGCTCTTTGGCGTGTTTGGCCTGTCGGCGCAAGCAAGCACGAGTGACGATTGAAAAATATTGTTGGGTGCCCCGGTCCCCCCGCTCGTCCTACACCAGAAAGAAATAGACTTGGCCACATACAAGGAGCTACAAAAAAACAACAGCCTGGAGCCACATTCATACTTCAGCGTCGAAACCTGACTCCGAGGAGGGCACTGAAACTGCTGTTGCCCTCACGGAAACCACGGTATATCTCCGCATTTTCACACCATCACTGGTTCTGGTGAGTACAGCCGATACGTTCCCCCGAACTAGAAGTACCCACGCCTGGGGAGCATCATCTAGATCATGCACAGATAGATCACCTACAGATAGATCATCAACAGATAGATCATCTACAGATAGATCCCTGCCTGCGGTCATGAGAGATTGTGCTGCATGATCTATCTATATATCAGCACAGCAGTACAGATACAACCCAGGAACACACGTGCCCCAGCGTACAGATTATACGGGTCTCGACCGGCAACATGAGCTATTACGGGGGACCACAGTTAACAGGACCTACGGAGCACACAAACAACGATATATTTCCATATTTTTACCAACAATATTTGGTCCTATTTACTATGGCCCTCCGTAATAGATCATACTGGTACACATCATACAAGGTCGGGAATAGATGATATATCTGCCTTGAAAGATCTAGATCATCAACTGGGAGAATCTTCGATCTGTCTGATCTGACTCGACGTGTGGAAGTGTCGAGGTTCGGAACGAAAAACCGTTACGAGGTGTAGTTCCTGCGGCACATCTGACCTCAATAAATAGCAGCAGTCGCGACATGTAGCAGCCGGTATTTCGGAGGACCATAGTAAAATAGCACCGACGGTACAGACAGACGAAAAACCTATATATTTCCCTATTTTTACGAACGAAATTAGGTCTCATTTACTATGGTCCCCCGTAATAGCTATCATGCTATAGAGATACTACAGCAGCAAACGCAGCAGCCCGCGGAAAGCGCTAAAACAGCGGTCAGTGTGTGATAAGAGCCGCGAAAAAAAAAAAAAAACAATGCCGGACAAACATTCAGGCGATTACCGTACGGTAAAGCGTTATACCAGGTAGACAAAAAAAATCCGCACTCGGACACGTGGTGCACTACATGAACAACTTTTATTTCGGACAGTGATCCAGCGCTTCACATGCGCCTGAGAATAACCCTTGCGAGCCAGCTGCCCTGTCCGTGGGCGTGCATCCGCTCTCAACAGGGTCGTTGCCAAAACGTTCATATCAACAAAACGAAAAACCGAAAAAAAAAACACGAACCACAAACCGAAATGACGAAACAAACGCGAAAAAAATCGCGAATCGTGATGGTTTGTCAAGAAATTGAAGCAAAACAACAGGTGCGGGGGAAAAAAAAAAACAAGCAAGACACATTGAAGAAAGGTGTCACGATTCATGGGCGGAAAAAAGGGGAAGATCGGAAATAGTCTTGCCATAAGACACGGCAACATTTCTACACGAAAAAAATATTTTTCCTTAAGCAGTTGGTGGGAGTTTGATGTCAAAACTGCCCGGCCATGGAGAGAGCATGCGAGCACGTTTTTTTTGCTTTTTGTGCCTGAGATTATGAGCACTACTTTTGTTTGGCCATCTCTTTTACTTTCCAGCCTTCTGGACAAGCCGTGGTCACACAGGAGGTGTCTCTCCCCCCCCCCCCCCCCCCGCTCACCCGCCCCCGTTGGTACATGCCTTTAATTTCATCGCGCAGAGGGGTTCAGGATTACCCACTGCTCGTCGCTTGGCATCGATTAAATAAAAAATACTACACGACCCCAACTCCAGCGTGAGATTACAGCGGGTTTCGACCAGCCCAGATGATAGCAAAATAGAAAGTTGGTTCCTCGAGGTGCAATTCCTTCGCACATCAGCAGCAGCGACATAAAGAAGTAACACACTGTAACACACTGTACACACGCCAAGATAGAGGTGTACACACCATAATTTATTCAGAGCTTCTTGACTTGAGGAGCTCTACACTACTACCAAGTCATTTTGGAAAAACAGAAAGTGCAGCCCGATGAAAAATCCGATGTCTTATCGTAAGGTGCAAAACGAAAAATCCAATATCGTGAAAAAAAAAAAAAAGAATGGCATTTTCCCGACGATTTTGGGTTAAGGGCCCCCGTCATTTCAGAAACTATTTTAGCACAAGAAGAATGCTACCAACCCACTCCTATCGTTATACGCATGGGATTGACCGTGCAGGAAGCACAGATGAGGCTATTAATAGTACACCCCCAAGGGTAGAAGAGGCCATAACTGCTTATATACAAGTATAGATATACATAAATATATATATTCCGGTACAAAACACTGGTACCTCTCGGATAGATCGTCGATTCTCACTTTCCTGATCTAGATCTTTCAAGGAAAAAATTTTCCTGATCTGTATGATCTGTATGCTTCGTATGATCTGTAAGATCTCTATTATCTGAATGATAGGTATGTATGGTCTACAGTAGGCCACGTTGTTTAAGGGCGGGAGCCATATCAAATCTGCATGATCCAGACATGGGGCCTCTTTCCTGGGTTAACGGCGTGTTTGGAAGACAATGAACGCCTTTTGCAAGGATCTATCTGCTGCGGCTTACCTACAGATGGTCTACTGCAGATCGTGCTTTGGCGGGCGCATGGAAACATACAAAACACTACTGTACAATGGTACGTACATACATGCCTCCGAGAGCAGGAAAGACTGACCATGAGATGTAGGCCGCCTTCACGTACTCGCAGTCGCCACCGCACGCTGGAATGCTGAAGGAAGAGCAAAAAAACAAACAAACAAACAAACAAACAAACGGAGGAGGAACAACGCAACGGAAAAAAAGGAACAACCGATCAGTGCACCAAAACTATCAAACATGAGAATATCAAACATGAGAATATCAAACATGAGAATATCAACCATGAGAGGAGTCTCAGGCGAGCGTGGGAACAGGGAGTGCACCAAAAATATCAACTTTTACAGCATCAAGCCACGCCAAGCCACGGCGGCAGGGGGGGCAACGGGAGATCACAAAAAAATCAAACTCGAAGAGTATTCAAGCGGGCCCAAGAACAGGAGGGCGGGAGAACAAGAGAACACGAAGACGACTTGTTTTTCAACAACGTGGACAAAATCAGAAGGAACTACTACTGTAATATCAACATATAAAATATCCTTATTTTTCCGCCCAGATCGGTTTTTCGTACGCAGAACTTAAAAAATGTAGGCGCAGCCTTGCGGAATGCCACGGTGAGTCCATCCCGGAAAGGAGCTGGCACATCTCCGAGGCACCGCCCGTGTCCATACGTGCGCTGCGTGGAAGGGCCGTGGTCAGTGAATACTAGGCCGAATGTGGTGGTGCTATGAGCTCATCTCGCCCTTGGTGTTCGGTTGTTGGCGAGATCTTGCCGTTCATTTCCCTCCCCCCAATATCTTATTATGCTCGTATCTAGGTTGGGTTGGCGTCGGTTGACAACGATACCGTAAAACATGCCGCTCACAATCAGGGTACCATTTTTTTCGTTTTTGAGTGTGACTTTTGCGGTCCACCCCCCCCCCCCCCCCTCGTCCCGACACACGGATATACCCCTTCTTGGTGCCGCCTCCATCCCGAGGCTGCAACTCCTAGAAAACTGATCCTCGGGGAACAGGTGGTTCATCGGGGGGGTGTCCCCATGTACCTCATGTACCTGAGAAATGATTAAAAAACGCTTCAAGACTACGTAAAACGGCCAAATTTTGTAGGCGGGCGCGAATTTTAGTGCATACTCATACTCGTACGTGCCAGGCATATCTCAAAGTGTCCTAGTAAGAGCTGTTTCTGCTTGTTCCGTAGATCTGTTCTCTTGTTTGTATAATACGTTTTTACACACCAATACGAAAAATCGCGACCATGCAATATGGACACAGGCTTTCAAGAACCGAAATTAAAAAGAAGCATGCCTCTACGATGCAAACCCCGTTTGTACCACAACCCCCCGCGCTTGCGAAAATTGCCGCGCGCCAAGGCGTAACCAGGTTCCCCACGGAATCTCATACTCACGCGACGTACGGGAGTTTTCCCACCAGCCAGGGAGCTAGAGCTGCGTGACTCGAGGTCGGCGCTTTGACAAAACGAAAAAAAAGAATGAGAAATCGACAAACACAAACCACAAAATCGACCAAAAGTCGCTGAACACGAAGCTTATACGGTGCCCCCCGCACAGGTACAGCATATATATATTGTAGAGTCGTCTTGAAGCACACACCACAGGCAAGAGCAAGCATATCATGGTTCAGGTTGCCAACAGCAGCGAAATTGAGCAAAGAGGAATGCTACAGTACGCTGAAATAATGAAATGTGTCCGTGCGTAGTCGGCAGGCGGAAATGGTCGAATCCCTGTTTTGGTTGGTGGTGATTGTGTTTTTAATCTTGCCCGAAAAGTATAAATAGCGATTAAAACCCTTTGCGATATGATGGTTACCCAAGCGTCGTTCGAGAGACCTTCAGCCCCTTGCAGAGACAAGTGGGCAGGATGATGTGTGATGGTGTGATGTAACATATCAGTGTCACATTGTGGTCAGACGTGAAACTGGACAGGTCACGCAGCGTTTCACACCTCGCAGACAGATGATGATCCAGATGATCGGTTCTCACTTGATGATTTAGATATTTCAAGGCAGACGTAATCTCGATCTTGTGTGATTTCACACACATTTGTTTAGCTCATGTTGCCGTAAAATTTGCACACATGATCTAGCACGTGCTTCCTGGGTTGGATGACCTGTACTATTCACAGATCCCGCACAGCCTTTCACAACGGTATGTGACGAACTATCTGATCTATCTGTAGATAGATAGATCATGATATCTCCGAGGTGTGCAGGGTTTGCTTCGATGCCACGCGACTTCGCTTTCTTTTTCGACATGGCCTAAAAAATTCGCGTGTGCAGTGGCCGTGACTTCGATAATACATCACGTCCCGGACAGATCCTGATCGAAATCATCTATTACTACTATTACTATTACTATTACTATGACTATGACTGTGACTGTGACTATGACTATTACTATGACTATTACTATTGCGGGGGTCCATAGTTAACAGGACCAAATATTGTTAGTAAAAATACCTAAATATATAGGTTTTTATGCATGCGATAGGTCCTGTTAACTATAGACCACCGTAATATTACTATTACTACTACTACTACTACTACTACTACTACTACTACTACTACTACTACTACTACTACTACTAGTGTAGATCCTAACCTAGTGTTACGAGAGTAGCTGTGCAGGGTATGAACAGTACATACCCAGCCCAGAACACGTGTCCCAGATCAAGCAGATAGATACGGCTTCCACCCTGCAACATGAGCTAGATCATACAGATCATGCAGACCGTAAAGATCAGGAATTTTCTGCCCTGAACGATATCCAGCAGATGACTCTCTCTCTCTATCGGGGGATGATCTATCCGAGGCGTGCAGATAATTGAACACAATAATAATAGCTCTTTTTAATACTGCAGTTCCGCTTTGAGGGCAAAGTACTTATAATTTGAGTGCATTCCTAAAAGGGTTCACAGTGGGGGCCCTGGGGAGGGGGAAGTCATTAAAAAAAAAATCTACTTGCAAAGACGGCAACATACGAATAGTTTGACTTGCTCTGATTTTAGATACGAGTAGCGCCCGACTTGCTCCGAGCTGAGACACGAGCAGTCTGGCCGAGCTGGGATACGAACAGTTTGACTAGCTCAAATCGGCGCCAAGGCACAACAGGAAGCTTGCGGATGCACAACAGAAGCCTTGTCGGTGTCGCGATTTTTATATTTAGCGGTTGGCGTAAGAGACGACGGCGCCGGCAAACGGCGAGGTGGGCACCGTAGGTGTTCACGATCGCACAGCCAAGCCATGACCACGGCTTCTCGTCCTGCTCATTTTGCTCGAGGTCTCCGCATGGCCTGGTAATCTCCCACGAAAGCGACACCAAAGAATAGTTTGACACAAGACAAAAACAGCATGGATAGATCAGCGCCCAGTGCTGCCAAAAAAAACGCAACGCAGAAGAAGCTCAAAGCCGATACGCACTCGCAAAAACAAGTGAGCTCATCATGAACCTTGCGCCTTCGGCCGTATCCGTGACCTCATCGCCTGGCAGCAGCAGCAGCAGCAGCAGCAGCAGCAGCAGCAGCAGCAGCGGCAGCGACCGCCACGCAATGTAGGAGAGCTACAACACGCGGTCGAGCTGTACGATACTCGTAACTCGCAGCCCGTGATTGCTTCAGTCTTTCACATATAGCACGAGAGCTAATCCTGGAAACGTATGCTACTTGCTTCAGCTTGGTGGCATACGAGTACGATTGACCCAGCCACGCCGGCTCCGCTCCCTGCAGTGCTTGCCTTAATGCTGGGTCAGCGGTCGGGTGAGCTACATAGACCCAGGCGCCATTTCTCGCCAGTTTGCCCCTAGACCACATGGCGCGATCTGATTGGTTGCGATCCGCAAACACAGCAGCAGCAGCAGCAGCAGCAGCAGCAGCAGCAGCAGCAGCAGCAGCAGGAGCAGCAGCAGCAGCAGAGTTCGTACGTATCATATCACATAGCTCTGCCTGTGACGCCAGGCAGGCTCCCGGATTTACAGAAAGAGCCAACGTTGCTCAGTCTCAGGCGTGGCAGGAGGCTACGGAAGTGGACTCGCTTATCGTCGCGCTTCCCTGTAACCTGCTGGCGGAGAGTGCGAGCGTACTTCAACAGCTACATCGATAATAAAGAAATGGGTTTCACTAAACATTGCTGATCTACAGCCTGATGACACATGTCTTTTAAAGCCGCCGTGGAAGTTGCTGCGGGGGGGCAAAAGTACGTTCCCATGATGGGTGTTAATAGTGGGTTATAGGGCCCAGAAAAGGGCAAAAAGGGGCGAAAAACTCAGAATTCTTGCAGATATATTTGCACCAATTATTCTAAGGGTAAAATTTTGAGATACGGGTATTGGATGCAATTCCCTCACTCTTATTCCAAGTCGTGCGTATACGTTGCTGAAACGACTTGACGACGTATTCCTGAGGGCGCTAGCGTCCAGGACTGCTCGTTTAGCTGGTTTTGGCATGATTTTGAGGTGCTTTTCGGGTTTTATGATGTGTTTGGGGTGACTATTTACCTGCAGTTTACCTTTGTAAAATAGTACCGGGGTCTCGATTTTTTTTCCGACTGCTTGCATGCTTGCATCCCAATCACTCAGCCCTGGCGATCACGACCCAAAGTTGGTTGACGTTTTCAATTCGGCGTATTTCGCAAGGTACCCGCCCTGGACTGCACGGAGCATACTATTAATACCTTCTGTGCCTGTCGAAGTACCCGGTACATCTACTGGCATCTACTGGCACTAAATACTGGCAGTTAATATTGGCAGCACGAAAGCACTTCTTGCGCCAGTGCTACGATATGGTAGTTGTACTGGCAGTGGTACTGGCAATATCTATAATACTGCGGAGTCCTAGCCTTTAGTGCCGGTTCGCAGCCCTACAAAAACTACGGGCGTTTCCTGCTGCACTACTGCTGTGTTTCACTGCTGCGCTACTACGACGTATAATACAAGGTACAAGGGGGGCTCCGCCGCGGCTGGCTGACGCCCGCCTGCGGTTTCGCGCATGCCAGTAATGTAGGTAAATGGAAGCCGACCGACCGCAAAAAAAAAACGATTGTACTGCCAAGGGTTTACGGTGGAAATTAATAAAAAGTGGTGGAGAGGAGGCATTATTATTCTAATATTCATGACGCTCGCCGTGACCGCCCGCTTCCTCGACGTTGTTGTTGACGTTCTCCTGATGTTTTTTTTTATGCTATGCTTGCGACGTCCGGTCACGAAAAAAAACACCACCGTGCTGCCATACTTTACCCTGAACGCGTAAACCATCACAAATCTAACTGAAAGCCTCTGATCGGCACGTGAGATGCAGGTAAGTTAAGGTTGGACCTGCTGCAAGTACTTGGTGCGACTGATCTATCTATACCGCAGGGGAACGCTCAGAATGCATACACAGATTATTTCAATATGACGTCACCACTGCCGCTTCTTCATTGGTCAACTCGAAACATACATTCGCTACCACCGTTCTTGCCAAACCAACCAAACCAAAATCTGAACGAGTACGTCCATCATCTGAATGGACGCGTACACCATCACAAATCTACTCTAGATGAAAGCCTCTGTCTGACCGGCACGTGAGATGCAGGTAACTTAAGGTTGGACCTGCGATCTGCTGCAAGTACCTGGTGCGACGGACGGATCTATCTATACGACGTACTGCAGGGGAACACTCATAATGCGTACACTATTATTACGGGTACACTATTATTACGGGGGTCCATAGTAAACAGGACCAAATATTGTGAATAAAAATAGGTAAATATATAGGTTTTTGTGTGTACCGTAGGTCCTGTTAACTATGGTCCCCCGTAATAACAATTGTTTCATTATATGGCGGCACGACGGCGGCTTCCTGATTGGTCCACTCGAATCATACATTAAGTACCACCGTTCTTGCCAAGTCAAAACCTGAACGAGTACAACACTATAATTTAACGAGAGTCTGATCGGAGCGTGTGCCGCAGAAGAAGCAACCTGGCTGTTTGATGCACGAACTCGGCTCGATGGATGACTGCTTCGTTTACACTGCAACATAACGCTAAACATAAACCTACCAGATATGTTGGAAGGCAATACTCAACACTAAACCGATACCTGGCAGTACTATTAATATGTACCTAACTATTTTCTGTAAGCTGCAGCAGTATGCTAGACAATAGTATAGAATTTTTCCCTGGGACGCCCCGCAACATTTTCGGCGTTGTATGCTAGTATCGTCGGCCAATAAGCTCAAGCATGCGGACGACAACAAACAACACTGCAAATACGGTTATACTACCACCAACATTACTATTACGGGAGACCATAGTAAATAGGACAAAATATTGTTATTACGGGGCTCCATAGTCAATAGGACCCATGGTATACATAAAAACCTACCTGGCGTATGTTTACCTATTTTTACTAACAATATTGGGTCCTATTTACTATGCCCCCCGGTAATAGTAAAAATAGCGAAATATATAGGCTTTTGTGTGTACCGCAGGTCCTATTTTATATGGTCCCCCGGAATACAACGTACTGCTGTAGTACTGCTGCTGCTGTGCCAGTTTGTCCCTTTCCCGGCAGCACACCACGCCAGCAAAAAAGAAAAAGATGGAAGCAAAATAAATTCGTTGGTTCAGAAGACTGTCGTCATATAATCATATATCACACCTAAGACATCGCACACAGGATGGTCCTGCTGAAGAACCAGAAATCACGAGAGAAACTGCAAAAACAGTGACGAGCACGGCAGGGCAGCGCGCCCCGTCTGGGCACTGCGCGAGCCGTACACGTTCTCGTTCATCCCTTTTTTTATTTTTATTTTCAACTCGCGGTACGTAGAGAGGATACATTTATTTCCGCATGCATGCCCGAACTACAGCAGTAACTGGAAACATCAGGCATCAGCCCGACCGAGCTTGCGGGAGAGAGCACAATTTCTCCTCCCCCACAAATAAAAATAAAATTAATCTCTTGTGTGAAAAGATCGAAATCAAGAATTTTTATTTTTTATTTTTTATCTTTGGGGAGGACAAATTATCGCGCATGCCCGAAATTGACTGGAAACATGAGGCATCAGCCCGAAGGATCAAATGGACATACTGCTATTAACTTACAGCATTTTCAAAGACGGATTGACGGGTCAAAGGTAGGCCTGACGAGGCAAAGGTAAGCCGTCAACCAAAATCTTTGGCCATGACACTATGATAAAATCAAGTGCTGGTAGCTTGAAAAATTGGGTATCGATCACTCAACTCGTCGAACTCAGTATCGACTACTCGACTGGTCCACGAAACTCAGTATCGATCACTCATTTGGTACAACTCACAGAGATTGTGATAAATCACGTACTGGCAGCTTGCAAAGTTGGACATGCCAATGCCATGACCATCAGTATTTGAGCAGAGGGTTTGACGGGACAAACGTAAACCTGACGGGGAACAGGTAGGCCGTCAACCAAATTATTTGGCCGCGAGACTGTTATAAATCAGAACGTCTGAGATGGAGCAAGGAGCTGTAGGATCGAAATGCGCCACTCGCTAGCCTGCCTGCAGAAAACACGAACATCCCCTCCTGTGCTGTTGGATCACGTTCTGCTATTTTACAGGTGTGTGCTTGCTGTGTTTTTCATTAATCAAGAGCAGAAGAGGCCAAGAACGATAGTGAGATTCACCAAAAACACGTACTTGTACGTCAAGACCTGCTGCAACATTTACAGGGAGTATAAAAAATTCCGGTGTCTTGGTGTGTATGTCACGTGTGAACTGCTGTAAACCAACTTTCGACTGTCTTGTGTACCCCGGCCCTCACATGTCGATCTGCTGTTTCAGTGCGCGAAATGGTACTGGCCGAAATCAATTGGAAATCGAACCAGCTGTAAGTATTATCGTCTCGTCGGCACTGGTGGCATCCAGGGGAGTCTCTGGCCAGCGAGGGAAATAATGGATAAAGCGCGCGGTTCACGCAGCTTGCAAAGTTGAGTATCGACCGATCTGCCGATCGGTTGAACTCACAGCTGGCGTGCTTTTTTAGTTTCTTATAAAATCAGTCGAACTCACAGGTGACGTATTTCAATTTTTTTTAAATCAAGTTGAGTATCAACTATTTAATCAGTCGAACTCGCAGCTGACGTATTTCAAAATTTATAAAATCAAGTATCGACCACTCAACTGGTCCCACTCACAGCTCGCGTACTCACACCCGGCCAGACGGCGCAAGCACGTCCGAGGCCGCCTCCGACACCTCACAGCTGACGTATTTCAAAATTTATAAAATCAAGTATCGACCACTCAACTGGTCCAACTCACAGCTCGCGTACTCACACCCGGCCAGACGGCGCAAGCACGTCCGAGGCCGCCTCCGACACAGCAGTATTATTAATAGTAGTCGGGGTCAGGGATCACGATGAGGTAGTTTCGTTCCGTGATGTGAACCTCATCTCGCGCTAGCACGAACAACGCCAAAAACTACGCCTAAGAAACGCCGAGGAGCGCTGAGAGCAGAGGGCCAACAAATATCGTATCTGCATCTATTTACCACGTACCAGGTACAGCAGCAGTACCGGTACCTGTTCTGATATGCTGTATGGGAGTGCTATGAGCGGGACTCTTCTCACCGGAATCTTCTTTCAGAAACAACAGCGACTCGATGGTGAAGGAGAATTCGGAGCAAACTTCCCACTTTCATACTGCTAGATGGACGTGTGCATACCGCTGCTGCACCGCAAATGAGCCCCAAGGCACTCACTCGGTACTCGTGTGGTACGAGCACGTACAAAACAAATACCCCGCTTGCGTCTAAATTCCCTCCACTGCTGTAGCTGCGGCTGAACATGCTCAGCCGCACCCACAGCAGCAGCACTGCAGCAGCACTGCAGCAGCAGCAGCAGCAGCAGCAGCAGCAGCAGCAGCAGCAGCAGCAGCAGCAGCAATCGAAGATGAACAATGGTGCAAACCTCCCAGGTTCTCCTCCTTTTATCTCTCCTCGCGTTTCGAGTCTACAAGGAAGACTCGGGGCCTATTTGGCACCCGATGTGAGCACTAGTCTATACAGGAGAAGGATTAGAGTGAGTGTTAGGGTTCGGAGTAAGGGAGTACGAGCTCACGTCGAGTTGGTGGGGAGTAGCCACACTGCAACCACCGGAGACGCGTTGCCGCCGAGATGATCTAGGTCGGCGCTTCCCCAGTCACCAACACATGACATCCACGCCAAACACGTGGTGATGAGCCGTAGCGCGTAGTTGCCGACGAATGACATCGAAGCGTAGCTTGTGCAGCTTCCGGCACTCAGCAGCAGTAGCAATGGGCAGCAGACAGCAGCAGCAGAGTTGTTGTTTGTGTTGTATGGCCGGTTCGTAGCCCCAGCTTCGAGCTGTCGGTCGAGGGTCGGCAAAACCCACTCGGCTTTGACCAATGAGGGGCTGCGCGTCTTATTCAAACGAAACTGTTAAAAACGATTCCGTCATACTCGTACCGTGAGGTAGACCAGGCGAACAGCATACAGCGAACAGTAGCAATACCTCTAGCAGTAGAACTGTGGCAGTAGCAGTATCTCTAGTAGTAGTAGTACTGTACTTGAGTTCATCCCTATAGTCTGGCAGGTGTGCAGCAGGCATTTGCAGGTGGTGGCCCAGTGCCTGGTACCCAGCACACACCCGGACCCCGTCAAGGGTAGGCTCTGGAAAACGAGCTATAAATAGTGGAACTCCCACTTGTCGGAACACACCCGATTCTGGTAGGTACAGAGACGGAGACGGCAGGCATCATTCCTGCAGTAGCGGAGGGTAACTGCTGTCAACCTACAGCCGCAGGTTGTAAGCTGTGTGTGACGCTTCTTGCTAGCATCGATCCCGCTAGACATGTGGACCAGGTAAGCTTTAGAGCAAGCAAGGCAGCCTTCCATCATCCATCTACCTGGCAGTTTTCGTGCTCGGAATCTAAACTTTCTTGCAGTTTGCTTTGTTGGGAACCGATACGCGAGTACATGCAGTATCATCAGAGCCAGGACGAGGCGAGGGCTTCAATCTTGGGACTTGAGAGGGGAGCTTTGACTATATTCATGGCGATTGCAGCTGCTACAGATACTGCCACTGCGTGATTGGAGCATGATACAAATTGGTGTGCGAGCTGCATTGAATGCGAGGAGTCGTACCGTACGGCGCCGGCTCGACATGATCCTACTGTATTGGTACCGCTGGGCGCCTACTTCTCACCAAACTTGGCATTGTTTCGGCCGTTCCCTCGGGGCTCTGAAAAACCAATTGTGATGGCCATGCTTTTGTCTCCTTCCAATACCGCGGTTATAGAAGAGCTTCCGCCGGTGCTAGAACGGCCGTCTATGGCCCAGCGCGGCAGCTCTCGTAGCTACATTCATACAGACGCTCCGACTACAACTGTAGTACGAGTGAAAGACTCGTACCCGAGGTACTGCTGCATGCATCTATACACATGACATGGCCTTGCGTTGTGTACTCTGCTTACTGCATAACGTATTAGTATTATCTCTGGAGCGTTAGGTTTGTGACCACAGAGCTTGAATCTCTCCGTAGTATTGAAGAGCTGGCACGGGCACTGTTTGTGCTGGATGTCGACGGGTAGAAACAACCGTTCAACGTGAAGAACACACACACACGCACACCTGTGTTGCTTTCCCCGCTAAAATACGTTTTTTTCGGCCCTCTACGTATCTGCCACAGATCTGTCTGCACCTGGATGCACCACAAAAACATCTACATTTGTGGTACGATCGTACGATATTCCTCAATTCTGCTATAAATCCAGCCTCACATCTAATCCGAGAGTGTATCACCCTGCGATGGTCTCTTTGGTGCTCTCACTACATAATGTGCGGCAAGGCCACAACACTTTTTGTGACCTCAATGCACCGCTACAGCAGTGTCGCCGAAGTTTAAAAACGTGTTCCAGGTCACTGGATTTGTTCTTTCTTGTACTGCTGTGGCCAAGTTTTTTTTTCAAGGCTGCAGCCATGAGCAGCCCTCGTACGTGCGATTTTTTGTTTCGGTTTCAACTCGTATTTTCGTGTTCTGGCTCTACAAGACTGAACGCATTTCTTTGTTTGTGCAGGTACACCTCAAGCAGTGTTGTATATCGCGCCAAGAAAGGTACGACACGATTAATGCGATTCATCGTCTTTATATATATTTTTTTATCGCACTTACTCGTCGACGAAAAGTAAAATTCGCATGTCGCGATTAATCGCGATGTCGGGGTACAGAGCGATGCATTTCAAGCGGAACCCAACTATTTTAGAGCAGTTGCCAAGGAAGTGCTACACACCCGGTGCAGCGGCGCAGCGCAAGTTTGAACAATTAACAATTGGTGGCGTCAAACGCGTATGCTGAATACAGGTGCACGCACAGGAATGCATTACACGGAAACAACGAAACCGATGATGATTTGGGTGTCTGAGATCCACGTACAGCCACGATCCCACAACCAGACTCGTGTTGTATCTATGCGATAGGCATCCATGTGTCCATGCTCCATAAGCGATGTTGGTCTCTTGAGTTGGTTGTTGCACTCGTAACTCTGTACTCAACATTATTTCAACACCTACGACCACGACCACCTTTTCACTCGTCACAACAACACAACCACCAGACGCATTTCGCGCACCAAAGCACGAAGACGAAGACACATACGATGGCGTGGTGCATGCTGGAACTGAGGCAGTCACCACTTCTTGTAGGAACAGGTTACGTCTTTTCATCGCACCAGGAACCAGGCAGCATTCTTTCCCTCTATGTACTTGCCCATCTCCACCGACGATGATGCTTGTAGACCGTGAAGCTTGCTGCAGATGACGGACCGTGCGGGCTAGCAGCCAGCAGCCAGCAGTCTCGCTAGATGCATTTTCTGTGGAGATATACCGGAGGCTTTGTTGAATATCGTGATCGCGGGTCAATTTTTTGCGATCACGATGACCAGAACGATTAAATCGTGATCGCTAAACGCGATTTGCAACACTGATCTCAAGCCGATTGCGGCGCCGGTGACAGCAATCCCTTTGTCGACCACCCTGGAATACCTTCCCTGCCTGTACAGTGTACACGAGTACGCACAGTCAATCTTGGGCGATTTCGGTAACGTTTTCCACCGTAACAGTGGGCCGTCAAAATTGCCTAAACTGGCGGCGCGATTGCTGGAGCTGGGGTAGCGGCTGTGCAAAGCATAAATCTGCGAGGTCGCGGTGCATCGAATTTCTTTAATTCGAGCACGACAAAGGCCAAATCAATTACAAATCAGACGGTATCGTGACTTCGTTGCGCTCCTTCAGCCGTGGTGTATCATCTGGAGGCTTCGCCGGGGAGCACGGCGCCAGTGAAAGAGCGCATAGTGCTGAATTATTCAAAGAGATTGTGAGCGATTGGTTTTGACCAAATCCCGGTTTCGATGGTATTTCACTTTGTTGGCTGAACGTAACTTTTTTCGTTTTGTGGGATAATCATCACCAGTGTATACTGTCTCTATTTCGAAAATATCTTCAAGGCTTCTTCGTATATGTTCGAATTCCTAAACGCTTCCGCAAACCCCACATTCCTACGGGAAATTACATTTTCTTAGAGCCCGTACCAACGAGGATCATAACTTTTGTATATACTCTTACCTATACATTCATACATACAGCAGTACAGTGGTTGAGTTCTGTATGATGAATCGAAATTGAATGACATTTCGTGATAACTACGATTTTGCGTCCTGTCGATGAATGGCGTTTTTTTTAAGGTGGACTAGTGTGGGGTCGGAATCCAGAAACCAAAAGGTCCTAACCGCCGCCATCGAATGCTCGCCTCACAGATTACGGGTCGCTACATCACGTGCCGGGCGTATGTCCACTTTTTTTGTATAGGATGTTTCCGAATTTCACTTTGAAAGGTCTTGTGATTCAGTTTTCGATAGGGCTGGGCCCTGGTATGTATTGGCTGCCTCAAAGGCCAGTAAGCTGGATTCGAACAGCGACCCCCAGCCCCCCCCTGCCGGTGATGGGGCTCCGCCGGAGGCACCCTCGGAGGACTCCGGTGCAGGCGTCTTGCCGGACGCACGTCTTTACGCATTTGGCTTCACTAGAGCTAAACAATACATTGATTTCAGGCCATGTTTCAAAGGAAATTTGAGAAAACGCGCACAAAGTGTATCGTGGTACAGGAGTGTGCGAACTAACTCCTGCACAACTGAAGCGCGCTGCCTAGATCACGCAAGGTTGGAATACAAGGTAAGTGTGCTACTGAAAAATAATTTTTGAAGTGCGCGATACCGAATCGCGGCCTCAAATTGATACACGTTTTGTTCGAAATATACCTTTTACACTGATTGCCGAAAGAGGAAAAAGGTTCGATAGGGAGTTAATGTTTTTCGAGGTTTCTCGGGCTCTATATTATTATACGATGCCATGTCTCAAGCCTTGTTTTCTCCGTTTTCCGCTGTGTCTGTTTCAGCCGCTCCTGAAAATCTTCTTGATTGAGAGCCATCACAACCTTCAAATCAGCAGCAGCGGCAGCAGCAGTGGCAGCAGCTGCTGTAGCGGGGCTCGACTCCTCTAAGTGGTAGACTAGAAGGGTGTCCTGAGGATCCACAAAGGCCAAGAGATCAGTGGTCGCGGCGGTTTCGTCGATCGCGCTCACCGTCTCCCTCCCTCTTTCCCTTCGTCCCTCTCTCGTTTTTGTGGGTGCCCTCTGTGCTATTCGCCGTACATCTCGATGGGTTTCCGCTACGTTGTGGGGCGTTACTAGGTTAATAGGCAGAGTACTGGCAACCCTGGCACCTCCCCCAGCCAGTACAGGAGTAGTACCAGTACGCACTGTACAGGAGTACTGCCAGTTCACACTGGACCATGGCCTAGCCCTACTTGCTGACCAATCGTATGCGATTATAATAACAAAACATACATCCTTTCGAGTAAAAAAACACCTAGTTCCTCGTTAGCACAGGCGCTAATGGGTCAACAATTCTGGATCCATTTTGCAGCCACATGTGGACCACTACCACCCTATCATGCAAAATGGACCTTCAAATACAAGTATGATACGAACGACCACCGCTGTAGATGGCCCCGTTTCTATTCACCCTTCCATTTTCATGAAAGCCTTCAGTCGTTTAAACAAGCTGAAAATCGTTTCGAAATTAAATACATCGTGGTCGTTTGGCCGATCTTCCCCTAGTGGACACTTTTGAATAGTTGACTTGTGTGTACCTCGTGCAGCTGTCGTACCTAATGACATATCCAACTGTTCTGGCGTTAAGTATGGTACTTTGTAAATACCATCGGTGAAATGCTGTACATGTAATGCAGGGTAGGTGGAGGAGGCGAGGACCTCTGATGAATTCCGTACGTATAATAGGCCTTGTTCGAGTGTGCGTTCCACGCGAAGCACATCAGACAAACATCGAAGCGCAGCACGCAATAACCTGTATTTCTGTTTTTTTTTTCTTGGTTCACATACAGACAGGACAGTAGATGTGCGGTTCACCTGACACCTACTACAATATGTTGTACGAGAAAATGAGTCTTACAACATAATAATAACACTGAAGTTGAAAAGCAAGATGTACTGCACACGTATCCCATATAGAGCCGATCCAGCCTGGGACAGCATTATCGTATCGTATGTACCACACATACATGTCCAATACCACGTACTTCAATATCTCCAGCTCAAAGCGATTGACCCCCCCGCAGTAGTCAAGTTGCCGACTCGTCCTTTCCCTCTTCCATGTCCCAACCGATCATGGCTCTATTCCCGTGCTATCCTGGTTTCTCTTTGTTCCGACTTAAAATGTACGGTTTTCTTTCTTCCCGACGGTCCTTTAGGTTCAGGAGCATGTGGGACACCACCCAAGACGCCGGGATAGTATCGGTTCACGTTGGAGTTCGGCTTCAAAGCAACGTGGACGTTATGAGCGTGCTGGCGGGACTGCTCTCCAACCAGTACGCGTTTTTCGCGGAGGTGTCAAAGGACTGGAGCAACGCTTGGGGCAAGCAAGCGAAGACCACGCGAGCCGTAACGCCGGACACCTCTGTATCTCAGCTGCACTGGAGCTTCGACGCCGGCCTCACGAAGAGTCCAGCCATATGCGAACAGATCGCCGAACACTGCGGCCTTGACATTCTGCGGTACGCCCACTCGAACGGATGCTCGTTAAGCGAGGAGGCATGCTTCAAGGCGGTGGCCCGGGGCGATATGGAAATGATCCAGTGGGGACTCGACCAGAACTGCGGCTGGCGTGAGGCCCTGTGCAAAGCGGCTGCGGCCGTGGGAAACCTGCACATTTTGAAGTGGGCACGCGCTATTGGCTGTCCTTGGGGCAATTCCACGTGCTCCTCCGCTGCCCGCTCAGGGCATCTCGCTATTCTGCAGTGGGCCCGGTCCGAGGATTGTCCTTGGGGTGACCGAACATGCTGGAGCGCGGCGAGGGGTGGCCATCTTGACGTCCTTCAGTGGGTGCGAGAAGAGGGGTGTCGTTGGGACGATCAGACGTGCGCGGCTGCTGCCATCGACGGGCATCTGGAGCTGATTCAGTGGGCAAGGGATGACGGCGCTCGTTTGGGATACCGCGTGGCGTACTGGGCTGCCGCGGGGGGACACTTGGACCTGCTTCGGTGGGCGACGGCTCAAGGGTGCCCCGGGGGACGCGAAGGCTTCTCGGCCGCTACAGAAAACGGGCATCTGGATACGTTGAAGTGGATGATTGATCACGGCTGCCGCTGGCCAGACGAGGCCAAGGCCATCGCAGCTCGAAATGGGCATCTTCACATTTTGAAGTGGATGCAGGCCAGCCCCCACGCCTTCGAAAACCATGGTGTGTGCAAGGCGGCTGCTACCGGAGGCCACATGCATGTGCTACAGTGGGCCCGAGAAAATGAAATGTTCTCGCCGGTCGACGTCTGCACCGAGGCAGCGAAGGGAGGGCATTTCGAGCTACTCGAGTGGGCACGGAGTGACGGCTGCTCCTGGGACGAAGCCACGTGCGCCAGTGCGGCCGGGGGGGGCATTTCGAGGTTCTCAAGTGGGCCCGGCGTAGCGGTTGCCCCTGGAATGGTGGTACCTGTGCCGGGGCAGCCTCGGTCGGCCACTTCAAAATGCTCAAATGGGCCCGGCGCAACGGCTGCCCCTGGGACGGAGACACTTGCACCGCTGCCGCCGGGGGGGGGCGGTTGGACATACTGCGGTGGGCGCGGGCGGAAGGCTGTCCCTGGGATAGTAACACCTGTTCCGAAGCAGCCAGGTTCGGCCACTTAGAAGTGCTTGAATGGGCTCGGTCTAACGGCTGCCCCTGGGACGAAAGGACGTGCTCTAATGCCGCCGACGCTGGTCGCTTGGACATACTGCAATGGGCACGGAGAGGAGGCTGCCCGTGGGATAAGAACACGTACACGTACGCTAGAAGTTCCGGGCATTGGCATGTGCAGGAGTGGGCAAGGCAAAATGGCTGTCCTGTTGGCGTATGGGGGGCGGGCGTCCGGTAGAGGGTGTGCCTCTTCGAGCTTGGTGCACGTAGCAAAACAATGTGCAGCTCTGTGTCGCTTTTTTCCAGTGGTCATTCCTGCGAGTGTTGGTGGCGAGAAGAGTCGTGACGGACAAACCCGGAAGGTTTGGCTGCGGACACGCCTGGTTCGATGGTGTTGCCCCCCTGTGGGTGCTGGTTCTCGTGGAGCTTTGTTGTGAGTTCGGTTGTGGGTGGTAATTCCAAAAATGCGGTATCTGCCTGAAAGAAAAAGCCATCCATGCATGTCATTTCTTTGCTGGTGGCCTATGTTTTGGTGAGCGCGGGGTATGGTCCCGCGTCCGGCTTCTCGCATCTTCAGACCGAGCAACAACCATTCCTATTTGTAGCCGGTGTTTTTTTCGTATTCAGTAACAGTAAATACATGTATATGGCATTGGCTTGGATGGAGCCGGTATGTTGCCGCAGCTCCACTATCAGTGTGTTATGTTTGTGATTGCTGAGGTTTCTGTGGCAGAAAATCGGGGTTATTTTTCCGACGTTTTCCGACCTTGTTTTCCATCGTTGGATACGGATGCGCCCTATCCTCTGGGACTTTTCAGACGTCCACATGCAATGTTGCATCGTGCACAATAATCTATTCCTGGTAGTTGTTGCTGAAGGTTTCGAGGCCATCATTTACTTGGACATGAAGCCATTTTGAACAGTGCTCATCGAAAAGGTTTCCCCAGAATTTCCAGATTGTATGAAGTTAGTGAAATTTGTATGAAATGATTCGTGGGCGTTCTGTCACAATTTGTGAAATTTAAGGTGTAACATATTTTAGAAAGTAATTTTTCGCATATTTGCAGAAACAAACCGGGAAAACATGGAAGGGGAAATAACGGCGCGAACCCTTCCCTGTATATACTGGAAGTTGTGGATAGAAGCTCTCCGATAACATCACCCCTGCTTCAATAACGTATTGGAACGCGTCCCGTGCAGCGGCGGGTATCGGGAACTATACAGCACAGCGCGCGGTGTCAACTCTCGCCCCGTTTCAGGTTCCTTATTCGTGGAATTCTCTCCTGATCGGCTTTGAGAATCTACCGCTCGGAAAAATCTTGAAAACTACAATATTCCAAAACGAGAAGCCTCGACAATAGCGCCTCTGACTCCTTTCTATGCACCCGTCCAAATTTTGACTTCGACTATTATCTATGGACGAAATTTGGGGGTACATGTACCGGTGAATTGTGCTTAGCTCCGAGCTGATCCAGCAAGATGCTAAACAGTTCACCTTCGGGCCTTCAAGCAATGACCACGTTGGGTTACTGGCAATGAACACATCATCATTTCTTCGTTTGAGCAAGGGGAAGGCGTCCGTCAAGGCGTTTTGTGAATCGAAGCCTTCTTGCTTTTTGTGGAACAATTTAGAAGCATTGAGCAGGTGGAGAAACTAAAACTGAAGAATTTTCAGGATTTTAGACATAAATACGCTATCCGTTTCACTGGCTGCGAAAAACTCCTGACGACCTATCAACCTGCGAAGCCTACTCCGTGATCGGTGACCAAAACCTGCGCGTAGTCGAGCTCGCAAGTGAGCCACCGACGTTCTGGAGCCCAAGTTGTCGGTATAGATAGATGCACCCCGTCTTTCCATGACGCTGCTCACGCCCTTGGATGTCGGGACGGAGCTTGTGGAGGTTGGGGGCGATCGTGGGACGGTTCCAGCGCGACACGCCGTCCGCCGAAAACAGCGAAATGCCACGAACGTGTTTCGCCTACAACATCCACCACTGCGCATCTCTAGGCAACCGACTATCCGCATCAGTGCACCCATCCTCGACTCACGTCCCCTCTGGCATCAATTAACCCAAGCAATGGCCGCGGTAATGTCGCTCCGCATGAGGATACTCTCGCCGACACGTTCGAGTTCTACCTTGACCTCTACTGTGAATGCGCATGTCGCGACCGTCATGGTGGACAATACAAAAGCAGTAATAGACTAATTATTCTTCCCTTGTACGTGTAACCGGAGGCAGTTCTCGGTGTCGGGATCGAAGTCAATCCTTTTCCATAGCATATCCCTTCCTCCATTTTGAACCCCCTGTAATATGGACCAGAAAAGAGGGGACACCAGCAGGGTGGATCCCTTTTCGGGAAAGCCTCCTTGTTGTATGGGGAGACAGTGATTGAGTATCACTCCGTGAGCGATATCGAAGCTCTACTACAGCACGACTAAGTAGAAAGAGGCTAGGAAAAAACAGAGCTTATGACGAATGCAGCGATCGCTGCGGCGGCCGCCCCGCTCCCTTTTCGTCGGGCGCGGAACTGGCTGAAATGCAAAGAAAGAAGGACCTGAAATCCGGACCTGTCCCATGTAATGCTGACTGTGGATCTCATGCCGCAGCAGAGAGAGGCCTCATTGATCCCAAACTATATACGAATTAACGTACGACGCGATGTTACAACAGTAACATCACCCTAGGCGTCACCGATGAGCGTGCGCATGCACGCGGGGCTGCATAAAATATATCCAGCATCTGTAAAGGGGCGCACAGCGTATCTACCCCTCCCGAGTCCATGGCTTTACGGCAGGTAGACCACCGAATGCCCAATGTCAAACGTCATCGATAAAACTCGCTTTCGAGGCGAAGGCGTAATCTATCCGAAGACAAAACGAGTACACGCAGTCTCCTTCCCCGGCCGTGCCAGGCTGTTACGAGGAGCATGCCAACACATCAAGCACGCGTTTCACGAAAACTTTGCCAGGCCGCACGACTTCACAAACATGCTCCACCTTCCCCATCGGCGGACGCACCTCAGATTCCTACTCGACGCGGCGGTCTCTTGGTTGCCTCGATGCTGGAGAAATATTTCCCCTGCCTTTCAAAGAGATCGACGTGGTTACTGTATCGAGCGCCCGTATTACCTCGAACCGCGTGTGCCAGCCACGAGGACACTTTTTCCGGCGATCATTGTCGAACCCTATGCTCTGCGACCCTGGCCTGAAAAAGGTCGCCTGGAGGGAAACATTTTGACCCCAAAGTATGATACCAAGATTGCATACTCTACACTCATTGTAGCTAAGGGACGCCTGCTGCGGTGAGGGTACCGCACTTGCTTCTGACTGGCTTATCTCTGAGGTTTTTCTGACGGCGCTCCTCAAATTAAGAACTACCCCGTATATGGTATAATATATTTTCGTATCCCATTTGTGCTCTACCTGTATAGTGTTTGTCGTTAGCACTTGAGTCCATCTGGGATTGTTCGCTCCTACTCTTTTTCTCAAGGTCAGTTTTGAGTGACCTATTAATAGTATGGAGCTTCTCAAGTTGTATGTGCGCCCCTACCGTTGCATGCCTACAAAAGAAAATTCAGCTTGGTTGCCCCCCCCCCCCCCCCCCCCCCCCCCCCCCCCCCCCCGCCAACTCCCGGGTCATACGACCACCGCCGATTACAACTTGAGTGCACCCCCATCCCCCGGAGATATTTTCCTTTGGCCGGTTCACTGACGGCTACATGGCAGGTAACCGCACGACCAGACGGAGTGAACACCGTGTTTCGGTACGTTGTGTGATGGATTCGTGCCATTTCAAGAGCGGTCGAAAACAATCCATGATTATTCCATCAACCAAACGGAAGACACCTATCGGAAACGAGCAAACCGTGAAAGGCGTACGAGCCCGAGCAGGGGGCAGTGCACTCATTCTACGGGGAAATGCCGAAATAGATGCATCCTTCATGTCCATCTTGCTCGGCAGGATGCGGGTAGGGGCTCATGGCGCTTCGAGACGACTGTCCTGAGGATACGAGTCGACTAATGATGACTGTCCTTGGTGTGTCTAGCGGCAACTGGCCTCGGGCCTTCCGACTGGTGTGACTATCCTCACAACGAAGACGGTCTTCACCGCTGTAGTGTTGTCAAGCCTACTGCCGTATTTATTGCATGCTTATTGTCGCCAAAGAAACTGACCTACCCTTCAAACGGCACCGAGTTTTTCATGCTTTGTGCTGTCGTCAAGGATACTGGGAAATGGGATGTTGGACAGGACATGACTTGACACTGTTTGCGCTTGGCGTTCGCGAAAAATGAGGTGATCCGGTGACTACCCGCCACATCAACAGGAGAGGAACCCTTACCGCTCAGAGATGCCGCAGGCTGCTGGTGAGTGCGTCAACCGTTCAAATCCTGCACTAGCACCACCCGTTTGAGATTGTTTTGGGGTAAAAACGTCCGTGAGCATTCTTTGAACAGCTATATATGCGTTTTGACGGACAGATACATAACACTACACGACTTGCTGTCTTTCAAAAATCGACGATGACCCTAAGGAAGTACTATTTATTCTGTGCGTATTTTCTGTCTTCTATCATCTTCAAAAGGTCCCGGACGGTCCAAGATCGTTCCAATAGGGCTTACAAAACTGCAGTTTCGCGAGTAATTCAGGGGGTATGCTCTATAAACCGGTTTGTAGTGTACCTGTACCCAAGCAATGGCTAGTTGGAGCCGGGGGATCCATTGTGTGTGCGAATTACAGCGACCGATTCTGATCGAGTCTACCTTTTACATGCATCATTCAACGTAAAAAACAAAAGGCACGAGCCCGCCTTCGCGTATGGCTCACGAAGGTAGAATTGGCGGGGGGGCATTGATTTCGACAACAGAGACCCCAGATGCAACTTGAAAATGTACATCGGTTTCGGCAACATACGGCACAGACGATCGACGAAAAACAAATATACACAGCGCGTGGGCAATGCATGTGCATTGCTACCAACAATCGATTTTTCTTTAAATATGTCCAAACTGCGTTCCGCTGCCTTCCATGTACCCGCGTGCACACCTTGGCAGGAAGCCACCGAATACATGTTTGACCCTCTCGTCCAGAGATGCTTCCCGGTGTTATAATATCCGCACCAACGCAAACACAACCACCGAAATATTCGGAGACACATATCATTGTACGTAGGGGCCCCTTGCCAACACAACACGCCTCTCATCAACACGTATTGCAGCAACCGCCACCTATTTGGTTCAACAGTCCTCAACGTCATCAGCGTAGCCGTATTTTTGAGCCCACTCCATCACGCCGTCGTGCCCCGAACGCTCAGCCTGCATATACGTTCTACCGTCAATTGCGCAACCTTGTGCCCGTGCCCACTGCAGTATGTCCAGACGCCCCTCCTCGGCAGCACTGGTGCACGTGTACTCGCCCCAGGGGTACCCGTTTCGCAGTGCCCATTTAAGCACCTCAAAATTATCAACAGAGGGTGGCACGGCACACAAATCACCATCCCACGGGCAGCCCTGTGACCGCACCCACTTTAATATGTCCAGGCGACCTGCCAAGACAGCGCCGGCGCACGTGTCTTCGGCCCAGGGGCAGCCGTTACGCCGGGCCCATTTCAGCACCTCGAAATGACCGTTTCTTGCTGCCTCGAAGCATACATAACTGTCCCAGTAGGAGCCGTGAGCTCGCGCCCATTGAAGCACTCCCAGGTGCCCTTCGGATGCAGCCAACAAGCAAATATTTGCATCCATCCAGGCGAAGTCTGTGGCATGCATCCATTCCAGGATGTGAGCGTGTCCGTGTCGAGCTGCCACGCAGCTGCTGCCCTCGCCCAAGCGGCAGCCGTTTGCCACCATCCACTGCAGCGTACCTAGGTGGCCGCCTCGCATAGCCCCTGCACAAGGATACATACCGAACGGACACCCTTGGGCCCTTGCCCACTGAATCAGCTCCAGGTGCCCCCCACTCGGCAGCGCAGAAGGTCGTCGTCGCGTTCCAATCGGCACCGTTCGCCCTCGCCCATTGAAGCAACCCTGGGTAACCTCCGGCGGCTGCGCTCGAGCACGTTCGATGGTCCCACGGGCACCCGTGAGCTCGCGCCCACTTAAAAATGGCGAAGTGTCCGCCCTCAGCACCCTTCACACACGTCTCGCTGTCCCAAGGACAGTTTGTCGAACGTGCCCACTGAAGGATATCGAGATGCCCCGAACCAGCAGCACCGCTGCGCGTAGATTCACCCCAGGGGCAGTCATTAGCGCGAGCCCATTTCAGAATACCAAGACTGCCATCCGTCGCTGCAGCTGCGCAAAAAAAAAATTCGCCAGTGGGAATTCTGGCCTAGCGTCCACTGGATCATTTCAAGATGACCCCTAGCGACAGCCTTGAAAAACGACTCCCTGGACAACCAGCACCCGTTCGAGTGAGCACACTTGAGAACCTCAACATCGCAGTGTTCGGCAATCTCTCGGCATAACGTCAGTCCTTTTACCAAGCCGCTACGAAGCTCCACTGCAGCTGAGATACAGAGGTGTCGGGTGTGATGGCTCGAGTGTATTTTGGGAGGTCCCCCCAAGCGTTTCTCCACGTTGTCGATACACCGGCGAAAACGACATGCTGGTCGGACAGGATTTCCGCTAGCAAACTCATCAAGTCCAGGTTGGCGTCAAGTGGAAACCCGACCCCTGAAGAATCTGTCTCCGTAGCTTCGGAGCCCGTCGTGGATGTTCCGTTTCTGAATGTTACATCGCCAGCAGAGAGATGAAATATCGTGATTTTATTCAGAGGCTTGCTTAAACAGGGTGGACGAAGCGTCAAACATGCCAGGGGACAGAGAGTTTCTGACCGAGCACACACGCACTCAGAGCTTGCTGCGCTCGAAGCAACGACGGGAAGCGAAAATAAGGAGACACTGGATTCTCCCTCCCCGCCCCGTGCGCTATTTCCCATATCGCCTCATCCAGCTCGCGTTTCTACAGATACAAAATCAGGGATCGAAATATCAAACCAAGGAGCCGAATTGAAGGTACAGGCACCCCAAGCGGCTTAAACGAAAGCTAATATATACATACGTCAACACCTCTACCGTTCAAGCCCGAAAGCCAACACCGCTACGAGGCCTGCCATCAGCATAATTGCTAGCCCTAAAAAAAGCAAATCCCGCTAAGCCAAACGAGAGGGCTCGTCTTGTTTGACATGTTTTTCACTCTCAAACATGGCACCCGCTTGGAGCAACCGAAATGGCGACGCAACAATGACAAGTACTATTACGGGGGACCATAGTAAATAGGACCTACGGTATACACAAAAACCTATATATTTACCTATTTTTACCAACATTAGTTGGTCCTATTTACTATGGCCCCCCGAAATACGAACTACGTACATCCCAAGCATGACACATTTAAACAGCATTTGCGAACTTGGATAGGGTACACACCTCCCACGTTCTTGATAGCGTCCGCTCCTCGATATCTTGACCTGCGGGCTAGCCATGGACTGCGCAGGCATCGTTGCGTATAATGAAAAAAACGGTTAGCGCTATAATACAGTAGCAACCGCAGCAGAGTCACAAACAACAGCAGTAATAGCAGAATAATCGATTTTAGTGGAACACGAGTTCGCAGCACAGGAGGTTGTTGCTCTTCATGGGAAGACAAGGCTAATGCTAATGACTCGCGGAAAAAAGGGGGGAACAGAAGTACGGCATTGGGCCTTACACAAACCAACGCGGAGGCAGTGCCGAGAGGGGCACGCCACTGGCATGACAAGCGAAGAATACGACTCTTGACCTCCTATAGCTTAGTCAAGGCGGAGCGACAGGACAAGTGACCATAGTGTCTCGGTACTTGCGTCCTGCCGTAGTTAACTTCGTCCATAGGTTAGCAACAGCACGGGGGCACGGGAGAAGGGGACCTTCGCCTCCTTACGTTTCTACAAACCATCAACAGGTTGTTGCTACACCGAACTGGATTCGTAAGCTGCATCACTCGGAGCAGCAGCAGCAGCAGCAGCAGCAGCAGCAACTGACTCGCTGCAAGGTTGTACAAGCAGCCGAAGAAGCAGAAGCGCGCTGCCGTGCAGGCAGTCGGGACGGCAGCAGTGCCACGGTAGGGGCACTACACCTTGCATCTTTCTCTATCCAAGACACATTTCTGACTCAAGGGGCTCTTCAATTGAGGAACTACGAAGACGTAGCACTGTTTGGGCGATAACATGTCACTGGGACTGACCGGGCTCCGTAACCCCTTTAAGAACTGCAGTCTCGTTTCGGGGACAAACCACTCTAATTCCAAGTAGTTTATCACCAAAACGGGACTGCAGTCGTGAAGGAGTCAGCAGAGAATCTCTACCCAACCATTGTATCGTTCGAGCGCCAATTTTGTTTCACATGCTATTTGTTGTTTCTTACAGTAAGCCATCCGGTTGCAGTTCCATTTTTTGTTCAAGGTCAGTGTCTGGGTGGGGTGTAGAGCTCCTCAAATGAGAGGCCTCAGAAAAACGTAGAGACTCATCCCACCGTACGAGTCGCGCATTATGGGCTCAACGTTTTGGGACTGGCTGATGTCTTCAACTGTGTAACTACCGGTTAGGATGATAGGTTTACGTGTATATTTGGTTCAGATTTGCGGACATAAATGTTGGTCGACGAGTTGGACGAATAAACTTGTTTCGGGAGAGATTTTGAGCTCCTAATGTGAGGGCCTCAGAAAATAACAAGCCACCACTCCTAGAAGGCGTTGCTCGTGAGGCAACACTCCTATTGTTGCATGTGTCCTCAATCGAGAAGCTACCCAGTATCGTTGAAATACGATCGGTTTTGTGCGGCGTGCCATGATAAGGGTATCCTTATTTGGCCCTAATGATTTGTTTTCGCGATTGATAGACCTTAACTTGGGGAGTACCCAGCGTCGTTTGTTTTTTCTATATTTTTGAGAGTAGACCTCTTGTTGCCACGGGGTTGCTCGTCGGGTTGAGGATACAACTTTCTTCCATCCGTTTTTGGGTGACGTAGGAGGAATGGCACGGTAGGGGTGGTGGCTCAATATTTTCTGAGGTCCTCACATTAGGAGCTCAATATTTCACCCAAAACATGACTTTCAAGAACTTTTGCTTACGCAACCCGACCAAGATATTTATGTGCTATTACTAAAACAGAGATCGTAAGTAAACGTATGATACTAACGGGCGGTTGCTGACGTAAGGAACTATACCGGCCGGAAAATATTGAGCCATACAGTGCAACTCCTACCGTGGAGTAAGTCATACAGAGCGTCTCACGTGAGAGTCTCAGAAGGCAAAAGTAGCATGCGTTTTGCACACAGGTATGTGGTATGATACCTAGACCATGAGATGGTCCATTGGGTGGTACTTTTATTTCGTGTTGGGACTACAGTACGAGCAATGCCACGATAGGAGCTCAGTCCCTCACCCGAAGCATGACTTAAAGAAGTTTGTTTGTGCAACCCGACCAACGTTTTTATGCGCTGCAGCGGTAGTCCTAAAACAAGCGACAACACTGCGTGCGGCACAACGAAAACGCTGTATGAGGAACAGCGACAACGCTGTTTGGGGAGCAGCAACGAACAACGATGCTGTAAGATGAGCAGCGACAACGCTGTATGCGGAACAGCGACAACGCTGTTTGAAGAACAGCAACGATGCTGTAAGAGGAACAGCGACAACGGTGTATGAGGAACAGCAACGATGCTGTAAGAGGAACAGCGACAACACTGTTTGAGAAGCAGCGACGACGCTGTATCAGCGAATCTTTCGCTCTAGGAGGATGCACAAAATCCACGGTATCGAGGTTTGAGAGGAGCCCTGAATGGTGCGTGGCTAGCCAAACGGTAGAGTCTTTCCCTCAGACGCTGCGGGAATACAACTTACAGCCACCACTTCTAGCAAACTTTAATTCTCCACTATGTCAATATTGTGGACCAACACGGGAGTTGCCGACGACCATTAGCACCTTGACAATATGGCTCAACGACATTTGTGCCATTTTGTGAAGACTCACAGATCATTCATTAATACGAACACCACACGGTGTAAGTGTATAGGAGAGTGCTTACTGGCACGTTATCGACATGTTATCGTATACCTGGTCACGTGTGGTGATATGAGAGCACGGGGGGGAGGAATCGGTTCCACCTCAACTTGCCAAGAAAAAAATCTTCAAGAAGGCCTGCAGACTGCAGCAAGCCGAGCAAGTAGCTGTGTGCCTGGTGCGTAGCGGCCAACATGACAACAGCAACGAGCGACAGGTACTCGTAGGTGGCATACTTCCTGACTGCTGGCCTCTCCGCTACTGCGAGCATCGCACCACGGTTTCACTGTTGCTGCTGCTTCGCTACTGTCTATTTAGAGCAAGCAGAACAAGAGCACGCCGTCAGGAGTAGAAATCAATTTGTTGGCCAAAGATGTTAGGAGACATGTCAACCAAGGCAAAACGTTGTCTGTCAAGGGTGTAGGGCGGAGTCTTCTATACTAAAGCCTACCTACAGAGTAGTAGTATTTTGGTGCCAGTCGAGGCATGTCAAGGCACAGTTGCTTTCCGTCATGGGCTAAAAATGATGTCTCCTGATATTTATTTTTGTCACCATGGCAGTGCACACGGTACACAGCACACAAGTACAGACAGGCTATGATTTACAATCCACGATACAGCGCGGCTCTACCACACGTGCGTGGTGTTGCCGACCGTTGATGCTGTAGTTACATGGCAGTCAGCACGCTCTCATTCTGCTGGTGTTGATGTCTTCTGTTGCCGGAGTCGCACTGCTGTGTGCAACAGCCCCAAAACATGTTGTACGATCGCACGATCGCGCACAGCGTCAAAGAGAGAGAGGTGTGTTGTTGCGGGATAAGCAGCTAGCCACAGCAACACAGTGGAGACCTACGCGCATGTAGACCTGCCACACGTGCCCGTGGCTGCCCACCGTGCTGCTGCTGCTGGATAGCAGGTTTGTAGTGTTGTATGCAGCTGGGGTTAACCACGCTCTCTCCTCTGCTGCTGTATTGAATTGTCTGTTGTCTGTGTGCTGTTGTGTTCAGACGCAGAAAAAAATGGCACCGGTACGTAAAAGACCAAAAAGATGCTATGTACGTACGTACAAAATAAGGCCTCTCGTGCTGAAAACCAGGGAAATCGTCTTATCCACTCCCGCCGATAAAAAATTTGAGCGCCCGCCATGCGCTCCAGAGTGTACGGATCGCGCCGAGACCTCGACCAATGTGCCCGGCCGGGCTTCCCGTGTCCGAGTTCACCTGGTGTTTTGCCGAAAAATGCTCGTACAAAGTGAAAAGTTGACAAAAGTACAAAAAATTGACAAACATACCTGTGGGTTCCAGGTTCTCGACCAGACAGTCGCATGGGTATTGTCCCGCAGAGGTCCCACCATTCGCCGAGGTCGTGGATATCCGTATATCTTAGGGTCAATAGCTCTTTGTACCCTTTTCAATCTCACGCAGAGGTCATATTTCGTACGTTGACCTATCTGGCCAAAGTTGAGCAAACAACTCTTATTCTCCTTGTTGGAGAGTTCGTGGTTGTCGCACACACAAACGACTATAAAAATACTCGTGCCGTCTTCGTGTGCTGCTGCTGGATATATGTCCCCGCCGAGTACTATAACAAGTGGTACGTATAGTCAACAAGTAGACGCCCTGCCTGAGCCAACACAGCACTCTGGGGTTCCGTCTGTGCTGGTCCCGACTGGCCTCTCTCGTCACTCTCAACAACTCCACCTGCGACTTGACAAAAAAAGAGACAAGCAACCTGAGAACAGCGCTCGAATGCTTTTCATCGAGGGCAATAACAATAAAAATAAAACGGAATACCGCAAAAAAGGGGCTTGTCGCGTATGCGCGACCGAACATACAAGGTCAGCGCGCAATATCAGGCAGCCGTCTAGCTTTGATATATAGATGGTATTCGTGTGTACCATTCAGCTCGACTCTGTCTCCATGAAACAGCATGATGTGATGGCGCATTCCTATATTATTTGACTCTCGTTCAGGTACTCGTACGTACTCGTGTATGCGTGGTACTCATACAGTCAGTCAGCCTGGTGGTCGATTTCTGTTTTTTTTGGGTAATGCTATTTGCGACACCGGTGTCGTAATTTCTTATGTGCGACGCGGTGTCGCAAATAAGCGGCTTATTGGCGACACCGCGTCACGTTCGCGGCACATACCTCAGATTGGCTCCGCACGGCCAGAGATGTGTTGACATGGTGCAGGGCCATCATTGAAGCTATCGCATGGCCGAAACGGGCCAGGACTCGAGGAGATATCTGGCCTCTTGGAGCACCCGCAAAACGTTCAGATCGGTGTCGCAAATAAGCCTTATTTGCGACACGCGTGTCGCAAATACCGTATTTGCGACACCGCGACGTGGTTGCCGCACGCGCTCCGGATCAGCGACGTACTATCAGTAGAGTCTCAGTATGGTGTGAAGCTACCGTTGAAGCTATCGTGTAGCCTAAACGGGCCAGTACTCGAGGAGATATAGGGTATCCTAGTACACCTAGGCTGATGTCGCTAATAACCCTTATTTTGCGTGTATCCAGAACGAGCCCATTACAGTAGTAGATACTGCTGTGTGTTGTATCCTGGTCATCCTGGTGCACTGTCAGAGTAGTCAGACTGATGTCGTAAAGCCGCATTATTAACGACATCGCACGACGTGCGTCGCGCGCGCCCCGTTTAGAGCTCGGACTATACCACTGTACAGCATGTTTCCACGAGTACATCGATCGTTAGCCACGTCATCGTGAATCAATGGATCTGAAATTAACTTGGTTATATTGCCGCGCCGTGTTCTAATAAGTCGTACGTACTATAATTGAGAGCGCTGGTATCATTCAAGGCGCCAGGTGCTCTGTGTACGCGTCTATTAACATGGGCACAAATGAAGGGCACATAAGTTTGTGCATGCTGCGCTCTGTATATGGTTTTTGTACTTGTCTGTGGATGCTATCGAAACAGGAGGGTGTACGTCATCTACAGCAGTAGTATCATAGTATCGCAGTAAAATTGGCGTTCGTTCCGTGCAACCATCATCACCCACCAATGTGGTTGTTTAATTGCCCTTGAGCAGCCGTGTAAAAGCGCCTATCCCTCAGGCGTTTACCAACGCCTATCGTTCTGCCGCACAGAACTGAACAAACTTTCGAAACGCTGCGCACAGGTTTTGTAGGATTAGTTAATTAAGGTAACAAACACACCCCATAGATGCACAGAGGGCGGCCATACTGCAGCTTGCCTAGCTATGCGGCATGTTCGTTGTACGCGTTCCTTCCGGCACATTATCCTACTTGTTGTTGCACCAATAGCAGTCCACAGTATCCGCACTGCTGTAGTATTGACACATACTACTAATAATACATACTACTACTACTAATAATAGTCTAACTTAGGGCACATGCGTAGCACATAGTTTGTAAACGGATTCCCGATGTTTATCTCTAACGGTTGTGAAACATACAATAATAGAAACCCACAGCAGAATGCATGAGTTCAATGTAAGCGGCAGAGGGGTTAGCCGCCTTGTTTATGGTGCCGAAGAAATCGGTACGTGTAACGCGTGTAGGAGGTCGTGGAGTTCGTAGGCTGCTTGGAAGGTGTCCTTCGATGCCCTGCAGTATTGTGTAGAGTTCCCACCGTGCTGTTGTATGCTGTACACACTGGTGCGCGCGTTGGATGGTTTTCCATAAGTTCAGGCAGAATGTTTGCGGAGAGAAGCCCAACCATTATGGAAGATTCACCAACATCCCGCAACTCCAGCAGATTGTGCGCACTGACCTGCCCAACTCAAATCATGCGTAGTCTCCTCGTCCAGCTACGCAGTCAATTCCCGATTATTTAGATTACCCTGGTCGGCGAGGCAGTCTGATGGGTTATGTATAGTTTTCGCACTCCTAGCCTATCGTGTTTGTGTCTTTACTATGTTGTATGTAGCACAGCAGCAGTAGTAGAAAAGCCACGTTGAATATTCTGACCGTGTACTAGGATAGTCCATATCTCCTCGAGTACTGGCCCGTTTTGGCTCCACGGTAGCCTCAATGGTAGTCCTACACCATGCTGAGACTCTAATGGTAGTGCGTTGCCGACCCGGAGCCTGTGCGGCAACTACAACGCGGCGTCGCAAATACGATACTTGCGACACGCGTGTCGCAATTAAGGTTTATTTGCGACACCAGCCAGAAGATTCTGCGGGTTGTACCAGGATACCCCATATCTCCTCGAGTACTGGCCCGTTTTGGCTACACTATGGCTTCAATGGTAGCCTTACACCATGCTGAGACTCTACTGGTGGTGCTTTGCCGATCCAGAGCGTGCAGCAACTACTGCGCGGTGTTGCAAATACGGTATTTGCGCCACGCGTGTCGCGAATAAGGCTTTTTTCATTTGCGACAGGAGCCAGAAGATTCTGCGGGATGTACCAGGATACCCCATATCTCCTCGAGTACTGGCCCGTTTTGGCTACAGGATGGCTTCAATGGTAGCCCTACACCATGCTTAGAATCTACTGGTAGTGCTTTGCTGATCCGGAGCGTGTGCGACAACCACGTCGCGGTGTCGCAAATACGGTATTTGCTACACGCGTGTCGCAAATAAGGCTTATTTGCGACACCGATCTGAACGTTTTGCGGGTGCTCCAAGAGGCCAGATATCTCCTCGAGTCCTGGCCCGTTTCGGCCATGCGATAGCTTCAATGATGGACCTGCACCATGCCAACACATCTCTGGCGGTGCGGAGCCAATCTGAAATATGTGCCGCGAACGTGACGCGGTGTCGCAAATAACCGCTTATTTGCGACACCGTGTCGCAACTAAGAAATTAGGACACCGGTGTCGCAAATAGCATTTCCCTTTTTATTTTTTCCGTTTCGTCATCTCGTATTTTTTAGGATTTTCTTTGGTTCCTTGGAAAATAATTGCACCATTCAATTGCATATCGCATGTTTGCGGATTTCCGTCCTGTTCGATTCATTTGGTCGACAGAAAGAGCAAATAAACCCTCATGCAGTCTACAAAGCAGTACCGCCATGCAGAACGATGTTGTATGTCGCAATCTCACTGCATTTTGGCAGTTGCCCTGTCGTCGACTGCCTTTACCCACTGGGCGACAAATACGTTGTAATATATATATAAAAAACCCCCCACTATATGTGCCTTACGCCGCGTTGAATACCCTGAAGGCCCCGGCGGCCACCGGTCGTGGAGTGTTGCCCGCACCGACTACTCCGGTTCTGCAAAGTCCAACAAGAACACCACCAATCACCAGTGCAACGACCTCCGCCCTTTATCGCCGGCCCGAGAGCCTCCCATAGTCGACCTAAATGTCAGTAGCGATGACGGAGCTCAGTCACGCACACTACATCGCAACCCATCGTTATCTCACTGACTGGTGGTTAGGACAACTTCCTTTTTACATCACCCTTCACGCTTGCAGGTATCACCTATGCTGATACTTCCACCCAAAGCCTTTGGAGGCGACATGGAATTACGAACGCCGTTGAGTGCGGGTCTCGTTTACTAAACATGCTGATGGTGTGGATTCAAATCGCGCGAACCGCTCGATATCGCACCCTTTGTCTCTGGTGTGCTTAAGCCCGCCACTGTTTTCAGTAGTCGATCATCAACGCTACTCGTAGGCCAGGCATGCTACATAATATCATTACCGATAGCCTTGAACCCAGTGTTCTAGCCCTAACCTTTTCACGTGTTGTAGTGACATAGGAAGGACCTTTATGTATACAATTTCGCATCACTACATCGTTCATATACCTCGCCCCTTTCTACAATCGGCACGAAATATATGCACAAGCTTGCCGCCACCACACGACGCTCGACCTATGGCTATCTGCTTTAAAGACCGATGTTCTATCTTGAATAACCATCATACTGCAGTGTTGACCCCTACTGGCGTGTTTTTGAATGGCTTTAGTGTTTTGGACCTGAGTCGGCGGGGTTTGGTCAGGCAATGTTCAGGCGCGAAGGAGCGCGCTCACGATCAAGACGGGGGGGAGGAAACGCAGAGTATCCCCCCAGCTATGTTCACATTTTTTCCTCTCCTGAAATTCAGGTGGTTGCTCGAGGGTGCGCTGGCTTTAAAGGTATTAGGGAAACTAGTTTCAAAAAGAGGATGCCACCACCACTTTGTCGAAAACAAGCCGCCGCTCGATTCGGCCCGCCGTAGGTGCTCCGTGGCTGGAAACGTTGAACGTGGTTATGCCGAGGTATAATCCCCACTTCCGTAACACACTATGTAGGAGTGGTAGACAAGCACCATGTGGAAACTCTACTGGAAGCCGCGTCTAGAAACGTCTGCAGCCTCTTACTGAAGCCACTTTACTTAACTGTTTTTTTTACCCGATGTTTAGCTATTTCACTACTATTTTCAACCGTGCAAGGGGCTATGTTCTAACAGGGTGTGACAACCGCGGTCTCCTGCATTGCTGTTTTTCTAATGTAATTAGCTGGAAGCTTCCATGGAACCTTCCGCAGAGTCCATGAAGCTTCCGGGAACGCTGCTTCCATGGACACTTCAATGGAACTTGTGGAAGCTTCCGCGGAAAGTCTGGAGTACAACCACGAAAACAATTCCCCTAGAAGCTTCGGGCTGTTTTCATGGAACCTTCAGTCATCACTTCCACAGAAAATTTCAAAGTCTACTTGCATGGAAACTCGTGTGAGCTTCGATTGAAGCGGTAGAAGCTTCTCTGTAAGTAGTACAAGCCTCCATCAAAGTAGTAGTACAAGCCTCCATCGAAGTAGTGGAATATTCTGTTTGAGTCATTGTTCCACGACTCCCATGGAAAATTGCGGAAGTTTCCACGACTTCCATGAAAGATTGTGGAAGCTTCCACGACTTCCATGGAAGATTGTGGAAGCTTGCACTGCTTCCATGGAAGATTGTGGAAGCTTCCACTGCTTCAATGAAAGTTGTGAAAGCTTCCACTGCTTCCGTGAAAGCTTATACTACTTCCATGACGTCTTAGAGAAGCTTCAACGACTTCCACTGACGCTTCCACCACTTCAAGTGACGTAGTGTTTAGTTTTCACAGCTTCCATCAAAGTGGTAGAAGCTTTCGCGATATCCCTTGAAACGTTTGCGAGCTTTGTGGAACTTTCACGCCTTCCGTGGAAGCTCACACCAGTTCCTTGCGAACGTGCTTCACTCACATACAGATAGTACAGGAGACTGGCCTGTTGGTGTCCTTTTCCACCAATTAAGAGAGCTGAACGTGGTCAATTTCCACATAGTTGGCGTTTACAGAATCGGCCGAACTTTGGCGTACGAGTAGGCCATATTTGGTTGCAAGCGATGTGGACTTGACCGCGGTGTGCTCTTACCCACGCTGGTGTCATATCGGTAATGGGTTTTAGTGCGATGGAGACACTCTTTCCCACAATAATTTTCGCGGACAAGTTAAAACCAGCGACTCGGACATCGTTGGGATTTTGCGACAGGTACAAAGCGGCGAAACGGTTAAACATGCCGTTCTCGTCGAACTTGAAGCTAGATACTTAATCGAATTGTTACCCTTGAATCCATGCTGTATAGGGCTTGTTGGATACTGCTTAAACGCTTACTCTTCAACTGGTATGCGAATGCTTGCTCCAGATTGCGAGAGCTGTATGTGACACAATGATATAAGACCCCTAAAGAAACTTAATGACATCCGGCACTGAAGGTTTCCCGCGCAAAATATGAAGAGCTTTAGCCTGGAAGCTTGCCTCCCTTTGGCCGTTGTTCAACTACGTAAGGGTAAGTGAACGACAGCGGCTGTATCGCAACAAAGGAAAGCCTTTGCACAATACGAACTATCGATCGTGCTACTTGCATTGGTCGACCTTGTTCAGGAGAAGGGATCCTTCAAAAGGCCAACTTCGTCCATCACTATACATCCCCGCTGCGTTGATGACCGACGTCATTTTGCTATATCCCCTCCGGCGTGGTGCTTTTTCGTAAGACAAAGTTCTACCTCAGTGATTTCCTCACCGCTACCGAGCAATCGTAGGGTCAGCGCGTGCTTCGGCAATGTATGGCCGGGCGGGTTCTTCAAACCTCCCACTTTGGTCGGCAATACGTGCACCCCGCTCCAAACACGACTCACGGAACACTGCAAAACCACCTTCGACTTCGTGCAATAATAAATCAGGGAGGGTCGTATTGTCACTTATTTCCACGCCCCGAAGCAACACTCCAGACACGTAGTAAACGCTTAGAGTATTATTCCTCGAGGACATTCCTATCTGTTCCCCTCCCCCCCCGCATATATATGGGTTGGGTTGGCGTCGGTTCGCAACGACAAAAAACATGCCGCTCACTACGTGAGCTAGACATCCAGGGTACCGTTTTTATATTTTTTTTATTTTGGCGGTCGCCCACAGCTGGTCGTCTAGTTAGATCGTTTGTGCGAAGTAAATGACCTTTACTCTGCACAAGGGAATTGATCGTATCACGTAGTGTTCAAGGTACGGCACCCGAGAGGCAGTTACATAGCACTTCCATTGCTGTCTCTGGAAGTGGCCACACCGGAAATTAAACTAACTCATTGAAGCTGTCATCCATATGCAAGTCCGCCTCACAAGCGGTTCTTAGTAGGATGCAGCTCACCCTTCATGCGACTCGCCGGACACCTCACGGCGCTTCGCGCTTGGTGCAAGCATTGTCTGCCTAGTCGGTGAAAACCCCGTCATGCTCCGTCCCGGCATTGTAGGGATGCGAGGGTCTATGGTCATCCGACTACGGCCATGCATGATATCGAGTACATCTCTCCTATCGAGTACACCCCCCCCCCCCCCCCCCCCCCCCCCTGAATTCCCCGCAAATTACGCAAGAAATGTCTGCCTGCTTGGTTGAAAAATATAGTACACCCACTGCTGTCTCCGGAAGTGTGGCCACAACAGAAAACATCATTATTTCATTGGCGGCTGTCATCCATATGCAAATCTGTCCCACAGGCGCTTCTTAGTACATGCCGCTAACCCTTGATTCGAGTTGCCCAACACCTCGCCGCATGTCGCGCTTGGTGGAAGTAGTGTCTTCCCGCCCGGCGAAAACCCGACGCGCGCCGTCCTGGCATTGTAGGGATTCGAGAGACTATGTTCATGCAACGACGGCCATGCATGACATGAGTACCCCCCCCCGCCCCCTCCAACCTCTTCGGCGACACACAAGCGTGTAAGTTGTTCAAGAGGGCGCACGTCATCAGCCTTGTGATTAATGTCAGTTAGGCCCCCACGATGCACACACGTCCGTAAAGAGACAAAATACAGACACGGCAGAAAACTCCACCGTCATAGTTACACACGCCTACCCACATTCCGATTGTACCCCTTCGTCCTCCATTCCCGGCATCACTTCCCTGACAGACCGTCATTCGACATTCTGTTGCTGACCACATGCCGTAACCCGTGTCTTGCAGAGACCACACGGACATCGGCCTCAAGACCAAGGTCATGTGGTCAAAAAAAGACCCGCGCACGTCCGAAATGTGTTTACATGTTAGATGCAGCCCGAGGGCTCAACAGTCGAAGGTAGGGTTTTTTTCAAGCAAGTACGGTTTTCATTCAACAGGCTCTCGCTTCGACACAAAATGTACAGGTTCAGGAAAAAGTCATCCAGCACCTGTGGCGTCTGGTTCACGACGTGATGAACCCTGTGAGCAGGGAGCAAGAATCGTCGTGCAGGTGATTATACCATCGATAGTCGATACGCCCATGTCCCAATCATCCGCTTGGGGTACGAGGGTAGTATTTATATAACATAAAATGATACTTGAAGGGTTCATGGAGCATGTGGTCCGCACGTGGTAGTTGATGGTTCGTATTGTGCGGGAGACTCAGCGATAATCGGCCACGAAGCATGATTTCTGTGGCCATCCTAAACACCTTGGAATATTGTTAAAATGTCACCTGCGTCGGTACCAAAGACAAACACAAGTGCCGTTGCATGGTTATCGAAAATGGTATGGTAGTTTGCCTCATGTAGATCTCCGTTCTGCACGAATCCAGTCTTATTCCTCTCACAAAAATCCCGAACTACACTGTCTGAGCGACTGCTGTATGTCCCATCGACTACTTGTACCGTGTACCGTGAATCCATAACTTGTTGTGTTTCGCCTTGGAGCTGTTCCATAACCAACATTCGTCTCCGTCGTCGCCGACCTCCCACAACGTCGAATCGCCCCGGCGCCTCAAGTAGACAAACCTAGGCGCATTCCGCTACAGAATGTGCAAGGAAATGGAACCTGATTTGTGTCGCAGTACAGGCATAGTGGATTTGTGGCACGCGCGTGGAGTCTAGTTGTACAGACGATTGTTCGTGAGTAAAGGATGATCAACTTAATATGTAGCTTTGCTGTCCGCCGTTGTCGAGGAACGCGCGATGTCCGTGGTAAGCGGTGTGACGTATCACATCAGCACCATCGCATTTGTTTTTTCACAGAAGCGGTTTATGGTTGTCGAATCAGTGCAGGTGGAAAGCAGCCCCCCCCCCCCCCAAAATATCATGCGTCGAGGCAGCCGCCGCCGAGGCCGTGGCTCCCAGTGTCTTGGGTGGGGTAGAGCTTTCTGAGCTACATCTGCTGTACACTGCCACCTCTCGTCCGCTTCCTGTTGTGAGATCCTTTCTACAGCAGCAGTCTTTATCTCCTTTCTAATGTTACTACTAATATTGGGTATCCAAAAATGACGCTACTACTTCAGTAGTAGACAGTAGTAGAGAGGACCATGTTTCTTTTATGCGTATTTTGCCGACAACGGCACAGATGTACACCCAGACCAAGAATGGCTAGAGGCGACCGCTCACACAGGCGGGCGGTTCAGCGGTGGCTGGTGGGGTGCGGTGTTATCGGCAGCATGTAGTTGATCCGTAGCTGTTGGGGGCGGATGTGGTCGGCGTACTCGTACACTGTAGTTGTTCCATGTTCTGCTTTTCGTATCCCGTAAGTTTGATATTATTCTTCGTTGTTCTTTTCGATTTTCATCAACACACTCGACGGACACAAGTTGACGACATTCACAAATATCCTGCTGGGCGAGGTTCTAGCGATGCTTGAACAATATGTCCAGAGTAGTACAGTACGTTATGACTACTTTAGTACGTTTGCGTACACATAATCAGGGGGGACTGGCGTTGGTGTCGTGTGCGTGACAACGGTGGGCGGAAATGAAATGCTTTTCAACCACACCCTATAATACGCTCTATCTGGATGTAGATCTACAGAGGAATACACAATTCGCAGCACCAATGATATTGCGCTCCTCTATGAAGCGGTGTTTCTTTTCCGCGTGAAACAATAACGAAATAACCCGCCCTCCGCGTCTTTAATATTGGTGGCATTCAACTATCGTTCCCGTTGCACCTACTGGCGGTATTAATTTTGGAGAACGGGTTGGGTGTACACGCAACAGGGTCCACCTGCAGCTAAGATCGCCACGGGCGCCCTTGCGAAAGGATATTCGCGGTGGGATCCTTCATGAGAGCGCACGATACAAGATACAACCGTGCGAGTACACGTTCGGAAGGCGGCAGATTGGGGGTAACGGAAGGCAAGAGATATCCCGGCATGGTTGCAACGAACGTTAGACCGGCGCCGTTTAAGTACGGAATGTATAGGTACGACGCCATTACTTTATAACAATGGAGTGCACATTTAAGTCGTAGTGGCACCTGTCGATGATGTTCCGAGTTCCAAGCCAGGACGGATCTGGATCGTTGAGGCGGTAGCGCTTAGGCTTGCAGGCGGTATCACAAAACAAAATATATCCTGGAGGCTGGCGGGCACTTCCCAGACGGGGTCCAGACCTTCGGCCACGATCTGCATGCCCTCGTCTTCCCACAATGGGGCTATCCCTGTATGATGCCGCAGTTCAGGCTAGCAATGAAGTGACCGTATGTGTCATGCGTCGAAAACACGAGCCTGAATAGTCGCGCTTCGTCGACACTAGATGGGGAGAAAAGACAGTACAGACAGCGCCAGAAACGTGGCACAAACAGATGGGCAACAGCAGATGTGTGCTGACCGTTTTTGTTCTACAAGGAAAATAATCGAGTCGGATGTCACTTGTTCTTGCGAAGCCTGTTTGGTACAAATATTTCGTCGTTTAAGAATAATACAAAATCGCGCAAAACGTGTGCCCATTCGGTCTTGCGCCATGTCAAGGTATTTGCTGAACTAAACTATATTAGGGCTTTCCTTGCCGAATAGTTATTGTCCAGAAACGTTCGTAGCCATTACTGACTTAAACCTTGCGTGACGGTGGCTACACGAGTCTAGGTGTACCGGCAATCCGAAGCACATTCTGGCACCACAATTACGGGCATTTATCGTCAATACGTGTATACGTTCGTCAAACAACTGCCCATGCGCGTGACCGTGGTTGGCCAGTGACGGTGGTTGGGGGCAGTCAGTTTCATGCATGCCCGTAGTCGTATGATCACAGACTCTTTCATCCCTACAATGCCGGAACGGAGCACGTCGAGGTTTCATCAACCAGGCAGATATATGCGCCATACTCCCGTCACACGGTTCGGCGCTATTTTGTCTACGGTTCGATGATGTCGCCTTGGATGGTATTTTTATCAGCTGTGTGATGCGGCACTTGCGTGGCGGTGGCGGGTGGTGGGTGAATAAACGCGCGTCGTTAAGGAGCAGGAGGGGGGTGTCGGAGTGTCGTATCGTATTGTTTTCATGCTTCTATGACGCGTCTTTGGTTGGCGTCCCAGTAGGTTGTTGTGGTGGCCAATGTTCAAGTTATATCAAATGGGGGACGCCGGGAGGAGTCTGTGTGAAGCTACTGGTGAACACTGGGTAGGTTTGGTCGTCATGCCATTGTGCCATCCTTGGTTGTCATCGGCATTAGTTGAGTACATTCGTCTAGGTAGCCGCTAGACTATTCGTGTTTATGTCAAAACAACTTGTGGAAGCCGGTACGGCGATACGGACGTCCCTCTGGCAGTTCTGCTACGGTCGACGATTGAGTCGTTGCCAACGATAAAAACAATCATCGTTGGGGATTGCGGGCAGGGGGAGCAGATGCATTGTGCTGATGCTTTTCATGCATGCGCTAGCCTTCGTTTTAGATTTTGTTTTCTGGCGGCGACCTTGTTCTCGTTTGCCGTAAAACAGGTAGGTCGTGGACGCTGGTTAGGGGTGGCGTAACTGTTTCATGTGAAAATGCCATATCTTGGACTCTTATTTTGCCGTCTGTGGTGGAGTGGTGACAGCAAAGGGTGGTGGGAGAGGGAAGGGTAAGCGCGTTGCCTCGCCTTTACAACAAAAAACAGATATTTGCGTACTTAACTGTTTTGTTTGGGTTATGTTCGTGGCTGGTGTGAAAGGGAGGTGGGGGAGGGGGGTAAGATGTGCTTGCCTCCAAGCCCTACTTGCCTTGCGCCCCTCTCCTATGGCAGGCGGCGCGTGAGTCGTGGCGACACGAGAGGGGGGCGAGTTGGGTATAAGGGATACTGATGCCCCAACCCTCATCGATACGGATTGCTGCTTTGAGGCGTGACTACCGTTTGTTCGTTTCGCGTAATTGGGCGCAGGGGACGCCTGGGAGAAATGGAGCTGTTTGTGGTTCACGGGCTACACGCCGAAGAGTGGGACTGTCTTTGGATCGATTGTTGCGGTCGGCGCTTGCGTGATGTTTGTTAACAATGTGGTGTGCGTTTGGTTGTGGGATTGCAGCGGCAGCTGTTGTTGTGTTTTGATCTCCATGCCGTAGGATTGCCTGATGCTTGTTATTGTTGCTGCCGTGGGTATCTATTCGAATCCGAGCCATTTCTTTTCGGAATCTGGGCAGAGGTGCTATTCTTATCGTTTTCACCCCTCCATGCCTTACCTTGTACACTGTTCTAGTGTTCATGGGGTGGGATATACTAGGACTGGGCGATGTTAGTGTTTGTGTACCTGCCGTTCCCCTGACGTCCGTGTTGTCCCCTTGATACGGTCGGCACTGGCGTGGTGGCGGTTTGCCCCAAAGTGGGTGTCCTTAGGTTGGTTGATGAACCCTACGGGAACGAGCATCTTCAAGCGTGTTGGGTGTTTCCTGATTCTGCGTGGTTTAGGGCAGGTAGCGGCTTGCATACCGTAACATTGACGTTACATTCGAGCGGAATACAGCGAGATGCTTTCGGGGGGGCGAGGGGGGTTTGCACGGTCAACCGGCGTTATATTTGAGCAACCTCAGTTTCTTTCCCATTGTCGTCTACGGAGCAGTAGTGCCGAGCGCATAGGGTTCGGGAGCCTAGGCCGACAGGGAATTTGGGATTCACCGTTTTGTGCAGTACATGATATACAAGGATATACGCATGAAGCATATCATTGAAGGGCTTACCGGCTCATGCAGTGTGTCTGCCCCTTCACTGCTTACAATCGACGTCCAGGGTGTTGTTGTTTATGTCAATACTTGCTACAGTTCTTGATGCCCTCGAAAAAATGCATTCGAGCGCTGTTCTCAGTTTGCTTGCTTTTTTTTGCGAAGTGGCAGTTGGAGTTGGTGAGAGTAATGAGAGAGACAAGTCGGCACCGTGATCCCCAACAAGCAGTTCCGCAACAACAGGATCTTTCCCCCTCTAATTTTGTGGACGGGAATATTCAGCCTACGAGTGCTCGTGGAGTTGCGTTTCGCTAGGTAGAACTCAAGAACAAAAATCGTTATGACAAGTGCCACCACTGCTATGAATAATATTACTACTACAGCTGTACCGACACCTACACAGATCTTCTCCTGCTTCTCCGTCCCCTCATCAGTAGTAGAAGGATATGCCTGACAACACCGCCTGCAGCATGTCTTAGGATACGGCTCACACGTTGATGCTGTGGATAGGCACAGTCTGCCTACGAGTAAATATTAGTAGGTAGAACTTACAACACAAAACGGTTTGACGTTTTTCGGTTCAGTTAGGACCAGCCAGGTGTGCCTACACACGTTGCCGCATCTACGGTTGTAGCTCGACCAACTCTGGACAAATTCCAACCGCACCAGCATGAGAAGGTTTCGTTTGTGTGTGCGTGCTCAGAACCCGCTGGGACTAGAATTGGTAGCGTGTGCGTTGAGCGCGGTGGACACACGTGGCCAAAACAAATTTTGAATAACACATGATGATACTGTGACAGAGCAGTGACACACACGAACAGAAAAGCTACGAGCGGGACACCCTACACTGGTACGTGTCCCCCAACATGCGCACAACAACATACCGAGATTGTTACCTCTTCAACGATTCGAACCCACTCGGAAATTTGAATATGAAACGGAACGAACAACCGCAGGCGAAACGAAGCGGGTTGAAATTTGGCGAGCCCAGAGAAACTCCCACCAACTAATACAGGTTCGACACACAGGGGCAGGCGACGGCAGCAACAGAGCCGCCTCTAAAGATGTTTGATACTATCATGTCTTTCACGCTCTTGAATAATGCCCTTTCCGCTATTGCTCTGTTTTAGGGCTGTGCGATGCTACCATCCGATGGCTGGTTTTACCCACCAATCGTCTTTCATCCATCCAGAATACCCGCGCGTGGGTGTCTCTAGTTTTTCTCCACTAGAATATTGTCGGCGCCAGCACACCGATCTACTTCGACCAGAACGAGAAGCAATTCAAACGTGAGCGACACCTCGGCCATCCTGTCAATACCATGCATGGGGTGCCATTGTATCGCGTGAGTTGGTTTGTGTTTTCGCTGGTTTGAAGGCACAGAAAGCCCCAACTATCTTATGTGCCCCCCCATGAGGGGGCGACAACACGATTCCTAGAGCATCTACCACATATCCAGTAGGTGCAGTCGTCTGGGACGCGTGAACTTCGTATCACTAATAGCCTCTGGTGTTTCCATCAATTAAGGAACGAGGGGTCAGAAAAACAACGATCTCCCCATCCGGTACTGCATAGTCTCATGACAGATTTAGAAAGCGTGAAACCCGCAGGTGTGACGTGTTTGCTTCTGTAAGGGGTTGGTCACATGAGCACTGGCTCGGTCACCTAACTCAACGTTGGGGATGTATATGCACAATGAAAATAAAAATGTCCACTTCTGTCCACCATTCAACAATACACACAAGCTGATGACATACACAAATACCCTGCTTGGCAATTTCCTACGTGGGTACAGCTATACATTGTTATATCTAGAAATGTCGATAAAAGACTGAACTGCGGTTCGGGTAGCTTCAACGCGCGAACACCTTCCCGATTCTGGCCAGGCTACGTCCCTCAACTCCAAATAATCAACATCTCGCACATCGAACATTTGGCCCACCGTGCGCGATATTCTACCTGTGTGCATCCACCCCAGGGCTTTGATATGAACACATGCTTTGTCCGTGATATCCCCATATTGGCAGCATTTGGCCTTTTTATTCCAGGTCGTACTCGACAACCAAGGGGAAGAGCTTACCTCGATGCAAAGTGGGGCACCGACAGAGACGGTAAACACCGCATGTTCAACATGGACCGGTCGTTTACGACACGCTTCCGCAGATGGTGACGATGGCGACAGAGGTGGCGGAGGCGCTTTCGAAGACACAACTCCAGCCGCTGAAGCGCGATCGGTTAACAACGGGGCAGCTGGTGTCGATAGCGGCTGGTCGAGCATGCAACGATCAGCGTGCCACGGAGAACCTCTAACACCACTGATGGTTGCAGATGGAATGGCTCGTCAACGAGTAATCGCCAATCGTTTGATCAAGGCTCAGGGCCGCACCTGCAACCACAGACTTCTCAACTTGCAGCGACGCAGGTGATACAGTTGGTCGCAGGGGGAATACGAAACCTGTCAAAGGGCTTTGAAGGGTTTCCTGTGGGAGTAAGTTGGGCCGGTACGAGTCGGGGGCGAATTCTATGGCTCACACGGAGTGTACCACCTCCGTCTGCTATTCTAGAGTGTGTGTGTACTGTACACGGATCCAGTGGAATAGAGTGAACATGGACAGAGACGTGAGTGAAGCAACAGTATGCGGGGCAATGGGAGTCGCTCGAATGCGGGCAGAAGGGAAAAGCGGAGCACAGCAAGATGGAGGGAGATAAGGTGAAAGTGCCTACGAAAATATAAACGCTGCGGTAACCGATTTCTGGAGGACTCCTCAGGGCGCAGAAAACGGGGCTTCGCAACGTGAGGGGCCTCCTCTTTCCCTCCCAGGCGACAATTAGGGAGATGTCAAGTGGCGGCCCTGCCGTGCTACGCTCTAGAGTGGGCTCTAGGCGGCATGTATTCGACATGGGAAGCGGCGTCGAGTACCCCACGCGCGTTTTGTGGTGTGGGTGGCCGTGAACGTCCTGGAGCTGCATCCGATCTACTCAGAGGTCTACTGTGGTGCCTGACGTACGAGGCGGGATACATTGAAAGCAGATTTCGATGCGGCGCATCAACCTCGTAGTGACGTCGACACTCCATGAACCACTATGAAAAGTAAATGTCAGCCCACGTACGCTATTTCGCTGAGCTTACGAGTACAACCTCTCTGCAGTGGGACGTTTGCTGTCGAATACAACGGGCACTTTATGCATGCTCAGATATTAAGCAAGTTGCGTATTTGGTATTTATTTAACGCAGACGGCTGCACCCTCGTCTACGACATACAGACTTAGGCGATAGTTCATGCTTTGCAATTTTAGAGTATTGCGCTCTCTACGAGAGTGATCTTGTTGATTGATCTCTAAAGGTATAGGCGTAGCTGGCACGGGAACGCGTGGTTGACTCCAGACAGTAACACGGAACTCCTCTTATATTATATCCGAGCTGTCGAGTTGACTCGCCTCACATGCAGTAGAGGGTTCCACCTGACGAGTGGCATTGGTGGGCACACATTACCAATACCCTACTGCCGGAATCCCTTTCCAGCTTGGAACTCCCCAATCTACCATGGATCTTATATGTCGTGTATCTGAGTACAATCAACATCCCCCCTACTCAATATACACGACCATACTCATATCCCCCATGCTCCTGTGCATGAGCAATATTCCCCTCAGCTCTGTACATGAAAATGTACGACATCGCAGAGCTGATACATCTCAATAAAAATATCAACTCGAATCAAACTCAGAAAGTCAAAAATCCAATCTGTAACTCAAAAATCAAATTGTTGAATCAACACTCAAATCCTCAAATCAGTATTCAAATACTCAAATCCCCAGCCTATCTGTTGCAAACAAATAAAACTCTCGAAATCCAATGCCAGGTAAAACGGCATTCTTTTCGGATTCAGTCAGGTAAAACGGCATTTTCCGCGGAATTGGTCCGAAGATATTCAGTGGAATCTCGTCGACTTAGTACAGTGATCTCCGGGGCCCTCCCCTCGCCAAACGCTACTGGTGTCTACGGGCACACTATCATAATCTTTCGTATTGTCTCCAGCGCGCACGTTCGAAAAGATCAACTTACGAATTCGGCGAGACTTCAACTCCCGACCCACCCTAGGGAATTGTATAGCACTACCTGCTAGATCACTCAGTCAGTACTGACTTTGAACAAAAGCACAAATTTTCAAGAACAAAAAAATATCAAACTCTCAATTTCCGATATACTACCCCAAACCTTCCAAATCGGAAAACATTTCCTATGGACCGCACACGCCCCCAGGCGCTTCATAGTCTCTCTTCAACCTTATAAAAAAAAATCTCCCTCTATTTCATGAGGAATCAATGCAAATCATATAAAATATCACAGTAGTCCTAGTGTGTTGATTGATCTCTAAAGGTATAGGCGCAGCTGGCACGGGAACGCGTGGTTGACTCCAGACAGTAACACGGAACTCCTCTTATACTATATCCGAGCTGTCGAGTTGACTCGCCTCACATGCAGTAGAGGGTTCCACCTGACGAGTGGCATTGGTGGGCACACATTTCCCCGATACGCCAATACCCTACTGCCGGAATCCCTTTCCAGCTTGGAACTCCCCAATCTACCATGGATCTTATATGTCGTGTATCTGAGTACAATCAACAGATCTGCCATCGCTCGATCGCAGCGCGGTTCAGCCATCTCTGATGGAACTAAGCTGCTCGACCGCATAGGGCACTAGTTTACGGAACCTTTTGCTCCTTGTCGCCGCCGTCAAATGACTGGTATGTGATGCAATTGCATGGTCACCTGAAACCCACTGTTCATGACGGTGTGTACCCGCTCCTTGTCGAAGATTCGGTAAATTATTTACGTTGAACTGCGGAAACTGATCGTCGAAGCCGGGCGGATTAAGTCGCGGTCTAGGGGATTAGGCCAAGCCACCGCGAGAAAGTCGCTATTATACGATCAGTCATGTTTACGTACGTTAGGAGCAGCACTGGCCTAATGTTCGGCAACTATATCCACCTGTCGTGCGACATGGCTTCACCGGTCTGTTTGTAATTTTTTCTTAGGCGGAAGCAGATCTAAACACTCCAAACTTGATCTAAGTCAATTCTCTATATGTAGCGAAAATTTCAACAAGGCCAACTCTCCCAGCTGGTAGAAACGACCACATATAGATACCCGGAACATTGTCATTCGCCCCCGGAAATCGGACGACACGAGCGATGGCCGAACACCCAACACAACACGTTCAGCTTCACACAACAGTACTTCAATACTTACACTCAGTTTTGACCTGAAACGAGGGGCCCCCCACTGCGTGGTATGATGAGTTAGGACAACTAGATTTGATTCGAGCCGCCCTGACAGTACAGACCAATCCGTCCTCGAGGGGGCCGTGGTCTAGGCAGTGCGTAGGTGGATTTCCAGCCAAACCCCACCGTGACGATCTCCGACAGCCCGCGATCTTGCACTTTGCCCTGAAGTTGATAACTAAGCCCCCCGAAAGATGGATCCTATGACGGGTGCACGCAGTCGCCGTACCATCAGTCAGAAGACCCCAAACTGGCTCCTTAATGCAGAGGCTATGTGAGCAGCGTTTAGTGCGGACGTTGACCATGCCGTCTTGAGAATGCTGCTTGCAGTACATTGCCGTCTTGCTGCCCAAGACGTTGAAGGTCGGCAGGTTGTTGCACGAATCATGTGAACAACGCTTGTAGATTACGCCCACCATGTCGTCTTCAGCATGTTCCTTGCAGTACACCCCAGTCTTGCTTCCCTCGAGATTGAAACTTGGTACCCGAGTGCACGAGCCATGTAAACAACGCTTGCGAGCGACGTTTACCATGCCGTCGTCTGCATGCTGCATGCAATACATCCCTTTCTTGCTGCCTTCAACATTGAACGTCGGCTGCGTTCTGCAGGATCCACGTGCGCAACGCCCGCGCCGGACGTTCAACATGTCATCCTCAGCATGCTGCTTGCAGTGCGTTGCCGTTTTGCGGCCCTCTGTACTGAACGTCGGCCACTTGTTGCAGGATTCATGTGAGCAACGCCTGCTTATGACGTCCACCATGCTGCTCTTAGCATGTTCTTTGCAATACAACGCCTGCTTGCTGCCCTTGAAATTGAAACTGGGGTGCGTTTGGCAGGAAGCATGTGAGCAACGCCTGCTGTGGACGTTCACCATGCCGTCCTCAGCATGCTGCGGACAATAAATTGCTGTCTTGCTCCCTTCGATATTAAATGTCGGCTTCTTCGTGCAGCGTTTATGCGAGCAGTGCTTCATTTTGTCAGAGGATTACGATGACCCTATTTAGACTTCAAGGGGCAGCTCCGAACGTGACGTCGACACCAAGTCGAGGAGTTGGCCTGCGCTGTGCACACCTGCCGTTCGTTACACGAACAGTGAGTATCCGGTTGGGGTTAGAATATCTGGCACACCTGAACCTCAGACAGTTGGATTAGTGCAGCGTGGTTGGCATTCAAACACAAAAACGTGTGGAGCAGCACCGAAACCCATATCCCACTATCCACAATGGCTCGTATAACATCTGCCTTGAAAAATTATGGCCCAATGAAAACGGTCGGAGCTGGAGCAGAAAAACGAAGAGTCCACGCAAAAAAAAACGGTGGCAGGCGTGATTCCAGTGTCTTGGTTGTCGGGGCATTTGGCAATATGAGTTTTTTTGTGAGCAGTGCAACACAGGCGCATTAGCTCCTCTGGATGCATCATTTAGAGGAAGGGCGAACCCCCAGTGTGGGAACGCCTGCGGTCTTGGGTGAAAAGCCAGCAACGAGGTTCCGGGAACACCCAGTTTTCACCAAACGCTACCAAATGACCCGACGAAAGTCAGAGCCAAGCGATCTGCGATACCCGTCCGATATCCCCCCAGCCCTTTGGGCCCTGCCTTGCTCGTCGTGCCCGTTTTCGTGTCTGGTGCTCCGTTGATTGTTTGCTACGGCAGCTTGCAACTACCGCCTGGCATCGATTCACTTTCTGCGTGACCCGATCTCCCCTGCACGAGGGCACTTCTCAACTCTTAAACAACAGGCGAGTTGGCCAAAGAGATCTAATGAGTGCGGGCCATTCTTACGGTCTGACAGCTGTACCTTGACCTTACTCCCTACGAGAAGAATAGCAAATCCTCACAAATTTCGAGCAGGTTTTCCCGAAAAAAGGGTTAAGGTTCTTGGCGCGCACAAATCAATGAATCTCTTTTGGTGAAGACTCATGATCCGTGACGGCGAACGCTACCTCGCATGTATCACCTACAGTACTTGTCAATCCTTATCTCGGTCACGGCATCGCATATTTAACCACGTCGTCTCTGATCCGATCCCACGCATGCGAAAAAAATAAATCCTAACAGCGCCGCGGTAAGGGCCATCAGTTACCACCTGCAGCGGGAAATACCACGGTTACACCCTCGTAAACCCCGGAGAGACCTGTCATGGCATCTCACCGAAGCTCCACGGGAAACATCAGGGCCAATCCCACAGCAAGACCCACGGCAACCTCCGCTGCAGGTGACGCGGCAAGGCCCGCGGCGAAACACACAAAAAAACTGGCCGCAAACCCGGCTAGGCCCACGGCAAGACCCACGGTAAATCATGCATCGAGACCCTCGACAAGACCCGCGACATTTCCCGCGGCAACACCCGAAGCGTACTCCCCGGCATGCCTCCAAGCAAGACCCGCAACTATACCTGCGGTAAGTCTCGTGGCGGCAGTCACGGCATGCCTCGCGCTAAATCACGTGTCAAAAACTACGACACGACCCGCGGCAAGTCCGACGACAACACTTACGCTAAGTTCCGCTGCAAGATCCGCAACAATACACGCAGAAACTCCAGCGGCAACCCAAGTGTCATTGCCCGCGGAACTCTGTGAAGGTACGCGTAAGGTGCGCCGCGTGCCTCGCATCACCACCTTTTTTATATACCAAGCTTGATCAGGGGGCTCCCCCCATATATTTCTCAGGCCATGGACTGTTGTAGAACCGGAGGGCCATCGTTAAAAAGAATACCAGGTCATGATCGCCGGTGGTGAAGTGCACGACGAAAATGACGGCATTTTTTTTGTGGGGGGTTTGGTCAAAAAGTAACCGGTTGCGCGTTCAGCTACGCTCGCGGGGTATCGCCTCGTCTCTAGGAGTCGGCGTACCTTCATCGGCACGACAATCAGATAGCCTTCTCGCACACCGCTCGTTTGGACGATGGAATCTGATGGATACTGCCCGTCGCTCTCCTGCATACTTGTTGAAATGCGCCAATAACCAATTGCAGAGTAACTGATGTGAACCAATACGACGCTAGAAAGACAGATAGTTCGTGCCAGACGTTTTCTGGTGGGTCAAGTAGCTCCCTGGCAGAGCATTACAGAAAATTATCTGCAAATACCATCCGTCAATATGGCTTGCAACCTGACGCTAGTTTAGCATGCGTTTCTTGTAACGTGCGGGCATGGACCTTTCAATCGCTGTGAATCAATGCCCCTGGGCAACCGAAGCTGCAACCGATATGGCCCAAATTTGGTGTGACTGGTGATCTGTGGGTACGTTCACGAATGTTTCTCGGGCCAATTATTGCAAGAGCAATTGTTTTACGTACGCAGAGAAATATACTTCGAGTACGCAGTTTTGTGGTTAGTAAAGTAGCACCGTGGTAAATAATTTAAGGTAAACGACTGCAACGCACATCCACGCATTTGCTTTGCAGGCTGGCCGAGGGCGGCCGGGGCAATCTTCTGTGGACAGTTCACATATGATATGGTCAGAATAAAAAAAACAAGCGGAGAGCTGTCATGACAAGACGACTCAAGACGGAGGGGAAGAAATGTCCAACACGATGCTGGATCACGTGGTTTTGGAGACCCCCAACCCCCCGCTGTCTCCTCTACCCACCCCACCCACCCCTCGCTTTCTAAGGGAGGGGGGAGACAGGAAGGGAGGGAGGGGGGTTATCTGAAAGTAAGTGGTTCAAAACTGGAAAAACAGATGTGTTGGTATCTTCAATCATCCTGTGACAACAGCACTCAATTCTGTTTTCCACTCTTGATATTTCATGTGAGGTGTCGAACAAGCGCTGGTCCGGATTCCCCTGGACTGACGTGATTTATGGTTTGCGCATGTTCCTCGCAAGAAGCGGGACGCAAATATAGAAGTCGTGGCAACCGTGAGCAGTGAAACAAAAACGCTGGTTCACACAAGCCTTTACTGATAGGACACACATTGGGCGTTGTTGACCATCTGTGCAAGGTTGTACGAACGGCATTCCAACCCACTACTGCTCAAATACGTACGAGGGGTAATACCAATGGTATCCGGGTCGTTCACCAAACTCGACGCACAGCGCAACAGCGAAGCCGTAGGTGGGGGTGTTGACCCCTGTGGGTGCGTTGCACATTCGACTACTCGCGGAAAGGGAGTTATCAATAGCGCTTAGGGATCATTTAGGAAAGAAAATGTGTAGGTTCCGAGCTTCTAAAGTTGAGGGGCAGGCGAACAAGCAAACACTTGGTTGTAGCAGATCTTAGGTACATCAGGGGACTTCATGCCACAACCACGAGTCTTCGACAATACACCCCATCTTATTTGTCGAAAACCTTGATGTGGCACAACGCCGAGCTATCGACAACACCCTCTCACCTAATCATTCAGTATTTAATGCAGTGGCACACACTGGGCGTTATGTGCTACGCCCTCCCAGCTCATGGGGTGTTGAGCTGTGTAAAGACGCAATCTCAGTCCATCGACTGCGACTAAGCAGCAGATCGATGACATACAACAAATACGGATCATGACGATATCTAAGCAAAAAATCGAATGTTCCAAAGACACACTTAAACTGCGGATAGGGGTCAGCTTGCGAATAAAGTATTTATACTCCAATTGAGGTATGCTGGCATAGTAGTCTGTAGCGGCATTGACATTATCTTTTGGCCTTTGGACGACTGATCATCTGCTGGGCACGTTAAAGACTAACAAGTCTAGATCTTCCTGATGGAAGAAGTCGTTTCTCCCAGTTGAACAAATCATCCGTGGTACCGCTGTTACGGTTCTACTACATATCCTCTACTGTCTATCATACCAATGCTCGCGCTCCCGTAAGTTCCAGGTACTGCACCATTGCGAGCGCCACTTGTCGTCCCCCCTTGGTCTTGGTCATCTCGCGCTTATCAAACAATGCCCCAAGGGGACCTGTCCGCGGCCAGTACCTCCCGCGAACCTCTCATATGAATACAACACAACATATGACAGCGTGTTGGCGCACCTTCAACTAGGTAACAGTTATCTCGAGAACCGCCCCCCGATGATCTGAATCGCAAGTGTACGAGAACGAGCTCTCGTGTTGAACACCCCGAACAAACGCGTGATCCAAAGGAAGATCTCTTCCTGGATAGGGCCACGAGTACGCAAGATGAAACCCTGCAGAAGCTAGGACTTCGATGACACCGTCGATGTGGGCTTGTGACCAAGTGTTGAAGTCGCCAGCGAACAGACATGGACGATCAACATCGAGCACCGAAAGCACCGCATTCACGTGGTTGACCAGTTTGTGAAGGTTGCGCAGCGGCTGTCCGTTGTAACCATGAAACGACACAAATTGGACTCCCATACAGTCTGCTACAGTGGTTTTCTTGAATATGAATCCACCGAGCTCGGCGTTTGGGCTGGTTACTTTCCGTACATTCGTGATCTCGGCAGCGCGGCTGTAGATGGCCGTTCCGTAGCCAAGCCTTGATGTGTTGTTGACAGTGTCGATGGATTCCGACGACAGGTTGAACTCTTGCGCCAACAGAACATCAGGTTGATGCAGCTCGACGAGTGTCGTTGCGAGTCCTGCAGTCTTTGCCAGATTTTGTATCACGACCTTCATCGCGAACTCGATGTTGTAAATGTGTTCCTCGAGCTCGACGCTGTTGCCCCGGTCAAGCGCTTAATCCTGCGCATCGCAATTTTGGACCCAAGCATAACATGGTGGTTATCGAGATACTCGATCAAATTGTGCCTTGTACATAACATGGCATGCCCGAGTTGGGCATCGGGCTCCTGTTGGTCGGACTTAGGGCTGTTTTCGGTGATTTGTAATATTAGGAATGAACGACGTACGGTTTCACAACGAATCCTCGAACTTGGTCCTCCAAACAGGTTTTACCGGTCAAACCGGTCCCAACTCTGAAATTGTTGTACTTGTATCGACCGCTCGCCAAGAACGATCCGAGAAACCTGGTCCAGACTACAAAGGTGGTCTGGAATAAACAGGTTTAAAACCGTATGCGAACTGCTTTATAAAAATAAACGGCTTTTGTCTTACATGCGCGATGGGAACGAGGAGCGCGAGGGGCGCATCTACCTGGCCAAGCTCTTAACTATGCTCTGCCGGTGCTTCTTTTGTACAAGCCTGTTTGAGATGAGCGGAGGGGAGCATCTCTTACGCTCCTTATTCTCATCGTTCGGGTGAAAGTGGTGCTCAACCTCAACAACCACACAATATACATACAAGGGTTTGTTGACGACGTCAGCTCATTGAAGCGAGTGAGGCAAGTGGCGGTGCCGGGTGAGGTAGGACTACCGTTCACATGGAAATAGAGCGGTCGGGTGCGGTGCAAGGTTACAGAGAGAGTGAGGCATCGATCCATCGGCGAGAGCGAGGTAGAGGCCGCCCCTGGTGTCGACTGTCGCTGGGGGTCGACAGGACGGCGGTGGACGCTCCAGTGACTAGGCATGGAGTAGTCGTCGAGACACAAGGGCAGCAAGGTGCGTGTTTCTCGGCAGCCGTCCACGTTCCCTTTATCGATTTTATACGATAATACAAGGGTGTCTTCGTTCTGAAAATCAACTTGAAACCGGTGAGTATATCTGCACACACACGCGACGCTAAAGCAAGCTCGGTTGGAAGCTTAGACATCCGCCTGATCGCGTGGGAGCAGCAGCTTCACGGGGCACCGCGGAACTCACGACAAGCCGCCGCAGGGGCTTCCAGGGTCAGACAGGAAAAAAACGAAATGGTCGGGACCGAGTGGGGTAGGAGAAGTAGGAGAAGGCTGAGGTACGCATGATGGACGCACGTGGCAGCCAGAAGCTCTCGTGCTGATAGAACAAAATGAGCGCTCAAGAGGAATTCAGAAATCGGTGTTCTGTTATAAAGAGGGGATAGGGTGTATACCAAAAACCAAGTCTTAGTGTCGATTTTATTCCGACATGTTCGTACTACATAATTCTGCTGCGACGGTGCGATCGTTCGTGGGAGGAATGAAGCGATCGAGCGGGGGTACATTAAACGAGCCGGCGTACATCAAAAGCACCTACCAGGTAGTATACATCGTACACTCTTCGAGAAAGTACTGGTATACAGTCGTGGTGAGTGGGTGGGACGGATGGGTGGGCCGCTCTTAGATTGTATGTTGTGCTCTATACACACGGTACATCGTGGTGTTTATTTGATCGCAGCTGTCAATTCTGGGGACAGGGAAGTAGCATCGTCCCCGGGGCTTTCAGTCTACCCCTGTTTATATTATAGCACACAGCAGTGAGTGGCGGGTATGTTCCCTGTGATACGTACCTTAACACTACGGATGTTACAGCAACAGCGATACGAGGATTGTTTGCCCGTACGTATGTGCGTACGTATAAAATGGGTATCGATCATGTCTTCGTTCTCAGTTTTGCTTCAGTGTTTTTGCACCACGAGATATTGCCGTCATTTACGGCGCGCGAGCGACGTCGTGATCGACCGCGTGAGTGATCAAGTGATTGAGCGGGCGGAAAGAAAAAACCCGGACACTTCTTGAGCAACTGCCGGTAGGTGGGTGGTGGGTTGGTGCCTTGTGTGTTTGGGGTAAGTGGGTTGGTGCGGTAAGTGTTTGGGGTAGGTGGGTAGGTAACATACATATACTGATTTATGTTCTGCTCCAAATCATTTTTCACATTTGTATGTATGTTTGTTTTGTTCGGGGACAATCACATCCTGGACAATAGACAATGGCCCCTGCAATAGTAATATTAATAGCATTTGGTGCAATGGACGGGTCTGTTGTCGTCGGCAAAGTCTATCGATTGGCACGTTCCTCGATCCATTTGCCGTCGGCAATGCCTATCAATAGGTTACGTCCCCAACATATTGTTCAGGCAGGAGTGTGCTGAAGTACTGGGGTTGACAGCTAGTGGCTATGGACGGATAGCTTGCAGAATCTACTGCGGTCGACAATGGCTATCGATGAACACATTTCTTGATCAATTGCGACCGGCAGTGTCGATCGGTAGATATGTTTCTGAATCTACTGTGACCAGCAATGGCTATCGATAGATACATTTCTAATCTATTGTGGCCGGCAATTGCTATCGATGGACACCGTTGAGAATCGATTGTGGTGGACATTGTCTACCGATTGACACCATCACTCGCCTATTTCCACACCTACAATGTACTCTGATTTACTAGCAACGCAATATTTTGAGCCGCAGCAATGTCCTATTTCATCTTGTGATCAGTATGGAATGAGTGCATGGTGTATCGTGATGAGGAGAAATATCGGTGCATGACATGGCGTGAAGGAGGGCTGCAACGTTGTGTTTCTCAACAAGGCAGTGGGCATCATGGGGGTCAAGTGAGTTGCAGTGTCGGCTGTGTTGCTGTGGTTGGTACTCTTGTGTTATTAACAGTGATTCCCAATAGGTTACACTGTGTACGTATAAGATAAATGAGGTAAGATGTGCATATACCCTGGACACTAGAAAGGAAACAGAACATTGCCGCTACAAGTAGTCGCCCCGGAAAACCGTGTGTCAATGGATATTGTTAACGACAAGAGACTGGCAACGCTGGCTAACGACAGACACTGTGAACAATAGACTGGCAACACTGTCTATCGATAGACACTCTTAGCCGCAATGGACTGGTAACGCTGTCTATCGATAGATGTTATTAACGACAATAGACCGGCAACGCTGTCTATCGATAGATATTGTCAGGGAACAACATACTTTCGGCAACGGAGACAATATGCCTTTGCCCCAACAATGGAGTCACAATGTTGTCCATAGATGGCCATGCCGTGAAGAATAAATGTTAGGGAAGCAACCCTGATATACACTGTTTGAACAATAGACTATGAACGTTCACCTATCGATGGCTATTGCCGCCAACAATATTCACGCAATTGTATCAATCAATAGCCATCATCACGCACAATAGACTGTTGGGTGTGTTTTCCCAATAGACTATTGCCTAAACCTGTTGTATACCGTGGAATGATGCATGTTGATGGCCATTCTTGACGACAGCCCAAGCCGAACGAGAACCAAGTCCTAGTATCTCTCAGACGCGGGACATCCATGGCTGTTTAGTTGGTTTCCATACACTCGATACGACCAGCACACGTACGAACATATATTTTTTATTGCCGCCCACAATAAGTACGCGATTATGTCCAACAATAGCCATCGCCACCCACCCACCAATAGATTGTTGGCCGGGCTCCGAAAAATATGAATATGACTTACTTCATTTCAGTATGGGACAAAAACCTCGAGTTAAGAAACGGAAAGCTGATACTTTTCTTGTCAAGGTGGTTTTATACTTTGTGTATTCAGATTATTTTCGAAAGTGCAGTTAATATGAGACAACGCAAGGGTAATAATATAAAATTATTTCTGAAAAAAAAACAAAAAAACTCTTACTTGGTTTCAGTAAGAGACGGACAAACTCGAGATGAGAAACGGAAAGCTTAGAACTTTCAGCATGAGGTGGTTTTAGTTTAATGATCCCCGTTTTATTCAAAGTGGAGTTAATAGACTGTAGGACAAAGCAAGGGTATAAAACCGAAACAATCCCCGACACTACCAGCGCACCCAAGTTGATGACAGTTACGAATATCTTGGTTCGCGAGCTTCTATAATAGCTACATCTATATACAATGTCTTCTTCAAATGACTGTGATAGCGTATGGTCTCCACAACATGATGACGTCGGTTCACGTTACCACATACATACAGAACATAACATACCTGGTACCTGATACATATTTGGCAACTTGTCGTGTTCCAAAAGATAAAATCTCATTCTCATCGGAAATGCAATTCTCAATTAGGAAAATCGGGTACGCGATTGTGTACAACAGTAACCGTCGCCATCCGCAATAGACTGTTGGACGCGCTTCCGAAATAGATTACTATTGCCTCGCGTACATCGTGGGATGAGTGCAAAATATCCTCGAGATGGTTATCGATGGATAGCTTGGACATCTATTATGGCCGGCAATGGCCATCGATAGATATCTCGTACAATCTCTTCTGGCCGGCAATGGCCGTCGATAGACCTCTCGCAAAATCTATTATGGTCGGAAAATGGCCGTCGACAGACCTCTCGCACAATCTATTGTGGCCACCAATGGCTATCGATAGACATCTCACATGATCTATCGTGGCCGGCAATGGCCATCGATTGACATCTCGCACATTCTATTGTGGCCTGCAATGGCCATCGATGGACGAAGTTCACCATCTATTGTGTTCGACAATGTCTATCGATCGAAAATATCACCAGTGTACTGCTGCCAACATCTATCGATAGATACCTTCCACAATCTATTGCCGCAGACATTACACATCGATAGATTCCCCCCCCTCGTCTATTGTCGAAGCAATAGACTACTGTTGGTTCCATTGTGTAGAGTGTGGTGAACATGTGGACAAGGAGAGAGATGCCCCCACAACTGCCCTCACACACCTGGGCAATAACATACCTGGTACTTGCAAGTAAGGTCGAGTACATGATGTTCATTCGGCTGAATAGATACATGGTGAACGAAGTCCAAGAGTTGGACGCCGCGAACGCACTGGGGCGGGCTAGGGTAGCCAAGAGCGTACAGAAATCGGCAGCGGTGCAGGAGGAGAGGTCAAGCATGGTGGTTCACCTTGCTTTACATACGCCACGAATTGTTAATATATCAAGGCGTGATATCTATCCTTGGACTACTCGCAATAATCAGATGCTGGCGTCATCTAGGCGAGCGGCTCTCGTGGGTGAGGCGGGGAGAATTCGTAATATCATAGCGTAGGGAGAAGGCGGGAAGGGTGATTTAGACGCGGCTCGGGCTATACCCCACGAGATTCGAGATTTGTTGTTGATATTATGATGCTGGATCAAGGCATTCGATTATTATCGTGGTTTCAAGGTGGAACTGATTTCCTGCTCTAAGGCCGATCCTTATGCCGCCGGATTCGCAGTCGGTTGAAGAAGTCCCTCCCAGCCACGTTCGAATGATCTTTTGCCCCGGAAATGTTGACAATTCGCCTTTCTCGCCTCAGAATGCGTCAGAGTTCTTTCCAAGATCTATCTGGGGGGGTTCTCCGCTTCTCGAGGGCCCCGGCTGAAAGAAATCACTTCGGCACATCTTCGATAAAGCTGAGTTGAATATGATTGCGATCGGGAATCGGATCGAACAATACGTTTTTTTCGATTCGACCCGGGGTTTTGTTTGACCTAAATGGATCGAAAAAGTGGGGACGGCAATTTCCTGATCTGGGTGCCTGGAGAGGAGGGAAACACCTCTAGGTACACCTTGGAGAGAGACCCGACACATTCTGAGGCGAGAATCATCAGTTTCCAACATTCCCGGGGCAAAACCTCATACCAATGTGCTGAAATTTTATTATCAACTGACTCTAAATCCGACGGCAGGAGAATTGGCGCCAGGCGGCTCAATTGCTCAATTTCATCCATGTCATAGGTAACCGCGGTTTCGCCGTTGTTTTCCCCTCGATTTCCCGTTCGAAATTGCCGTACAAACCCAATGTTCGAAGGGTATGAGAGCAAGGGTACCGTCGGAAAGAGGTCCGGCCTCCAAGAACATAGCTAGGCACCGCAATTCCCGCCAAGGTTATTGGTTTATGTCTACGTTACGCCCCAGAAAGGATTTACCGCCTCCCGCCCAAACAGATACTGCCGCGTTGCATTACCGCCGGACTATACCGCATGTTGGGAATTGCCGTCTACCGCCGACAAAATGCCAATATATTTTAGAACTATCGTTTACCGCCGAACAAAATACCAGCGTTTTGCAATACCGCGCTGCCTGAGTTCGCCTAAAAGAGCGCTACCGCCCTCAACCCTGATTTTGAGTCCTGTTTTTTTTCCAACTTGTTTTTTTGTATCATGTACGTAGGCCATACACAACAAATATGACAACGTGAGCAGTGCACGGCGCGTGCTACAATCAGCTGGCTACGACGCTCAACACGCCTACCGCCCGCTAGCAGAGCAGGAAGCTACATCACGCGTGTCCGATAGATAGGTTATCTGCGCTGTATTGCTGTGGCGTCCAAATTAACAATACGCACCTGGCCATTGCTTTTTTATCGGGCCCTGCGATCTGTAAAGCTGGGGGGGGGGTGCCTGCTGTTGTGTGATACATGCATGCTGCCTCCCACAGGTACAACGTTGCTGCTGCTGCTGCTGCTGCTGCTTCAGTGAGATTGTCGTGAGCAGCCGAGTGTGATCGAGAGTTCCAGCGCCTTCTTCGGTGCATCCCTCTCTATTTATGTAAATAGTATCTCATTACTGGCTGTACTGCTATGTTCCGTGTGTCACGCGTGGAGTGTTTTCAAACTTTTTTTTCCTGCTGGCAGACCTCGGTTTTGTGCGGGAGAGACCCGCTTCGCGTTCAGCGCCACAACAAAGATATCGATTAACTTACTAACAAATATGATACAACGTTTGGCGGAATCACCAAAAAAATCTATAAACGCGCTTCAGCCAATAGAAACAGTTCCACACTATTTCCATGTACTGTAGGTTTTGCCCCAACAATGCAGGTGCAGGTAAAAAAAGGCTCTTCTGCTGCACAAGTCTAAATATACAGCCGACATATGCGGATATTTCGTAAGGTCTCAACGTATGGATTCATATACGTATGACCACAATATCGAATGCTGCATCGTTTTCAAATCGATCTTGCTCCCCTATGTTACATCACGGAGGGGAACATTCTACGTAACCTGTATTAATGCTGTCAGTAAACTTGCGAGTAGAACTCCAGCAGCAGTACCAGGTACCCTGTTACCGACTCGTAGGACGTACGTACGTACGAGTTAGAGGTTCTGCTTTTGCTGCTACTACTGCTGTAGCAGAGACCCAAACGTTCTGTACTGGCTACGCTGGGGCGTTTTATACAGCAATCAGGCTGTGAAAATAACATATAACAAATGCACATTCTCTTAGGATTGCTTGGCGCTCGTAGTCGGTGAGACCAGGTTTCTCCGGTGTTGTTGGTTCTAGGGCCGGCGTCCCCGGTGGCTTGGTAGGTGGTCCGCGTGCCTACTCAAAGATCAATTTAGGGTCATTCTTATCGGAGAGCTCTTTTTTTGTGGGTTCAAGTCTCGTCGAGTGCATACTCGTAAAGGACTTTTCTTGCACTAAACTTGACACGCGGAAAGCGCAAGAGCGTGAGTCAGCAACATTCCGTGAAAATCGACGAGCAGTGGGAATGCTGAACCCTATGCGCGATAAAAGACGAAAGCACGTGCCGGGGGGGTGAAGGGACGAAACCGGTGACGACGGCTTGTCCAGAATATCGATGGGGGTACGTAAAAGCTCCCAATCTCTGAAAGTGATGATCGTTTTTCTATTTATTAAAAAGCTGTCGCATTTCGACCACTAACTCACATGGGTTCGGCGACTAGGTACTAACGACACCCCATCTCGCGAGCTCACCTGATCCCTTCAAGCCAAAATGGCGGTCGATCGAATAAATAGCTAGGTACAGAGGCAGGGTCGCCGTACCGAGTGGTATCAGGACAGCAGATTGACTATCAGACGCCATTGTTTCCGCGCGAATGAACTAATGTGATGCCTCCCGACACCTGTGGAACTCCCATGTTTGGCGAGTGGGCGAGTGGGCAGAGCAATGGGAATGACTCCATTCCCATTGGGGCAGAGGGTAGCATCTCGTATATACAACGCACAGACACAACTGGGGGGTATATCTCTATCACTTGATATCGGTGATTACTTTCGACAAGTGGACAAGTTGCGATCACGGATGGTGTGCGTTCGGCGTCTGACTACGTTTGACCTCTCTTTTCCTTTCAATCTCAACTCTTCTGCCGTGTGACCACAGAGAATGCTTCTCGTAGCAGGTGCCACCACTACCACTGATGCACAACATTTACAGCAGAGCTTCTCCAGCAGCAATACAGCAGTAACCGCAGTGATAGTGAGGCACACGAGGCCAGAGTCATCGTCGCTGTACGCCCGGCTTGTCAGTCTAACCCTTCAACCCTCTGTACACGTTCTGGGTTGTGTTGTTTGTTTCCTGGTTCCAAACTCGAAATTCGGCATAATTTTCAAGACGAAAAATCTGCTGGACCTGACATGTTTTGTCCAATACACCACACCTCGGACAGATCAGCTCACTGTTGCTTGAGCTAGCTCCTTATCGAGCAAGCTCACCCGTGAGCTACGTGAGCTGCGTGAGCTGTACATGTTTTCCTGGCTTGAGCTATAGGAGGGTAGCTCATTTGCACATATATGTCCAGAGTGAGCTGTAAGAACTACAAGCGCTAGTAGTAGTTCATCTACCCCCGAGATAAGCTATAGGAGCTACATGAGCTACACATATTTCCTCCGGCTTGAGCTATACCTGGTAGGTGGTAGCTCATCTGCACATGTTCTCCAAGCTTGAGCTATAGAGGATAGTTCATTTGCACATATATGTCCAGAGTGAGTTATAGGAACTACACGAGCTAGTTCATCTACCCCCGAGATGAGCTATAGGAGCTACATGAGCTACACATATTTTTCTCCGGCTTGAGCTATAGGTGGTAGCTCATCGACACATGTTTTCGAAGCTTGAGCTATAGGCGGTAGCTCATCTGCACATGTTTTCAAAGCTTGAGCTATAGGCGATACGAGCTCATCTCCACATGTTTTCAAAGCTTGAGCTATAGGGGATAGATGAGCTACTGCAGTTCAGTAGCCGTATAAGTGACCAATAAAAGTCCGCACAATAGGACGATATCAGCACAAACTGTTACAGCGGTTCGGTGCAACAGGGCATTGCTAAGGTAGCCGTCGAGAGGCCCGATACACAATGGATTGATGCCGAACGAGGAGGGTTGCCTTCAAGAGGATTGCCAGGGAGGCTGCCATGCGGAGCAAAGACAGGTTCCATGCCGAGCTGTCAGTCGACCTAACAAAAAGGGGACGATGATGAGAAATGCCCAGGGAAACACGCCTCCAGGAAGTCAAACCTCAGACAGAAAGGAGCACGGATGTACACACAAGTTTTTCCCTGGCCAAGAGCAATCCAATACTCTGAGACCCACCTAACGTCCTCAACACCGGGCCTGTCAATCAACGAGAGCGAGCGAAGGAGCCAGCATGGATCAGCAGCACTACAACCAGCACGTTGGAGCCAACATGCCCGCAGGTCAGAACAGTTCCGTAGAGGTGCGCTTTGTGGTGAACGCAAGCGAAGAGTGGACCCCAGGAGGTCGCTAGTGGCTATGAGACAGGTTACCACCACGAGGGGTATCGAGCTGCCTCCTAGCCGGCAAGAGAGGACCCCTGCGCAGAGAGCACATTTGAAACATGGTGTCTAGTCCGGGATCTGCGCGCCGCTTGTAGTGGTCGATAGGGCACTCTCCTCGCAGGATAGTGATGCAGGGTCCTCAAGGACCAACCTGCTCAACACTCGGCTTCACTTATTTTTTATCTTTGTTTTTCTCTTGCTTTGACCGTTCACAAAACAAAAAGAAACACAAGAAAACCAAAAAGCCGTTCACACACAGGGTCCCTATGCATCACAACCTCAATCGTCCGACACCCACAAGCCGACAGGCGCCAAAGCCCCCACACATTTTACAGCAGCAGGGTTACCAAGCCTTCGGGTCGCCATCAGCAGCCCCTTGTTCTCAGTTGGTAGAGGAGCCCAGAGCTTCCTCGCGTCGAGGTCGCCCGATTACTGAGCACACAAGCAAGTATTGCCCCTATTAATAATACTACACCATAGAACGAAATACCACAAAAACAGACGTCTTGAGTACGCAACGCGTAGCTGAGCCCTTGCCTTGTCAAGGTAAGCGCCACTTCTAGCGTTGAGCCCACTGCCGTTGACAGGTTACGTGGTAGATGCATGAGGTTTGCCGAGCCCGTCGCCACATGAAGTAGTGCTGTACGGTACGCATGGTCTCAATTTGGCGGGAAACTACATTCAAAGTCACAGCAGTAAAAACAACATAAAAAAGAACACACCTTCTTCTAACAAAGCTACATTCAAAGCCACAGCAGTAACAACAACAAAGCACAGGACCACATAATCAATCACACCATACCGCGCGATCAATTTCTTGAGTACGCAACGCGTAGCTGAGCCCTTGCTTTGTCAAGGTAGGCGCCACTTCTAGCGTCGTGCCCACTGCCGTGGACAGGTTACGTGGTAGACGTTTGCCGAGCCCGTCGCCACATGATGTAGTGCTGTACGGTACGCATGGTCTCAATTTGGCGGTAAATTACGCTCACGTCACAGCAGTAACCACAAATTGAAATTATACCACACGACAGATCGCACCGTACCGCAAGATCGACGTCTTGAGTACGCAATGCGTAGCTGAGCCCTGGCGTTGTCCAGGTAAGCGCCACTTCAAACGTCGAGCCCACTGCCGTTGACAGGTTACGCGGTAGACGAACGAATTTCGCCGAGTCCGTCGCTGTTTAATTTCGTGCGGTACGGTACGCGTGGCCTGTAGCCAAAAGATACCAAGCCGTGGAGGTTTCAGTGTAATCGCATGTGTGAGTGGAGCAGTGGCCGGGGATCCTGTGTGATGTCCCCTAGCCACCTGGCTCGTGGTCCGATGAGGATCACTCCGTGATAATACAAGCTCTAAGAACAAGACTTACTGAGTGCGAGGCCAGCGAGACTGGTGGAGTCCCTCGCTGGAAGCCCTCTTGCTGATATCATCTGGCAGAGGCCATAATATCTAGATATTCGCGGAACTTCTGTTGGAGGAGTTTTCGGCTGCGGAGTATTGGGTCACAGCTGGGAAGGCAGTTGGCCCGTTGGACGGATCGAAACGGCTTGAAGCGCACAGCAGGGGAGGACGCTCCGGGAGCTGGAGGACGCACAGGTCAGGCGGCAGTTTCTCCGTTATTACAGTAGAGTCCAGGTGGACTGCTGTGGATTATGGCGCACACGGCAAGCACGCCGCTGGTGGTAGGGGAGTCTCTGACTCCACCGAAATACGGAGAGGTGTGGACCGAGCAGGCCTCTCGTGTTTTTTACGCAGCGTACCTCGATTATGAGGAACGGCTGCAGCTCGCCAACGCTCAGGGGGTGGTTCAGCACTCCAAAGTGAGCATGGGCCAGCTTATCCCCAATTACATTCATCGGTGTTTTGAGGGATTTTACAAGCATCAGACTACGATGACCGCCTCGGAGTTGTTGGACGCTGTTAGGCAGCACGCTGGTTACACAACCACCAGCAACAGATTTGACACCTCGCGGGCGGCAGCGGACTTGCGTCGCGTTCTCTCAATGAGGCGCGATGAAAAGCAGGGCGGTGAAACATCCGTCAAAGACCGCGCGATGATGGTAAACTCCGCTATGGAAAAGTATTTTGCGGAGAATCACGCGGTGCATGCCATGTACCGCGCGCAGGACCGTTCGTGGTTGCCCGGACCGGCGGAATTTGTGAGCATGGCGTTGGTGGATGGCTTATGGCCGTCCGAGTTCAAAAAGTACGTAAAAGGTCAGCTAACGTACGCTGCAGGGTGGAAGAAGGACCCGGCATTGGTCATGGACCAAATTTTTTCTGCTGCAGAACAGTGGAAATTCATCGAGGCGTATGGTCGGAAAGATGCTGCAGGGGCAGCTGAACCGCGACGCCAACAGCAGCAGAAACCGAAACAGCAGCAGTCCGCGAAAAAGTCGTTTGTTCGCGTCTGTTTCGAGTGTGGAGATCCCAACCATTATGTTTCTGATTGCCCAAAAGCTCGCGGTGGCGGCACAGCTCCCAGCAGTGGTGGGCGCGGGTCGTCAGGGTATCGCGGGGGCCGCAATGGCGGCCGGGGCAGATTCAACCATGGACGCGGGCGCGGTGGCCGTGGTGGCAATCAATTGACAGCGGGCGGTGGAACTTCTGCTGTTGCTTCTTCAACTTCTGGTGCGCCAGCGGCAGGAGCCGCTGGGTCGGGATCTGGTTCGTCTGTTGCCGGCCGAGCTGTATACGTTGGAGGAGCTGGAACATCGGTGGGTGCTGCTGGAGCGAGAACTTCGCCATCCACCGAGCGGGCGGAGTCAGTGTCTGGTGCTGCTGCAGGGGCGGTAGCGCCGGAACCGTCTGTATATTCGACGTCTTGGTCGGGGTGGACCGCCGATTCTATTTCTTCGGCGCCGGCTGTAGGAGGGCAGCCATGGCGTCAGGTGACTCTTGGTACCGACCAGAGTTCAACGGCAGGTGAAGTGCCTGTCGATCGCAGCGCTGAGTGTTTACGCGCTGATCTCTCTTTGCCAGGGTCGGTTGGTTCGCTGATGGCGCGTGTGATCCTTGATTCGGGGTCGGCGCTCACGTCCATCGGTGTCGGCTTACTTCAGCAGCTGTCTTCGCATTTCGGCGGCGCCGATCTGCAAATTCCGTTCGAAAATGGCCCGCAGCAGGCGAAAACCGCTACGGGTGTTTCAGTGATGGTCACGCACAAAACGGTGCCGATTGCCGTGAGTGTACGGACGCCGTGGGGAGCGGTGAAATTGGAGCCCATCACTTTCGCGGTCATGCCTGGTACAGATAACGTCGTTCTGTTTGGCATGGCTACCATGAAAGCTCTTGGCATCGACGTCTACCGTGAAGCTCTGGAGAAGCTTCGCCCTCGCGCAGTGCCGGTATCGACCGGTGTGGAGACTCCGAGTTACCTTGCGGCGCGCAGAGTGACGGTTTCCGTGCGTGCTTTTCAGACCGAGGCTACGGTGGATGCTCCGGAGGACAAGGCGGTGGAACATTTGGTCGACCGGGGGCCAGACATGTTCATGGATCCGGAGGCGGAGCGGACGGCCCGAGAACGGGCGTTGGAGGACAGCGTGCAGCAGGCAGAGCAGAGTGGATTAAGCGTCGGCGGAGCAACCCGTTTGCGCGAAATTTTGGCTCGTCGCGTGGGTGCTTTTCGCCGTGCGCTGTGTGGTGATCCGCCAGCGCAAGTGGAGCCGATGCGAGTGCAGCTGAAGCAACAGGCGAAGCCTGTCAAGGCAACGCCACGTCGGTACGAACCGACGAAAAGGGACTGGCTCTCGAAGTGCATTGCTGCTTTGGTGTTTTTTGGCTTTGTCTACCACAACATCCAGGCGGTGTGGGCGAGTCCGGCGATGGCGGTGCCCAAGAAGGACTCTTTCCGTTTGGTGAGCGACTACTCGGCGGTGAACGCACAGGTGGAGAAGTCCCCGGGCGTCATGCCCAACCATGAAGACATGGGAGATCTGCTGGGGGCGCGTTTCTTCGGCAAGCTGGACCTACTTCAAGGGTACTGGCAGATGCCTTTGGCTCCGGAGGCGCAAGACGTCTTCACCATGGCGACAAGCGACGGTTTGTTCACGCCTACCCGTGTTCCCCAAGGTGTTTTGAATGCGACTTCTTATTTCCAAGGTGTCATGACTGAAGTGTTGCGTGGTTTGGATTGCAAAGTTTGGGTCGATGACGTTTTCTTTTTCGCAGACACCGAAGAAGCTCTTCTGCAGCTGCTTGATGACATTCTTGAACGCCTGGAGAATGTTGGACTGTTTGTCGCCGCCCACAAGTGTACCTTCTTCTCTCGTGAACTGGTCTGGTGTGGTAAGGTGTATTCCAATGGTGTCGTGTCCCATGACCCCGCTCGAGTGCAAGGTTTAAGTGAAATGCGTCGTCCCGAAAACGCTGGAGAACTAATGCAATTCTTGCAGGCTGTCAACTGGTTGCGTACATCGTTACCACGTTTAGCGGAAACGGTAGCACCGTTACGTGATTTTTTGGAGGAGCTCCTTGTTGGGGCTACACGTCGGACTAAGCGAGTGGCGCGCAATCGTGTCATCAAGGATACCGCGTGGACGGAGGATCGGGTGCGGGCGTGGAATGCCGCACGGGGTTTGGTGGCGCAAGCAGTGCCGCTTCATCATCCTCGTCCCGGGTGCGTTGTTTTGATGTTTCCTGACGCTTCTGATTTCCATTGGGGTAGTTTTCTCACCCAAGTGCCTGAACACGAATTTCGCAGTGGATTGGCGTTGGAAAGCATGTCTCACGAGCCTCTCGGATTTCTGAGTGGTTCGTTCACAGGTTCGCAGTTGCGCTGGGCGACTGTCGACAAAGAAGGTTTTGCGATCGTTAATACGTTCCGGAGGCTCGAATACCTGCTTTGGGGTGGTGTTCATATCTTTACTGATCATCGAAACTTGCAGTACATTTTCAATCCGGAGAAGTGTGTCACGACGGTCACAAAGACCATGGCACAACGCCTAGAGAATTGGAAGGGTGTTTTAGGACAATACCGCTATGCAATCGAACACATCCCTGGCGATCGAAACTGTTGGGGGGATCTGTTGTCTCGTTGGGTCAAAGTTCCTACGGTGCCTGTTCGTTCGGTTGCCGTGCACAGCCCATGTAATGCTGACGATTCGCTTCCCGCATTGGATGTGATTCGTGCCTCGCAACAAAGGTCTGTCGCTCGTATCGGCGTTGGTGTTCATGAATTTTCGACAACCTTCGGTCAAGCTACCTTGGCCGATGATGGTTTGTTTCGTGTGCGTGTTGGGGTGCGTGACGTCTTGTGGATTCCGCCGGATGATCTTGCTCTTCAAACTCGTTTGATGGTGTGCGCGCACATGCGCTCGGCTGGTCACCGTGGTGTGGCGCCGACTTTGTTTCGCCTGAAGGAATATTGTGTTTGGCCTCACATGGATTCTCAGGTTCGCGAATTCGTTCGCCAGTGTTTGCACTGTGTAGACACGCGTGCAGGTGCACTCATTCCTCGTCCCTACGGAGACACGGTGCATGGTACCGCTCCGGGAGAAGTGGTGCACTTTGATTTTTTGTATGTTGGCCACAGCGGGCCCGAAGGTAGCGATGGCCTGCCTGATGAGGATGGTTTCCGATATGTTTTGGTCATCATGGATGATTTGTCCAACTACGTGGCGTTGGAACCGGCCGAGGCTTGTACAGCCGAGGTCACAGCGAAGCATTTGCTAGCCTGGTGTAAGACTTTGGGGGTGCCGCGTGTGTGGGTGAGTGATACCGCCACGCATTTCAAGAACAGGGTGCTTGCTTTGTTGAGCGACGCGTTGCACATCGAACATCGTTTTGCTGTCGCTTACACGCCGTGGTCGAACGGTACGTGTGAACGCATGGTAAAAGAGGTGGTACGTGCTCTGCGTTCCATTCTGTCAGAACAGCGTCGTCAGGTTTCGGAGTGGGTTGATGTTTTGCCGGCCGCTCAGTGGGCCTTGAACACTTCGTTTCGTGAACGTTACCGAAGCACTCCGTACAGCGTGATGTTTGGGCGTGCTCCGCGTACCGATTTCTCGGCGCTCGTTTCTGAGTCTGATGGCAGGTGGAATGTTGACGTGATGAATGCTGACTTGTTGCGTGCGAACGTCCGTGAAGTCGTTGCAGAGCAGGAGAGATTTTGCGCCGATATTCGCGCAGCTGTTGCCGTGTCTCGCGACAACAAACGTAAACAGGCTCAGGGCCAGGTGGTGTTGCCAAAATTTGCGGTTGGTGATTTCGTGTTGTATGCTCGTGTTCGTCGGCAGGGTGTCACACCGAAATTGTTGTCCACATGGACTGGTCCGTGGCGTGTGGTAGCAGCTGATCATGATCATGTGTACTCAGTTCAGAACATCGTTTCTGGGAAGGTGCATCAAGCTCACGTGGCTCGTTTACGATTTTATGCGGATGCGACGTTGAACGTCACCGCTGATCTGAAGGATGTTTTCCAACATTCCTTTGCGCAGGGTGAATGCCGCATGAATGCTGTGGTGCATGTGGCCGAAGATGATGCCAACGAGGTGATTGTCTTGGTCGATTGGGATGGTTTCGAAGCAGAGGAGCGCACGTGGGAGTCTTTGCGGTCGATTTATTCTGCTGCGCCTGAATTCGTCGTGAAGGAATTGCGCAAATTACGGATGACCCGTGCGCTCAAGATTAAAATTGCTTCAGAGTTCAGCATTGATTTGTGATTTGCCGCATGCGATTTCGTCTTGGTTTTTTGGTTTTGTCAAGCTCGTTCGTGTCGAGTGAACTCGCTTTGGGGGTGCTGTAGCCAAAAGATACCAAGCCGTGGAGGTTTCAGTGTAATCGCATGTGTGAGTGGAGCAGTGGCCGGGATCCTGTGTGATGTCCCCTAGCCACCTGGCTCGTGGTCCGATGAGGATCACTCCGTGATAATACAAGCTCTAAGAACAAGACTTACTGAGTGCGAGGCCAGCGAGACTGGTGGAGTCCCTCGCTGGAAGCCCTCTTGCTGATATCATCTGGCAGAGGCCATAGGCCTCAATTTTGCGGTAAATCACACTCAAGTCCATACCAAAACGGAATATAAAACAACCAACCAATGGTCAGCAATAAAATAACACACACATCCAATATATTATTAATTTATTATATGTGTCAAGAGCCGTGGCTACGCGAAGGTAACCCAACGAATTGTGATGAACACAAAGACTACCTCGTAGACCACACCACAGCGCAGGATGGAAGGAGGTGAGAGACGCCGCGTTGGGACCTCCGGCGGTAAGAGGAGACAGAGCGATGACATGGAGTAAGACGGTGCTCCCGCAGCACACCCCCAACCTGCTGTCTCGTATGCCATCGCGCTCACACATCCGTCCTAACCAACCCCGCGCCCCCTCGATCAGCCCCTTGTACGAGATAAAGGGCGCCCGCAGCACACCCCCGACCTGCTGTCTTGTACGCCTCCACGCTCACCCGCTCAGGCCGCCAGTTGTCTTCCGGGTTACATACGATATAAATCAACTCGCACTTTGAAATTGATAATACATGGAAGGAAATTAACACCCCCAGTAGTCCCCCCAGGCGTGACTCTCGCATTTTTTTTTCATGATACACGATAAGAATCAACTCGCACTTTGAGATTGATAATACATGAAGGAAATTAACACCCCCAGTAGTCCCCCCAGGCGTGACTCTCGCGTTTTTTCATGCTACACGATAAGAATCAACTCACATTTTTAAAACTCATAATACATGAAGGAAATTAACACCCCCAGTAGTCCCCCAAGGCGTGACTCTCGCATTTATTTTTTCATGATACACGATAAGAATCAACTCGCACTTTGAAATTGATAATACATGACGGAAATTAACACCCCCAGTGGTCCCCCCAGGCGTGACTCTCGCAATTTGTTTTTCATACCACACTATACAAATCAACCCGCATTTTGAATTTCATAACACATGAAGGAAATTGACACCCCCAGTAGTCCCCCCAGGCGTGACTCTCGCGGTTTTGTTTTCGTGCCACACGATAGGAATCAACTCACATTTTGACATTCACGATAAATTAACACCCCCAGGAGCACCCCCAGGCGGCCCGACGTTAACCAGTATCACACCCCCCTTCTCCCACATACCGTCCGCCGTATACACTCCCATAGCGCCGGTGCAATGGCCTCCCGAATACCATCAGGGGCTTCATCTGCCCCTGCAGCAGCCGCCCCAACAGGCGGTGCTAGCCCCACTGCCGCAGGGCCAGCCACCCCTACCCCCCGGGCCGCTTCCGGGCCCTCAGGCGGGCCAGGTCTGGCCCCCGCTCCCCCCGGGGCCGCCTCCAGCCCCACCCGCCGTAGTGCCGGGAGCAAACCCCCCGGGGCCGCCTCCAGCCCAACCCGCAGTAGCCCTGGGACAACCGCAACAGTACTTCGCATACGCTCCGCCGGGCCAGTACCAGGGGCAATACAACTACGGACGCGCTCCGGGACACCTGCGGGCGACAGCCCCGGCTGGGGTAGGTGAGTACCGCCTGTCTCGCGCTACTATCGACCCAACTAAAACAATCAAGCGGATCAGAGACAAAGTGTTTGGTCCTAAGCAGGGCGTGTACTCTGGGACAGCAGGAGGTCCCCTCTCAATCCTAAACAGCGGGGTTCTTTTCCAAGACAAGGTAGCTAGGGTGCTTAGCGCTACGGATGGGGGAATCTTAGCGCTGCCGGGTGACACACTCAATCCGTGGGGCACCTCCCATGAACGACCGACCCTAGACCGCATGTCACCGATCCGCCGCGAAGTGCTGCAAGACCTTATTAGCGACTCCTTGTCCACATACGACGACCTCACCTCCCACGGAGCCGTCTCTGTGCCACAAATCGATGGTACCTTCCGCCTAATCCCAGCCCAACAAGTCACGATGACCGAATGGCTGCGCATACTAACACGTGAAGGGCTGTTGCAGTCGGGTAGCGTCGAAACCGCAGAAGCAGCAATCGCGTCCATAACAGTACACGGTTCGGAGGCGTGGAGAGCCGCAGCTAGGCGCTTAGTGCTGACATTTCGAGCGCTCACCGCAGACCCGGAACGCCCCCACCAGTCAGAAGCAATTTATTTCTGGCGGTACGTGTCCGAGAAGAACCTCATTGGACTGTTGGAGAGAGTCGTTCGGAACCTAGCGCATTTGACCAGTCCGGCATGCAAAGTGCGTTGCACGCTCAGGCTGTGAGGGTTCGGACAGAGGTCCGGCCCCTACGGGTAGACTATGCGAACCCTCAAAGCGCAGACATGGTGAGCCGGGGGGGAACTACGGAGGGAATTTTCGTAGATTGGGTGGATTTCATCTCGGAGCGCCGCACGTCCTACGACACGCCGGTGAACAACCCGCGTGTCGGGGCGGGCCCTAAGTCAGCCCAGCACCTGGCCTCCGTAGGTGGGGAGTCCATGACCCAGCTCCGCCAGATGTTCAGCCAGACACGTAACCCCATGACCGCCCTAGCAGACCAGCCCGCGACGACTGGTAGAGTCAGGATGGACGACACACTCGCTAGCCGCGTCCTCGAAGCTGCATTCCAATGGTCGGCCGGTAAATCGTTGTCGCTTCCAGACGGGGCTAGAACTAAGGAAGAGCCCTCGGTAGCCGCCTTCAAACGCCAGCCGGCCTCCACCCCAGGTGGACATGGAGTGCCGTTTGGCGCTTCGCAGACGGAAGACCTGAGGACGCGCCAGGGCGGTAAGCGAGCCCTGCCACAGGGCAGGGAGCGCGAACAGGTAGGAGAGGACAAGTGGACTTTGGAGAGGCCAGCTGTAGACGCGCCGCGACAAGAAAAGGTGGACTTTCTGCTGCGACACCAATTCTGCTTCCGCCTGGCGTTCAATGGCAACTGCCCCAAAGCCTCCTGCCCGTTCAGCCACGACCAGAACATCGTCCCGGCAGGACACTTCAAGCCCCCTGAGGCGAAGAGACGGCGGACCGGGACAGCTAGCGTAGACTCAACTGAAACGCGACCCCGCAACAAGCTTTACGCGTTGTCTGACGAGATGGCAGGGATGTTAGCAGCGGTGTTGGGAGAGGACTGCGAACCAGTACAGAACACTGAGGTGGACGCTTGAAGGTACGCCCCGGGGGCCGCAGCCCTTCCGGGGAACAATTCAGACCTCAAACTCGTCCGGCTGGCACCGTGGCCCGTGTCGCCCATTCGCCGTTCACTACAGGGACTTGGGTTGTCGGAGGCCACCCGCCCAAGCGACCAGGATCTGGGGGCGCTGGAGGAACAACTAGTCGCCGTAGGGAATAGTCAGCAACTGTGGGTCCACGGTACAGTTTGGGACCCACGTCGGGTCGTGAGGCGGATCCCAGTAAGCGTTTTAATCGATACAGGAGCAGGCGGAGGTAACTATATATCGTTGGCTTTTTGGAAGAGCGTTCAGGCGTGGGGGGGAAGCGCCGTCGGCAGGAAGCTTAGTAGCAAGGGTCAAGGGGCCCTTTTAGCAGCGAACCCCGCTAACAGCGAGGTGCCGGGAATGACCATTCTGGGGTCCACATTACTGCCCATCGTGTTTCCCCCCCCGAGGACTGCGTGCGAAACGTCCCGGTACGGGTAGTGCAAGATCTTCCGTACGGATTTATATTGGGAGCCAGCTTCTTTCGTGCCAACAGGAGCGCCATCTCCCTCAACAAAAGCAAGGAGTTCCAATCCTCGCCCGGTGCGCCATGGGTTCCTTTCCAGTCGCGGAGCGCAGGAGGTAAGCGCGCAAAAGAGGCGTACGGCGCGGTAAGGCCTCGACACACCGCCCGGGCCCCACTGCCCGATGTTCTTTCGGATCTCCCACCGCTCCCGAGCTGCGCTATAGGCCAGGCAGCGTGGGAAGATGACGGCACGTTACAGTGGGAACTCCGCCTGGTGAACCCGGCGGAAGTAGGAGGCTTCGTAGGAATAGCAGCCGAGGCATACGTACGTGGTCCACATCCTAGTGAAACACAACTGGTGATGATTCAGCCCTCTGAGAAGTACGACACAGATAGCGGGGCAGTGATAGGCTTAGCACGAGGGGTGCAATGGTGGGAGCCTGGCACCCCACTGTATTGCAAGGTGGTCAACACGGGTCCCGCTCCAGGAATCGTCCGGAACGGGCACCCCGTCGCCAAGGTAATCGCCCTCAACGTGCGAGATGTCGACAGGTTTAGAGCGCTTTTCATACACCCTGCCCCCATCGCCCCGCCCTTGACGCAGCCCGACAAACCCTCGCCGCTAGAAGCCGATCATAACCCATCGGCGCCAAAGGGAGTCGCACTCTCGGATGCTAACATAGGCCAGCTCAGCGAAAGACAAAAAAGACAGCTGTTACACACCCTCGGTCCGAAGAATGTGGCTGGCCTGTTCCCGGAGGACCCGAAGCGCGTGAGGCCTTGCACAATAAGAGAATTGCGAATACCTTTGATCGATGAACACACCCCGCCGGTCGCAGTTAAACAGCAACGATTTTCCCCGGAGCAGGCAGACGCTATCCAGAGAGAGGTAGAACTGTTAGCGAAGAGAGACATCATCCGAAAGTCGACTTCCGCTTGGGCAGCCAGGTGCGTCACCGTGCCTAAGAAAGACGGCACGCTGCGTCTGTGCCAGGACTATCGCGCACTAAACAACCTCATGAAGACAGATAGCGGGGGGCTCGGGGACATGCAAGGTATCTTCCAACGATGTCAGGGTTGCTCATGGTTCACCTCCATCGACCTAGCCTCCGGATTTTTCCAGCTACCCATTGCAGAAGAAGATCGGCACAAAACCGCTTTTCGCGACGCATACGGTCAACTTTGGGAATACATGAAATGTGGGTTTGGGCTCAAATTCCTGCCGCCAGCGTTTGCAAGTATGGTAGCGGAGCTGCTTAGCGGGCTAAGGGGCAAAGGAGTGGAAAATTACTTGGACGATATCCTTATTTACAGCCAGGACTTTGACCAAAACCTCATTCTGATCGACGCAGTCCTCAACCGCCTGCAGTCCGCTGGACTGTCAGTGAATTTTGCTAAATCAAGATGGTGTTGCCCGAGTCTGGAATTTGTAGGGATGGTAGTGGACAGACAGGGGGTTAGACCGTCGGAGTCGAAAGTGGCGGCCGTAGCTGAGCTACCTCCGCCGTCAACGGTGGAGGAACTCAGAGCATTTCTAGGTATGACGGGCTACTTGCGGCAGTTCGTAGAGCGGTACAGTATTCTAGCTGCGCCGCTCACAGATATCCTTCGAGACAAAGCCTTTACGACCAAACGCGCGCGACACCTCCGTATCCCATGGACAGAACAACAACGGAATGCGTTCTTGGCGCTGAAGGCGGCCCTCACATCATTTCCTATTCTAATTTTCCCTTCCTGGGACAGCCCATTCACGTTACATACAGACGCCAGTGAGACAGGGGCAGGTGCAGCGCTAACGCAAGTGCATGATGGGAAGGAATGTGTGGTCGCATACGCCAGCCATCGGTGGTCTCGTACGGACGCGCGTCGTGGAGCTACCGCAAGGGAATGCATGGCGGTTTCATGGGCAGTTGTCCACTTTCGACCTGTAGTGAACGGCGAATGGGCGACACGGGCCACGGTGCCAGCCGGACGAGTTTGAGGTCTGAATTGTTCCCCGGAAGGGCTGCGGCCCCCGGGGCGTACCTTTAAGCGTCCACCTCAGTGTTCTGTACTGGTTCGCAGTCCTCTCCCAACACCGCTGCTAACATCCCTGCCATCTCGTCAGACAACGCGTAAAGCTTGTTGCGGGGTCGCGTTTCAGTTGAGTCTACGCTAGCTGTCCCGGTCCGCCGTCTCTTCGCCTCAGGGGACTTGAAGTGTCCTGCCGGGACGATGTTCTGGTCGTGGCTGAACGGGCAGGAGGCTTTGGGGCAGTTGCCATTGAACGCCAGGCGGAAGCAGAATGGTGTCGCAGCAGAAAGTCCACCTTTTCTTGTCGCGGCGCGTCTACATCTGGCCTCTCCAAAGTCCACTTGTCCTCTCCTACCTGTTCGCGCTCCCTGCCCTGTGGCAGGGCTCGCTTACCGCCCTGGCGCGTCCTCAGGTCTTCCGTCTGCGAAGCGCCAAACGGCACTCCATGTCCACCTGGGGTGGAGGCCGGCTGGTGTTTGAAGGCGGCTACCGAGGGCTCTTCCTTAGTTCTAGCCCCGTCTGGAAGCGACAACGATTTACCGGCCGACCATTGGAATGCAGCTTCGAGGAGGCGGCTAGCGAGTGTGTCGTCCATCTTGACTCTACCAGTCGTCGCGGGCTGGTCTTCTAGGGCGGCCATGTGGTTACGTGTCTGGCTGAACATCTGGCGGAGTTGGGTCATGGACTCCCCACCTACGGAGGCCAGGTGCTGGGCTGACTTAGGGCCCGCCCCGACACGCGGGTTGTTCACCGGCGTGTCGTAGGACGTGCGGCGCTCCGAGATGAAATCCACCCAATCTACGAAAATTCCCTCCGTAGTTCCCCCCCGGCTCACCATGTCTGCGCTTTGAGGGTTCGCATAGTCTACCCGTAGGGGCCGGACCTCTGTCCGAACCCTCACAGCCTGAGCGTGCAACGCACTTTGCATGCCGGACTGGTCAAATGCGCTAGGTTCCGAACGACTCTCTCCAACAGTCCAATGAGGTTCTTCTCGGACACGTACCGCCAGAAATAAATTGCTTCTGACTGGTGGGGGCGTTCCGGGTCTGCGGTGAGCGCTCGAAATGTCAGCACTAAGCGCCTAGCTGCGGCTCTCCACGCCTCCGAACCGTGTACTGTTATGGACGCGATTGCTGCTTCTGCGGTTTCGACGCTACCCGACTGCAACAGCCCTTCACGTGTTAGTATGCGCAGCCATTCGGTCATCGTGACTTGTTGGGCTGGGATTAGGCGGAAGGTACCATCGATTTGTGGCACAGAGACGGCTCCGTGGGAGGTGAGGTCGTCGTATGTGGACAAGGAGTCGCTAATAAGGTCTTGCAGCACTTCGCGGCGGATCGGTGACATGCGGTCTAGGGTCGGTCGTTCATGGGAGGTGCCCCACGGATTGAGTGTGTCGCCCGGCAGCGCTAAGATTCCCCCATCCGTAGCGCTAAGCACCCTAGCTACCTTGTCTTGGAAAAGAACCCCGCTGTTTAGGATTGAGAGGGGACCTCCTGCTGTCCCAGAGTACACGCCCTGCTTAGGACCAAACACTTTGTCTCTGATCCGCTTGATTGTTTTAGTTGGGTCGATAGTAGCGCGAGACAGGCGGTACTCACCTACCCCAGCCGGGGCTGTCGCCCGCAGGTGTCCCGGAGCGCGTCCGTAGTTGTATTGCCCCTGGTACTGGCCCGGCGGAGCGTATGCGAAGTACTGTTGCGGTTGTCCCAGGGCTACTGCGGGTTGGGCTGGAGGCGGCCCCGGGGGGTTTGCTCCCGGCACTACGGCGGGTGGGGCTGGAGGCGGCCCCGGGGGGAGCGGGGGCCAGACCTGGCCCGCCTGAGGGCCCGGAAGCGGCCCGGGGGGTAGAGGTGGCTGGCCCTGCGGCAGTGGGGCTAGCACCGCCTGTTGGGGCGGCTGCTGCAGGGGCAGATGAAGCCCCTGATGGTATTCGGGAGGCCATTGCACCGGCGCTATGGGAGTGTATACGGCGGACGGTATATGGGAGAAGGGGGGTGTGATACTGGTTAACGTCGGGCCGCCTGGGGGTGCTCCTGGGGGTGTTAATTCATCGTGAATGTCAAAATGTGAGTTGATTCCTATCGTGTGGCACGAAAACAAAACCGCGAGAGTCACGCCTGGGGGGACTACTGGGGGTGTTAATTTCCTCCATGTGTTATGAAATTCAAAATGCGGGTTGATTTGTATAGTGTGGTATGAAAAACAAATTGCGAGAGTCACGCCTGGGGGGACCACTGGGGGTGTTAATTTCCGTCATGTATTATCAATTTCAAAGTGCGAGTTGATTCTTATCGTGTATCATGAAAAACAAAATGCGAGAGTCACGCCTGGGGGGACTACTGGGGGTGTTAATTTCCGTCATGTATTATGAGTTTCAAAAATGTGAGTTGATTCTTATCGTGTAGCATGAAAAAAACGCGAGAGTCACGCCTGGGGGGACTACTGGGGGTGTTAATTTCCGTCATGTATTATGAGTTTCAAAAATGTGAGTTGATTCTTATCGTGTAGCATGAAAAAAACGCGAGAGTCACGCCTGGGGGGACTACTGGGGGTGTTAATTTCCTTCATGTATTATCAATCTCAAAGTGCGAGTTGATTCTTATCGTGTATCATGAAAAAAAAATGCGAGAGTCACGCCTGGGGGGACTACTGGGGGTGTTAATTTCCTTCCATGTATTATCAATTTCAAAGTGCGAGTTGATTTATATCGTATGTAACCTGGAAGACAACTGGCGGCCTGAGCGGGTGAGCGTGGAGGCGTACAAGACAGCAGGTCGGGGGTGTGCTGCGGGCGCCCTTTATCTCGTACAAGGGGCTGATCGAGGGGGCGCGGGGTTGGTTAGGACGGATGTGTGAGCGCGATGGCATACGAGACAGCAGGTTGGGGGTGTGCTGCGGGAGCACCGTCTTACTCCATGTCATCGCTCTGTCTCCTCTTACCGCCGGAGGTCCCAACGCGGCGTCTCTCACCTCCTTCCATCCTGCGCTGTGGTGTGGTCTACGAGGTAGTCTTTGTGTTCATCACAATTCGTTGGGTTACCTTCGCGTAGCCACGGCTCTTGACACATATAATAAATTAATAATATATTGGATGTGTGTGTTATTTTATTGCTGACCATTGGTTGGTTGTTTTATATTCCGTTTTGGTATGGACTTGAGTGTGATTTACCGCAAAATTGAGGCCACGCGTACCGTACCGCACGAAATTAAACAGCGACGGACTCGGCGAAATTCGTTCGTCTACCGCGTAACCTGTCAACGGCAGTGGGCTCGACGTTTGAAGTGGCGCTTACCTGGACAACGCCAGGGCTCAGCTACGCATTGCGTACTCAAGACGTCGATCTTGCGGTACGGTGCGATCTGTCGTGTGGTATAATTTCAATTTGTGGTTACTGCTGTGACGTGAGCGTAATTTACCGCCAAATTGAGACCATGCGTACCGTACAGCACTACTTCATGTGGCGACGGGCTCGGCAAACCTCATGCATCTACCACGTAACCTGTCAACGGCAGTGGGCTCAACGCTAGAAGTGGCGCTTACCTTGACAAGGCAAGGGCTCAGCTACGCGTTGCGTACTCAAGACGTCTGTTTTTGTGGTATTTCGTTCTATGGTGTAGTATTATTAATAGGGGCAATACTTGCTTGTGTGCTCAGTAATCGGGCGACCTCGACGCGAGGAAGCTCTGGGCTCCTCTACCAACTGAGAACAAGGGGCTGCTGATGGCGACCCGAAGGCTTGGTAACCCTGCTGCTGTAAAATGTGTGGGGCTTTGGCGCCTGTCGGCTTGTGGGTGTCGGACGATTGAGGTTGTAATGCATAGGGACCCTGTGTGTGAACGGCTTTTTGGTTTTCTTGTGTTTCTTTTTGTTTTGTGAACGGTCAAAGCAAGAGAAAAACAAAGATAAAAAATAAGTGAAGCCGAGTGTTGAGCAGGTTGGTCCTTGAGGACCCTGCATCACTATCCTTCGAGGAGAGTGCCCTATCGACCGCTACAAGCGGCGCGCAGATCCCGGACTAGACACCATGTTTCAAATGTGTTCTCTGCGCAGGGGTCCTCTCTTGCCGGCTAGGAGGCAGCTCGATACCCCTCGTGGTGGTAACCTGTCTCATAGCCACTAGCGACCTCCTGGGGTCCACTCTTCGCTTGCGTTCACCACAAAGCGCACCTCTACGGAACTGTTCTGACCTGCGGGCATGTTGGCTCCAACGTGCTGGTTGTAGTGCTGCTGATCCATGCTGGCTCCTTCGCTCGCTCTCGTTGATTGACAGGCCCGGTGTTGAGGACGTTAGGTGGGTCTCAGAGTATTTGGATTGCTCTTGGCCAGGGAAAAACTTGGTGTACATCCGTGCTCCTTTCTGTCTGAGGTTTGACTTCCTGGAGGCGTGTTTCCCTGGGCATTTCTCATCATCGTCCCCTTTTTGTTAGGTCGACTGACAGCTCGGCATGGAACCTGTCTTTGCTCCGCATGGCAGCCTCCCTGGCAATCCTCTTGAAGGCAACCCTCCTCGTTCGGCATCAATCCATTGTGTATCGGGCCTCTCGACGGCTACCTTAGCAATGCCCTGTTGCACCGAACCGCTGTAACACTTGCCCTGGGTTCCTGGTGGGGGTATTCGTCTATAGTACGAATACTTGCCCCATTTGTTGGAAAGGGTATTCGTCCAAAGGAAGGATACGTGCCCCATGATTTGGGGAGGGTATCCGTCCATAGGATGAATGTTTGGCACAGGGTAATGGTTCATGAGAACAATGTTACCTCCCAAACCGAACGCCAAGTTAACGAATTTGAAGGCTTATTCGTTTTCTAATTCAAGCGGGGTGTGCAACATATATTCCAGGTATATCGGAAGAACCATAAATAATTGTTCATTAGCGACATATCTTTTTTTGGTTGGAGTTGGTTTCATCTGGAAGGTCTGGGAGGGGATTCCTCAAAATCCATTGAACTTGAGGCCAACACGGTGTTGAAGAGTACGGGATTTGGGGGGGAAACGAAAAATGTTGCGACAGAGCCTAGCGCCTAAAATCGTTGTGACTTGATATAAAAAAGCGTGTGCATAAAACACCAAACGAAACGATATACGGACGTACGACGAATTGGTACTGCCGTACCTGACACGTACGAGTGCGATTACATCACACGTACAACGTACTATATCGCGTATACAACATGTGGGGATTGAAAAAGTTTGGGTCATTTCCAAAGTATATCGGGTGCATCATGCCCTGGGTTCGACAACCAAGGCGTGTGTTGGGGGCCGTACCTGCACGTATTCCTAAACCTCAAAGTTCCAGGACAAACCAGGAGGGAGCGAAAACGCATGGCTTGCGTACTGAGGAAACATGGGTTAATGGACAAGACGAAATACCGGTTTGTCAAGGCCTTCCTGGGATCACTGCGCCGCCTTCATCAACGCGATAATATTCTCTACTACATGGAGAGAAGGGTGTTCAACTTGGTGAAAGGGTGGATCCTGGACTCTTCAGCTTTCTGGTGAAAGGGTGGATCCTGGACTATGCGCAGAGTCCAAGATCCACCCTTTCACCAGAAAGCTGAACACCCTGCTGTCCATGTAGTAGACAATAACATCGCGTTGATGAAGGCGGCGCAGTGATCCCAGGAAAGCCTGGATAGACTGGCATTCCGTCTTGTCCATTAACCCATTTTTCCTCAGTACGCAAGCCATGCGTTTTGGCTCCCTCCTGGTTGGTCCTGGAACTTTGAGGTTTACCAACACATGCAGGTACGGCCCCCAATATACGCCTTAGTTGTCAAACCCGGGGCGTGATGCAAGTCTGGGGAAGCCGATTCACTGGCGGTTGCTCCTTGGTTGCGATTCGTGTGTGCACCTCGCCTCCTTGGCCTGACCTCTGTTCTTGATGCTGATGTTGTTGCGTTTATGGCACCTGCCGCTGTTGTTATTGTTGATTATGTTGTTCATGATGATTCTTGTGTTTCGTTGAGGTCGTGAAGTATAGCTGATGTTTTTTTGTAGAAAAAACACTTCAAGAAGAACAGCAGAAAATACAGGATGAAGATGGTCGACGATGGAGAAATCGTTGTGAAGTGGTCATGATGTGTGTGGGTGCTGAAGAATGCGGCGCAATAGGAGTCGTTCCTTGTCCCATACACGGTTTGATGGAACTCCCAATGACAGCAACATTAATATTTAACCTCAAGTTGCGAGGACGTGAAAGTTGTCCATGCAGTAGTCGTTCTCGGAAACGATGTTGCGAGCCGGAGCCTGGGATGAGACTTCGTGGCCTGGGAGCCTAGCTGGACGACTAAGAGCTTGATTGAAGATTTTTTAGTGCAGAGTTTTTTTAGGGTCTGGTTGTCCCAAAAATTGGTGTCGCTCAGCTGGTCTTTTGTAGAGACAAACTCGATATTGATTCTGTCTTCTCTGATGCAGTCTCTGAGGGTGGCTACTCGAAAAGCGATATGTTTGCTTCGGTTCGAGTAATTTTCATTGGCTGTGAGGTGGAGAGCGCCCCTGTTGTCCGAGGAGATATTCAAGGTTCTGAACTACTTCCAGCCCAGTTCACCGAGGATACCTGACAGGTAAATGCCTTGTTTCGCGCACGTACTCGTGGCGTTGAGTTCGGACTCTGTTGTTCTCTGAGATGTAGTTTTTTTTTGGAGTTGACTCGAGAAATGCACCAGCCCCCAAGAAATAAAAAACATACCTGCGGTGACCGATCTCATTTTCTCTGGATCGCCTATACCGTAAGATGCAGTGCAATAACCCACCGGATCGAAGTTGCACTCCTTTTTGTAGATGGTGGGTAGGTTTTGAGTGCCTCGAAGGTAACGAAAAATCCTCTTAACTCCAGCCATGCGCACCGTCGTAGGTTTGACCATGTGTCGAGCAGCTTGCATTGTACTAAATGCAATATCAAATCTCGTACACTGAGTCAGAAATGTCAGGCTACCTGTCATTGCTTGATAGAGCTTTGTTTCTTGTTCGTCTAGAGGTGCACTTCCGTCGAGGTTCGACGTCAGCACTTCCCCACTTCCTGGCGTATGCACTAGATTGCAATCGCTCATTTACTAGATTGCAATCGCTCATTTCAAAACGCTCGAGCACCGAGAGTGTGCACTTGCCTTGGTTTAGCTCGACAGTGCCAGTCTCCTTGTTGCGCTTAACTTCGATGCCCAAAATTTGCGATACGCCCCCGAGATGGGTCATTTCAAAGCTAGTCATATGCATGCTTCGAACCTCGGCCATGCTAGCGTTGGATGGTCCAGTAATTAGTAGATCGTCGACAAACAGCGTCAGCATGATGTGGTGGTCGTCGCTCCCCTTGGTGTAGACCCAGGGGTCTAAATTTGTAGACGCGAAGCCCATAGCGCGCAGATCTTTGTCGACGGTGCGGTTTCAGACGCTGGGAGACTCTCGAGGTCCGTACAAGCTCTTGCGTAGCTTCATGACCAGCGGGTGATCGTTTTTTTTTCGTCCATCTTTTCGAAGCCTTGTGCCTGCTTTGTGTGGTTCCTCTTCAAGTGTGCCGTTGAGAAGTGCGGTTTGTACATCATGGCTAGTACGGGCCAGTCCTGTGATGCTGCTATAGCCAGCAGAAGACGCTGACTTTCGATACGACAAACTGGTGCACACGTCGTGAAGCAGTCCAGTCCATGTTGTTGCGCCCAGCCTTGTACCACAAGCCTTGCTTTGAAACGACCGTCTGTTTATACACGAGACATGCAGCGAGTATCGATGATGGAGTAGGCAGGGGGGACAGACGTGACCGGAAATAAATCGGCGACCTCATGCTCATCCAGGGTATGACGCTCGTTGCGCGTGGCTGCTTCCCGTTCTTCCGCTTGAGGTGAGGCCTTAGCTTGTGCGTAGGTTTTGGGTACTCAAATAGATGCCGGTGGCTGTACGTCGTTCATTCCCACAGCTGCGATGTACTGTGTGATGTTTTCGAACTGCTGTTTTGAAGTTTCTTGACACTGTAGTGCTAGCTGACGACCCCTTGCCTGTGGAGTAGATGACCGTGGCTGCATTGGAAACGGTTTTACTCTTGATTCGTCGTTGATTTTGTCCGAAGTTTCTCTTTGTAGCCCTCAACGTGCACGAAAGCTCGCGTGCCGATGATCCAGCTTGCTTGCCGAACATGCGATTGTAGGGTGAATCACCGCCGATGGCTTTGTGAGGTAAGCGGTTAATCAGGAAGAAGGCTGTTGCGGCTAGCTCCCCCCACAGAGGTTTCGGAAGGTTTGCTTCAGTGAATAAGCATCGGGTCATGTTAATGATAGTACGCCCGTCCCTTTCCTACATCCGGTTTTGTTGCGGCGTGTGTAGAGCCGTGAATTGCTGCTGTATGCCAATAGTCCTGCAGCAGTCGCGCAAGGTGCTAGAAATGTACTCGCCCCCATTGTGGGAACGCAGGTGCTGCACCCGAAGTCCGAGAGGAATCACCAGATCTTGTATATACTTGCATAGAGTGTGCAGTGTGTCGCTCTTCTTATCGATGAAGTAAACGGCTTTCAGCCTGGTGTGATCATCCGTGTATGTAGCTGTAACCCCCAATAGATTAGGTGTGATACTGGCCCTAGAAGGTCAGTACTTATTAGCTTGAAACGTTCACTGGAAGGATCAAGCCGCGAGGTCTTGGGGTAATCTTGTCGAGTGCTTTTGTTGATTTGCGCGTGTCGCACTCAGATACAGAGTCCGAAAAATTAACTCCACAATCTGCGATGTCTTTCACCTTAGCCATCACTTGACCGTTGGGATGTCCCAGCCTCTTTTGCCAGATGTTGGCCCCGACCGTATTTGAAGAAGCCTTTGCAGACACATACGCAGTCACAGCAGTCTCCAGTTGTAGAGTGTTGCCTGAAACTGTCGGAAGGGCTGTCTCTTATGTTTGACTTTCTGCTGGTTTGGTGAGGTCGAATTGGTCCAGGGTAGAACAATTGTTGTCTTTGCGAAGTGGAACCTGAAAATCCCCTAAATCCAGACATGAGTTCTTGGAGATGGCCGTGTTGACTCCCTTTGCTGCTGCTGTTCCCCACGAAAATAGGTGTCGCCCTAACCCGGGTACGATCGTACAAGGAGCTGAACGGAGCGCTTGGAGCGTAGATGATCCACTACGATGACGACTAAAACCCCTTTGCCAATTCCAGAAAGGCGATGGTTACCTGCGACGTTGATTGTCACCGGTGGGTCTAGGTTAGCGTAGTTGAGCATTTTCTGTTCGATACCGTGTAGTAGTTGGGTGTCGATGAAGTGGCTGTATGCATCGAAGTCTGCGGTCATGCTGATTTTGATCGGCTTTGCCGTGATGCCGGTAGAAGGAGCTGCTATGAAAGAGTAGCCGATGCCTTCGGGAGGTGAAGAAGTCGTGATGGACGTAGAGGTAGCTATTGTGTTTGCAGCAGTAGTAGCAGATGGACAGTATGTAGCGGGCGTTGTTGAACTGGGAGTAATGACCGTGTTGGCGTGAGCACCACGGTATGAGGCACCATTGTCCCGGTTGGAGGTATCACCATTGCTGTTGTTGCGCTGGCTGTTTTGTTGACCGGGGCGGTATTTGTGGCTATTGCCGCTTTGACGTTCCGGTTTTTGCACGGGGCACTCGCTGTTGTCATGGCGATCGGTGCGATTCAGGCTACACAAGAATTCTTACGTGCAGTGGAAGATGATTTTCCCATCGATATTTTGCGTCCGAAACTTTATTGAATACGATGGCCTGTTTTTTTTGCAGTGTGAACAGGTCACTACTGCTGATGACGTCATTGTAGTTATCGTGGCTGATTCATGCCCCTTTGCTTTTCGCGAAGGCCCGTTGCGCATAACTTTTATTAGCGTGCATGTCACGCATAGTATTCACTGCTTGATCAAGAGAAAAGTCATTGTCTGCTTCAACGGTGTACTTTATTTGTACGTGATCATCCGTTAGTCCTTTTAACACTGTCCAGGATGCTGTCATCGTTTATCACCTCGCCACATCATCTATCAAAAGGTTGACTTCGTTAATTAATATATCTGGGTCTTGCCCCTCTGACGTAACCATTTTCGACAGTTGAGATTTTAGTATGCGCTTGCGTTGGCGAGTAGAATTCCTGTACTTCTTGCCCAACCATCCCAAGTGGCCTTCCCGTTAGCGAGTTCACTTTATTTCGGCTTGAAGTTTGAGAAGAAAGCTCGCCGCTGCTCCCGAAGTTCCCAGAAACAAGGAGTCGTAAAGAAGTCAGTTGTCACGGTTGCCAGGTTCGGATGTCTTTGATGTTGGAGATGCTGTCATCAGTAGAAGAACTGATGTCCAAACTGGACGTATTGAAGCTGAATACGATGATGATGCCGCCGGCTGTATGTCGGCTCCTTGTTCAGCTCTAGAATATAGATATGATGCTCCCGCATCGGCGTGAGGTGTAGCCCCCGTGCCAGATGGTGTACCGACGGGGGCTGTTTCGGTCGATTTATGGGAGGCTCTCGGGTCGGCGATAAAGGGTGGCGGTCATTGCACTGGTGAATGGTGGTGTTCTTGTTGAACTTTGCAGAACCGGAGTAGTCGGTGCTGGCAACACTCCACGACCGGTGGCCGCCGGGGCCTTCAGAGTATTCAACGCGACGTAAGGCACATATAGTGGTAGTTGCAGTTACGACGTGTTTGTCGCCCAGTGAGCAAGGGCAGTCGACGACAGGGTGCCATGCTTAAGACAGGTTGGAGGGTTACAAATACGATGGGGGCTGTTTCGGTCGATTTATGGGAGGCTCTCGGGTCGGCGATAAAGGGTGGCGGTCATTGCACTGGTGAATGGTGGTGTTCTTGTTGAACTTTGCAGAACCGGAGTAGTCGGTGCTGGCAACACTCCACGACCGGTGGCCGCCGGGGCCTTCAGAGTATTCAACGCGACGTAAGGCACATATAGTGGTAGTTGCAGTTACGACGTGTTTGTCGCCCAGTGAGCAAGGGCAGTCGACGACAGGGTGCCATGCTTAAGACAGGTTGGAGGGTTACAAATATTCAGGAATGTTGCTCGCTCGGCTGGTGGGCGAAAACGCTGCGTGGTGCGACGAAAGGATAACATAAGTCTATGTCAACCGTATGGCTACAATTTCTCTGCCACTGCACTTTAGCGAACTTGGGGTGTCTTAAGTGTGCGTGTGCGACATCCCGGACATCAATTCGTCAAATTAGAGGGCGGGATAAGTATTTATGGTATAACACACATCGCGACCTGAACATCTGGGTGTTCCTCCAATGGCATAGATACTTTGGGAACAACGGAGCTCACGATTTTTTTCATTTCTTTTGTCATCACATTTACTTTCCAGTCGAACTACTAGGAGGTTTAACCCTCCGCAGCCCTCCGGGCAAGCCGTGATCACAGGTGTTGTCCCTTCTCCCCCCTGGTACTTGGCTTTTTTTTTGTCGCGCATAGGGTTCAGCATTCCCACTACTCGTCGATTTTCATCGAATGTAGCTATTTTAGAGAAGGGCAAGGCTTGCCCTGCTGTTCCTTAGGTGTTACCATATAATACAAGGTTGGACGGAGGTATGGAAATTCTCTCGCAAGATAGATTTTTGCTAGGTAGAATTTTACTTATTTGAGGATATGATGCTGGTGCTTGTTGCCGCTATTTATTGCTCTTGGCGACAGTTCTCAGAACAAGTGCTACCAGGCATACAGTAGACGCTGACCACCCGACGCGAACCCTCACCCTAACCCGAACGCTACGGGGTGACTTGTGCTTGGATGCAAAATAGGTACCGCGGGTTGTAGGTATCGAGAAGTCAGTAGTATCCCTGTTGTCTTGTTTCGACCTGTGTAGAAGGGTAGTTTGTCTGTTCCTTTGCTGTCGTAGGCCGTTGTTGTCATGGGCCGTTTAGCCCTTTTGTCGCAGTCGACCATTTTTTTTCTTCGGAATATTTATTGTTTCCCTTCAGCTTTTCTTGGGAGTTTTAATGAGCGATGGACGACGAAACTCTTCCTTCATGCCGCACATTGTCGGACGAGAAATTGCTGGCCTTATGGACACTATGCTGTATGGACACTTTATAGTGCTGTATTTTCTGCCTGTTGCCTCAACACAAGACAGCACTACACGTACAACACCGTACACGAAATATACATACATACACGTGCGTATGAACTTTTCCGACCTTTTTTGTAGTATCAACACAAGACAGCACTACACGTAATACACCTTACACGAAACTTACATACAACATAAACATGGGTGTGCACGGGGACCATCCTAGCTTAAGCTTTATTTTTACCAATCCGCCGGAGGATAAATAATAATAATAAAAAAAAAATCCATTGACATTTACAGCAGTGGTATTAAAATATATGAAGCAGTAGTATTAAAAGTACTAGTCACGATGTTTGCCCCCAATTTTGCATTTTTTTCATTGTTTTCATTTGTTTTTTGCCATTATCTCGTTCAGTACAATATTTTTCGATTTTTGTTAGGAGTTTTGGTCAATCTATTTTTTCTTCTTCGCCTTTCTTTTTTGTTTGTTTTCGTGTATTTTTCCCATTTTTACCGATTCTCAACGTTATTCCGTAGAGTCTCGTCCTGCTTTTGTGATTGTTCGTATGTGAGCTTGCAGTACGCCCGAGAAACTCATAGAAGGCGACGCACGAAAGGCACCTCTCGAATGTTCGATTTTCGAAGAGTTCACGACGTTTACACCATTTTCGCGTTTTTTTTTCTTCGTTTTTATCCGTTTTTTTTTCGCGATCATCTCGCTGAATCTTGATTATTTTCCATTTTTTGCAGGAGTTTTGGTCGATCAATTTATTTTCTTTTTGTTGGCTTTAGTTTTCGTTTTCGTTGCTTTTGCCGATTCTTGACGTTTTCCCTCTGTTTCGTCCGTTTGTGGTATTTACGTCATTCGTGAGAGGGACTTGTTCAGAAATATGAGCTACGCTTGACTACTCGTACGAGTTGCAGAAGGGGACGCACGTAAAGCACCGCTTGCGTGTTGTTTTTCGAAGAATTTACGGTTTTAACCTTATTTTTGCGTTTTTTTTCATCGTTTTTATCCGTCTTTCGCGAATATGTCGCTCAGTTTTGATTATTTTCCCTTTTTTTTCAGGGGGTTTAGGTCGATCATTTTTTTTTTTTCGTGTTCGTTTCTTTTGCCGATTCTTCACGTTTCTCCTCGGTTTCGTCCGTTTTGGGTAAGTGTGTCATTCGTAAGAGGTACTTGTTCAGAAATATGAGCTACGCTTGACGATTCGTATGAGTTGTAGAATGGGACGCACGTAAAGCACCGCTTGCGTGTTTGTTTTTAGAAAAAATTACTGGCTTTACCTTATTTTTGCGTTTTTTTTTTTTTAATGTTTTTATCCGTTTTTTTTTTTTTTCGGGAATATTTCGCTCAATTTTGATTTTTTTTTTTTTTTTTTTGGTATTTTTTCCGAGTTTAGGTCAATCAAGTTTTTCGATATGTTCGACTTTTTTATTCGTTTCCGTTTTTTTTTTTTTTTTGCCAATTCTTGATGTTTTTTTTCTTGGTTTCGTCCTTTTTGGGTATTTTTATCATTCGTGAGGAATTTGCTCCGAAATATATGATTCTCTTGACTGTTCGTACCTGGTATGTTCGTATGAACACGAGTACGTGAAGGCGCTTATGTTTATGAACGCGGTTTTTGTTCGTAATTATAAGCTTCACCAGACATTGCTTTTTTACCAGAAAAATGAATACCATGACAGAAAACGTCATCTAACTTGGGTTTGGTGAACGCTGACAACCTCGTTTTTTTTCGTACCATAAAATGCCAAAAATACAATGGTGTGCCGTTTTATGTCGTTTTTGTGATGTGGACGGACATGGAGTTTTCACCAGAAAACGATATACCTTGACAGAAAACGTCATCTAACTTGGGCTTGTACCATGATTTGCAGGTGTTCATCTTTTGTACCGTAAAATGGCAAAAAACACTGGTGTACCGTCTTCTGGCATGGTTTCCAATGGGACAGCTTTTCGATTTTGCTTCTAGATTGATACATTAGGGAACCTAGGGAACTCACGCTCTCGCGCTTTCCACCAATCAATTTTCTATGTAAGAAAAAGCCCCTACGAGCATGCACTCGGTGAGACTCGAACCCACGAAATTGATCTTGATAGGCACGCGGACCACCTACCAGGCCACCGTGGACGCCGGTTGTTCGATGACAGTATGCACCGGCACTGGCGACCGTCAACGAGAATCGTTCGCGGCAACGAAGGGGACGAGCTTAATCTCTTTAGAACCGATTTCGACGGGCTGATAGACCAAAAACGACGTGAATTTTCAAATTGCTGCACCAAGGTGGACACTGGGACATTGATAGCACCTGGGCCGAACTGCCGTCGTGTTGACGTTTCGACAAGCGATCAACACCAGATAGGGAGTCCTATTCAAAATTGAATCTTCTTGGGTATCACTAGGGGCAGCTTCCAGACAAAACCAAAGTTCAGCGAAATGATCTGCAACTATGCGTGTCGCTCAGAATCGGCGTCGGGCACTTCCAAGTGCGTGCTCCACCTACCCATTTCCAGTCTCAACAGGGGGGTGCCGACCTAAGAATCGTAGAAAGCAAGGTAACTGGATCGGCTTACTCCCGGGTATAGCGTGACCACGCCAGCATGCCAAGAATCCTCCAAAATATATAAACAGAGGCATGCAAAGAAGTTGGCAAGCATCAGAGGGCGACGACAAAACACAGATACAACAGGGCAACTGCTACAGCTAGAAAGGCTGCATATCCCAGCTACGGGTCATCGGGCGGAAACAGACCGTGTAGAGTGCTTAGTAGATAGATTTCTCCTATTGACGTTACCCTCACAGGAAAAAAAATAATCATAAACAAATCAGGCAACTCCTCGTTCAACCAAGGAGGCCATCCTCCAGCCGTGGTCATGTCGACGCCTTTTTCACGCCCATAAGTTCCAGGTACATCGCTGAATGATTGTGCGTTATGTTACCTCATTTTCGAACTCCTTGTCCGAGTGCGGTTTCTTCCGCTCAAGATGTCGTTTCACGTGGTCCATCCCTAGGAAAAACGACGGTACAGGGATACTCCAGTTCCTACATAAGTCAGCGGGCACGGGTACGCAATTGCACCGCCGTGGCAGCCTACTGCGGAATAGGAGCTCGTCTGCGGGTGGGCTCACTGATTTTGTATGGTCCATCGGTTACCCCCGGCAAGCGGCAATAGCCCCCAGATAAGGATAACCATACAGTAGTATGGCCAGGGTGTTGGGTGAGCCGAGCGCACCATTTTGGTTGCGCCATCTGCGGACACGGTCCAAGTACAATAGTTTCAAGCAATCGTGCGTGACAGAATCCTCTTCATGGGTCCTACGCCGCAACGTCCTTCCAGGACAAAGTGTGATAAATTCTGGTTGGTGGCGGGGTAAGGGGCGGGTTTGCACACGACATGTACAGACACTTCTCGCCACTGCTTGCTGTGCTGTGGGTGAATAGTACGTATTTAACCTATCACAGCTCAGTTTTCAACTTCTATATGCTCCACGTCGCTTCGAACAAACGTTGTTGCTTTCGGCAAGTGTCGAAACTCTAGGCGGCGAGACAATATTCCTTTCGCGCCTTGATAACGCCTATTTTTGAAGTTCTAAAACCTTGAAATAAATCGGTCGTAACTTTCAGCGGTTTGCAAACAAGCCCAAACTAGCACATGTTCGTGAACAAAGCAACTCTGCCCGTACGCACAGTTCAAATGCAGTAGGTCTATATCTGTTAGGAAAAAAAGAAATCGCGACCTATATTTCTCCCGTTGCCTCTCGGCGGGTCAATATATATCTTATCCCACCAATTTGACAGACTGTTGTCCGGGATGTCCCACACGCACACGTGATACATCCATCCAAAGTTCGCTATAGTGCAGTGGCAAATAAATGGCAAGTCATACGGTATACATGGTCCTCTGCTACATATCCTTTTGTCGCACCACCCAGCGTTTTCGCCCACCAGCCGAGCAACATTCCTGAATATTTGTCACCCTCTAACCTGTCTTAAGCATGGCACCCTCTCGTCGACTGCCTTTGCTCACTGGGCGACAAATGCGTCGTAGCTGTAGTCACCATTATATGTGCTTGAATACCCTGAAGGCCCCGGCGGCCACCGGTCGTGGAATGTTGCCAGCACGGACTACTCCGGTTCTGCAAAGTCCAACAAGAAACTACCAATCACCAGTGCCACGACCGCCGCCCTTATCGCCGACCCGAGAGCCACCCATAATCGACCTAAACGTCAGTAGCGATGATGTAGCTCAGTCACGCACACTACATCACAATCAGTCTTTATCTCACTGACTGGTGGTTAGGACAACTTCCTTTTTGCGACACACTTCACACTTACAGATATCACCTATGCGGATGCTTCCTCCCCAACGCCTTTGGAGGCGACACGGAACAACCAACGGCGTTGAGTGCGGGTTTCATTGACTGGACTTGATGATGTATATTCAAACCTCGGGAACTGCTCGATATCACACCCTTTGTCTCCGGTATGCTTAAACCCGCCACCTGTTTCAGCAGCCGATCATCAACGCTCCTCGTAGGCCAGGCATGCTACATATCATTACCGATAACCTTGAACCCAGTGTTCCTGCCCCAACCTTTTCACGTATCGCAGTGACATAGGAAGGACCTGTCTAGACAACTTCGCACCACTACATTGTTCATTTACCTCGCCCCTTGCTACAATCGTCACGATATATATGCACAAGTCTATCTCGATCACACGACGTGCGACCTATGGCTATGTGCTCTAATATTCTATGTACTTTCTTGAAGAGCCATCATACTGCAGTGTTGACCTCTACTGGCGTGTCTTGTAATGAATTTGGTGTTTTTTTACCTGCGTCGGCGGGGTTTGCTCAGGCAATGCTCAGGCGTGTAAGGAGCCCGCTCACGATCAAGACAGGGGGGAGGAAACGCAGTGTATCCCCCCAGCTCTATTCACATTATTTTCTCTCTTGGAATTCAGGTGGTCACTCGAGGATACGCCGCCTTGGAAGGTACTAGGGAAACTAGTTTCAAAAAGAGGATGCCGCCACCACCACGTTGTCGAAAACAAGCCGCCGCTCGATTTGGCCCGCTCTAAGTGCTCCGTGGTTGAGACAGCTGACCGTGGTAATGCCGAGATAAAATCTCCACTTCTGTAACATACGACGTAGCAGTGGTAGATAAGAGCACCATGTGGAGACCCCTTTGGAAACCATGTCTAGCACCTTCTGCAGCATCATACTGAAATCACTTTGCTGAACTTGTTTTGCTACCAGATGCTTAGCTATTTCACTATTATCAACCGTGCAAGGAGCTGGGTTTCAACAGAGTGTGACAACCGCGGTCTCCTTCATTGTTTTTTATAGAATGACATTAGGTGGAAACTTCCGTGGAGCTTCACTCACTTCGACGGAAGCTTCCGCCACTTCCATGGAAGCGGATGGAAGTTTCCACGGAAGCTGCGGAACTGGAAACTCCCACACTTTCCACGGAAACGTGAGGGGACGCTGCTTCCATGGACGCTTCTATGGGAGTTTTGGAAGCTTCCGCGGAGAGTCTGGAATACAACCACGAAAGCAATTCCCCTAGAAGCTTCGGGCTGCTTCCATGGAACCTTCCATTATGACTTCCACTGAAAATCTTGAAGTGTACTTCTATGGAAACTCGTGTGACCTTCCATAGAAGAGGTGGAAGCTTATATGTAAGTTTTAATAGTACAAGCTTCCATCGAAGTAGTGGAATATCCAGATTGAGTCAACGTTCGACGACTTCCATGGAAGCTTGTAGAAGCTTCCACTACTTCCATGAAGTCTTAGATGAGTTCCACGACTTCCATGGAATATTGCGAAAGCTTTCACTGCTTCCTTGGTAGATTGTGGAAGCTTCCACTGCTTCCATGAAAGCTGTGGAAGCTTCCACCACCTCAATGGAAGCTTCCACTATGTCCACGAAAGTCTTAGAGGAGCTTCCACGACCTCCAACAACGCTTCCACCACTTCGATGGACGTAGTGTCAGTTTCCACGACTTCCATGGAAGTGCAAGAAGCTTTCACGACTTCCCTTGAACCTTTTGTCAGCTTTGCGAACCTTTTACGGTTTCTGCGGAAGCTTACACAACTCGCTTTGGAATATGCTTCACTCACAAACAGATAGTACAGGAGACCGGCCTGTTGGTGTCCCGTACCATCGATTATGGGAGCTGAACGTGGTCGATTTCCACAAGGTCGGCGTTTACAGAATCGACCAAACGTTGGCTTACGAGTAGGCCACATTTGGTTGCAAGCGGTGTGGACTTGCCAGCGATGTGCCCTTACCCACGCTGGTGTCATGTCGGTGACGGGTGATAGTGCGATGGAGACCACATTTCCTACAACAATATTCGCGGACAAGTTACAATCAGCGACTCGGATATCGTTGGGATTTCGAGACAGGTACAAAGCGGCGAAACGGTTAAACACGCCGTTCTATCGCCGAGCGTGAAGCCAAGTGCTTGATAGAATTGTCATACTTGCGTCCTTGCTGTATAGAGCTTGTTGGGTATTGCTTACGCGCTTTTTTTCAACTTGTGGGCGAATGATTGCTCCAGACTGCGAGATATGTATGTGACATAAGGATATAAGGCCCCTGACAAACACCGATGATATCCGGCACTCAAATTTTCCCGCTCTAGATATGAAAAACTTCAACCTGCACACTCGCCTTCTTTTGGCCGTTGTTCGGTTACGTCTGGGCAAGGGAACGGCAGCGGCTGTGTCGCAGCTAAGGAGTCCCTGGGCACCATACAAACAATCAATCGCTCTACGATACGAGCGTGTGTTTCACGCATTCGTCGACCTTGTATGGGAGAAGGGATACCTCAAAGCGCCAACGTTGTTCATCAATATCCGTCGCATGACTATCGAAGATACTATAGTAATTTGGATCATTTGGTCTCCGTTCTGCATGAGTACGACTTGTTCCGCACATTAAGCACGATCTGTACTATCTGAGCGACAATATCACATCAACCACTTGTACGATGAATCCATGAGTTGTTGCTCTCGGAAATGGAACTGTTTCACAGGACCAATTCGCCTCTGTCGTCCTCCACCTCCGATAACGTCGGATCGCCCTGCTCCTCAGGTGAACAAACCTCGGCGCATTCCGTAACAGAATGTGCAAGGAATTGGAAACTAATTCGAGTCGCAGTACAGGCATAGTGGAAGAGGCAAGCTCGAGGGGTCTAGTTTAAACGACGATTGCTCGGAAGTAAAGGATACTCCGCTTGATATGTAACTTTGCTGTCCACCGCTATCGGGGAACGCCCGTTGTCCGCGGCAGGTGGAGTGACATATCACATCATTGCCATCACATTTAGTTTTCGCAGCAGCGGTTTGTCGTTATCGAATCAGCGTAGAAAGAAAACAGCAGGCCCACCAAGACAATACTACGAGCTGAGGCAGCCGCCGCGGAGGCCGTGGCTCCCAGTGTCTCGGAAGGAGTTGAGCTCTCGGAGTTATATCTGTACATTGCGATCACTTCTGCGCCAGGCTCTATCTCCGATCGAAGTTTGCTACAGGGCACCCAAAAAGAACGTAACTATTGCTGTACTCCAGTAGTATAGAAGACCATGTTTATGATTTCAGCGACAACGGCACACATGTGCACCCAGGCGCAGGATAACTAAGGGCGACCGCTCACCCAGGCGGGCGGTTCAGCGGTGGCCGGTGGGTTGGGGTGTGATCGGCGGCAAGTGGTTCAACCATAGCTGGCGGGGGTGGACGCGATTGGCGTACTCGTGTACTGTAGTTGTTCCATGCTCTTTTCGTATCCAGTACGTTTGATTCGTTTCTTAGTTGTTCTTTTCGCTTTTGATCTACGCACTTGACGGACTCAAGTTGACGACACTCATAATTATCGTGCTTAGCGAGGTTCTAGCGATAATTTTACAATATTTCAAGAATAGTACTGTACGTTATGACTACCTTCGTACGTTTGGGTACACGTAACCGGCGTTGATGTTGTGTGCCTTGACAATGGTGAGGGGAAGTGAACCAAATTATTGTCAATCACACTCCCAAATACACTTTATCTGGATGTAGAGCAACAGAGGAACGCACAACTCGCAGCACATACGACTCTGCGCTCTTCTATGAAGCGGTGTTTCGTTTCCGAGGAAAGAAATGACGAAATAATCCTCCCTCCGCGTCTTTGTTTTGGGGGCATTCAACGATCGTTCCCGTCGCACTTGTTGGCGATATTGACTTTGGACAACTGTTTGGGTCTACGCTCAATAGTATCCACTTGCAGCTTACACCAACACGGGCGCCCTTGCAAAAGGATCTTCGTGATGGGACCCTTCATCAAAGCGCACGATACAAAATGCAACTGTACGGTTACACGTTCGCCGGGCAGCAGTTTGGAGTAATGAAAGGCAAGATATATCCCGGCATGGTTGCAAGGAACGTTAGACAGGCTCCTATTTAGTACGGAAGGCATAGGTCCGACCATTGTTTTAGAGAAAATGGAGTGCACGTTTCAGGCGTAGTATTGGCACCAAAAATACCACAACTGTCGACGATGTTGCGAGTTCCAAGCCAGGACGGATCTGGACTGTTTAAGCGGTGGCGACGTAGCTTGAAGGCGTGGTCATAGAACATAATATCCGGGCGGCTGGCGAGCAGTCTCGGGCGGCTGGAGGGCTCTTCGGAGACGGGGTCCAGACCTTTGGCCTCGATCTTGATGCCCTCGTGTTCACACATTGGAGCTATCCCTGCTATAATGCCGCAGTTCATGTTGGTAATGAACTGACCGTGTGTGTGATTCGTCGAAAACAGGAGCCTAAGTAGTCGCGCTTCAACAGGCTGGGCGTCGACATGAAATGGGGAAAAACAGACCGTGGAGACAGCGCTAGAAACGTGGCTACAACGAAGGGGTAACAGCAGTTGTGTGGAGACCATGTTTTTTCAACAAGGGCAATAATGGCGTCGGATGCCACTTGTTGTTTCGAGGCCAGTTCAGTACAAATACTTTGTCGTTAAGTACAGGCACACAATAATGCAAACGTGGGCCCACTTGTCTTCCGCGATGTCAAGGTATTGGCTGAACCAAAATATGGTAGGGCTTTCCTTGCCGCCTAGTGATTGACCAGAATGGTTCGTAGCCATTGCGGACTTAAATCGTACGTGACGTTGGCGAAAGGAGTCTAGGTGTACCAGTAGCCCGAAGCATATTCTGGCAAAAACATTACGGGCAGTTTTCTTCAACACATGTCTACTTTAGTCCAACAACTGCCCATGGGCGTGACAGTGGTTGACCAGTATCGCGAAAAACGCGATATGTTCGGAGTGCTCACGTACTTGGTGTATGGATTCATGTGTAACGGTATTTGGGAGTTCCACACAGGAAATATGCGTGTTTCTATCCGCCGCTTTCTCCCTTCTTCTTGTAGCTGTGGTTACTTCGTGTTCTCCCCCTTTCTTCCTTGTCTTGTGTTTTCGAAGCGATAATATATATATACCCTGGAGGGGCTTCTACGAACTGACTCAGGCTTGGCCTATCATATCAGTGAGTGCATCGAACACGCTAGCGTCTGTTCCAATTGGACGCACTTGCTGGTTGGGGCTACGCCGGGAGAGCAACTCCCCGTTCGAGGACGAGCGAGAGATTTTCAGTTTTTCGGATGCAGAGGCCAGAGGGTCCTCAACCGAGCAGAGGCACTGGCGACAACGAGGTCGACAGAGCCAGGAGAGCTACAGGAGTGGCGATAACAGCGGCAGCAGAGGCAGTCAGCAACGCCGCGGCAGAGGCCGCGGAAATGGCTAGTAGCGCAGGAGCGCGAAACCCTGTTCCGCCAGAGGGCGGAACTGCTCCGCCAGAGGGCGGAGCAGAAACGAGTAGAAAGAACGAGGCTTCGCGGGAGGACGGAGCCGCAGGCCGCGATGATGAGATCGCCCGCCTGAAACGAGAGATGGCCGAGATGTCGCTCCGGCTGGAGATCAGAGAGGAGGAACGAACTAGGATGGAGAGGCTACAGCAGGGGGCTGGAGGAGGAATGCGTCCACCGGAGCCACATGGTCAGCCAGGCACGTTTCTAGTTGGTTTTGGTAAGCCTTCACCGAAACTTGACGGTAGCCACGAGGGAAATTATTTTAGATGGTCGAAGCAATTTCTATCATGGGCTGTTACGAACACTTGCGACGATGTTTTGAAGGAAACAAGCGACCCGATAGTCTTGCAGGGCCCAAATAGAAGGAGCCAACAAGACCTCGATTACCGTTTCGGAACGGCAAGGGTAGCCGCTGCTCGCAGGGCATACGAGGGTATCATCAACGCACTGACTAATTCACCTCTGTTATACAAGATCTATGACATAGGCAGCCCTAGTCTTGCGATGGCCGAGGTACGTCGGCACTATGTCCCAAGCGACGACCTCGACAAGCAGGCATACCAGAGAGAATACATCAATGCTCATATGAAAGAGGGGGAGGACCCCACCCTTTATTTCGAGAGGATGAGCATCATCCGAGAAAAGCTCTCCGAAGTAGGGATCCCAAAAACGGATCAGGAAGCCAACCTCCACCTACTGCAATGCCTGACGTCCGAATACGAGGTGGACAAGAAAATCCTGCAATACGCCCAGAACTTGACCCTCAACATGATCGAGGACCGGGTTCGCATAACGTACCGGGAGTTGGAAGCGAGTAAGAGGAAAATGATCGATGGCTCAGCACAGGTCTTGATAGCCACAGGTGGAGGTGGAGCAGGTGGACAGGGGAGTTTCCCCGGTCCCAGCCCTGGCCACTACACGGGCGGCAGAGGTGGCACGGCGAGTGGTGGCGCCACTGGGCACTGGGGGCAGCAACAGCAGCAACAGCAGCAGCAACAGCAGCAACCACACTATCAACATCAGCCACCGCGTCAACACCAACAACAACACCAGCATGGTCAAGGCTGGGCAGGCCAGGACTGGGGAGGGGCACGCTCGGGGAACAAGAACGGGAAGCCGAAAAAAAATCGGCAGAGGCAGGATTCGCACGCCAGCGGCGGCGGCGGACATCAACCATGGCCGCCATACGCCGGCCGCGGCGGAGGTGGGAACCAGTCGTGGCCGCAGGTACGCGACGCACGTTTCATCGGGCCCGGAGGACACCCACCAGGTACCGACCGAATGTACGACGCCGCCCGGTACCCCCCCCCCTAAACCTACATCGGCCACAAGGCACCGAGCCGGGAATCCACGCCGCTGACCCCCGCCCAAGATGTTACAGGTGCGGCCGGATAGGCCATTTTGTTGCGAACTGCCGCGCTATCGTGACGTTGGTAGATGACCCGAACCCACCTCGTGAAGTTTACCCGAGCCACTTCGCGGCGAATACCGCGAATACCGCCCAGTCTACAACACCGCTCCTCCCCACCCCAGACCCCATTCCGCAGCAGCAGCCGCAGTACCAACAGCAGCCACAGCAACAGTCCCACCATCAATCACAGTACCAAGCACAGTATCAACAGCAGCAGCTCCAACAGCAGTCACAGTACCACGAACCTCAACAGCAGCCACATCTTCAGCAACCACCGCAGTGCCAACGTGAGCAACAGCAGTACTACCAACGTGAGCAGCAGCAGTACTACCAACATTCACAGCAGCAGGCTCAACAGGCGCAGCAGGCGCAGCAGGCGCAGCAGGCGCAGCAGCCACCGCAGCACTACTTGGCTCCTGAAGAGCCATCACATCTACTCACAGCACAGTCTGCTTTGGTCGGTCAGTACGATGTTTTGGGAAGGGGGATAGAGAGTTGGATTGCGGACAACGGGGCGACAACGCACATGACCCCGAACCCGGACCACTTGTATAACAAGCGCCCCCCCTCCCCTGAGAACGCCAAAATATTTATCGGTGACGGAACAGAATTAGCAGTGGAGTACGTAGGCAGCGTGGATTTAATTTTTCACAGCACGGAAGACGTACGCGTAACCTTAGAGAGTGTTTCATTTATCCCTAGCCTAAAGGTAAACTTGCTGTCGCTGCACACTGTCCAGGCCAAAGAGGCGATCACTCTAGATGCTGCTGGTGTCCACCTAATGGGTGGCCGCTTATTTTTCCCCAAAGACAGAGCCGGATCAAGGCTGAACGCCACGCGTCGCCCCCCCCCCCCCCCCCCCCCCCCCGTACAGGGTACACCAGCTTTGATGGCCTTGTTGCAACCCCCCCCCCCCCCCCCCCATGCGCCGGTGCCTGTGACGTTACAACCGGTGAGGACGCCGGGAGTATCTGCTATGCCGCTGTCGCCGGGGGTGATGGTAGCGGTAGACCCGCCGGTAGCGATGGATGGTACAACGGTTTTGCAACCCCCCCCCCCCCCCCCCCCCATGCGCCGGTGCCTGTGACGTTACAACCGGTGAGGACGCCGGGAATATCTGCTATGCCGCCGTCGCCGGGGGTGATGGTAGTGATAGACCCCCCAGTAGCGATAGAACCAATGACAGCGGTAGCAACCCCTCACACACACCCTGCGACAGTGCCGGAACGTAGTGAGCCAGCGCCATCGTCAGCTAATCCCCCGGAAGAATGCCTTCCCCCGCTCCCCCCCGCGTTCCGCCCGGCGATTGCTGCTGCCGTACTCGTCCCCGGCACTAGACGTTTCAAGGAGATGGATATCAACGTCTTTCACGTGTGCAACGCCCACGCCCACGAGGGCCTTTTGCGCGAGACGGCCAAGCAGCAAGGCGTCAAGCTCACTGGTACTCTGGTCACTTGCAGTGGATGTGTGCAGGCGAAAGGCAGGCGTGCGTCTATACCTACGACTACATCGTCTCGGAAGACACTCCCCCTGCAGCGCGTTTTTGTTGACCTTGCCGGCCCCAGGAAAATCGCGTCTGCTGGGGGGGCTCTGTACCTGATCCTATTCAAGGATGACGCGACACGCATGGGATGGCTATACCCCCTCAAGAGCAAGAGCGCCGCCGACGTGACCGCGGCGACCCGAAAATTCCTGGCTGACGTCGGCGGAGACGTCAAGTGTTTCCGGACGGACAACGGCACAGAGTTCGTGAACGCACTCTTCGCAAACTTATGCGCCAATGAGAAAATCCGACACGAGCACACCGGGGTCGACGGACCGAAACACAACGGTGTGGTTGAACGTGGACTCGGCCTCATCCAGGAAGGCGGTATGGCCGCTTGCCTTGAGGCCCCCCGGCTGTTCCCCGGGCAGCTCCCGAACCTGGACCGTTACTGGGTGGAAGCAGCCATCTACATGAACGACTGCCTGAACACCACGGCGACGTCGGCGAACGCCCATTCAAGTCGCCGCACGAGGCATTTTTTGGGACACTGCCACCGCCCAACACACTCGCCTTCATGCAGCCCGGATTCCACCGTATCCACCGCACCCACAAGTCTGACCCCAAGGCCGAACGGTGTTTCTACCTCAACAGGGGGAGAAACCATCCGCGCGACTGCGTCAAGGTGGTCACGGCATGCGGGCGTACGAGCAACTCGCGGGACGTCACCTGGGAGGTGGAGCGCAAGCCGATCATCGAGGCTGCGCCTCAGGTGAGGAAGGACTCGGTGGCGGAGCCGTGGGAGGCCGATCTGCACATCAGGTATTTACCACCGGAGCTGGCGACTGTGCAACCGGGGATACCACTGATGATGTCACCGGCACCACCGGCGGTACCGCCGACGCCGGCGATGACGCCAGCGCCAACGGAGGTGCCGCCACCGCCGACGCCAACGGAGGTGCCGCCACCGCCGACGCCGACGCCGGGGGTGCCGCCGCCGCCGCCGGGGGTGACGTCACCGTCATGCCCACCGGGGGCCGAGAACCATCACGTCGAGGACGACGAGGGCCCCCGGGATAACGAGCTCTTCCAACTGGGGCGGACGCGCGCTAGGACACGGGCGATGACGATGGCGCCGCTTCAAGTGGGGATGCCACCGGTGATGACGCCGGCGCCACCGGAGATGCCGCCGACGCCGGGGGTGATGTCACCGTCATCCCCACCGGGGGCCGAGAACCCTCAGTTCGAGGACGACGAGGGTCCCCCGGACAACGAGCTTCTCCAACCGGGGCGGACGCGCGCGAGGACGAGGGCGTACCACCAGGCGTCTACTGGTACATCGCAGCCAGCTGACCACGCACTTTTCAACCAGCGCCCGCCCAACCAACCCGCCCCTGCTCTGCCAACATGTGACGCGGGTCAACTCTCGGAACCCGCGACCTACCAGGAGGCGATGCTCTCGCAATACCATGCGAACTGGTCCCATGCAATGGAGACGGAGATTGCCGGACTCGAGGGAGCTGGGACTTTCGGGGATGCTTAGCAGCAAAAGGGAGGGAACGTGGTATCGGCCAAATGGGTGTTCACTTGGAAGGCAGATGAGCATGGTAAGGTAGTGAAGGCGAAAGCGCGACTAGTGGCGAGAGGATTTAGCCAACGCCCCGGAGTTGATTACTACGAGACTTTTGCCCCCACCCCCCGCCGCGTCATGTATCCGTATGATGGCTGCGATAGCCTGCGAGTTACAGTTAGATTTATGCCATTTCGATGTACAACAAGCGTTTGTCCAGGCCGAACTACAGGAACTCGTTTTGATGCGAATGCCACAGGGATGTGGTGATCTGAGCGGCAAAGTAATGCGCTTGAATCGTAGCCTATACGGCTTGAAACAGGCGTCGAGATCCTGGCATAGACACTTGGTCACCCGCCTGAAGAGTCTTAGTTTTGAACAGAGCCTCGCAGATCCGTGTGTTTTTCGATTAATCGAGGCGGGGTCTGTTTCCATCATTGCTGTGGTTCACGTCGACGACATTTTTGCGGTAGGCCGTAAGGAGAGATGTGACCGTTTCTGCGAGGACCTGAACCGCGTAGTCCCCATTAATAACCTTGGTGAGCTGCGATGGTATGCCGGTTGCCACTATTCCAGAGACAAGGTCGCGGGTCTACTGACAATTTCGCAAAAATCTTTCGCGGAGAAGACGGTCAAGCAATTTGGCGTGACCACTGGTAGGAACACCCCACTTTCCCCTGATCTTTTCCTGGAGGTGTTTGACGAGGAGGAGCCCACTGGTGACTGGCCGTATCGTGAACTAGTAGGCAGTTTGCTGTGGCTTTCTAACCAGACGAGACCTGATATCTCAAATGCCGTAAGGGCGGTCGCGAGGTATATGCATGCCCCCAAACTCAAACACTGGTTGGCTGCGAGAGGGATTTTGGAGTATCTGAAGGTGACGAGTAGCTACGGTATTACTTTCCAGAGGGGCAGTGGATTAGAGTTGGTGGTTTATGCAGACGCAGCCTATGCCCCCCGAGACACTAGGGAGGAAGTCTGTCTCGGGTGCAGCCGTGATGTGTGGGGGTGCGGCGATTCAATGGATTTCTAGGACGCAGAAGACTTCCACACTCTCCACGAGTGAAGCAGAGTACGTTGCGATGGCAGAGGGTTTCAAGGAGGCTCTTTTTCTAAGGTCAGTGTGGCGTTTCCTGTTGCCTGATTTTGGGGATCCGTGCATCCAGGTTTTTGAGGACAACAAGGGTGCGATCCAAATAGCGGTCAACCCTGTGACGAACTCTAACTCGAAGCACATAGATGTCCGCCACCACTTCCTGCGAGAACTTGTCGAAAAGGGAGAGTTTGAAATCACGCATGTGAGGTCGGAATACGAACATGCGGACTTCTTGACGAAACCCCTTCCGAAAGACGCTTTCCGTTTCCACAGGAACTTCATCATGAACATGAGTTAATTTGTTTGTTTTGCTTTGTTTTGTTCTTGAGTCAATGTTTTATGTCTGACGAGGCCGATTTTTGTATCTTTCTATGATTTGAGGGAATTCGAGGAAGTTATCACAAATCTCATGAGATTTGAGAAGATAGTTTATGGATTTTATTGAGCTTGGAGGTCATGATATTTTATTGCTGAGATCTGAAGAGTTATTTTTTTTTTTTTGGGCGATTTGACTTCATGCGGTCCTATGATTTGTGATTTAATGTTTTTTTGGAAGGGGGGGGGACGAGGGAATGAATCCGACATGCCACTATGTACCATTCTGGTTTGAGTTGAGGAGTCGATCGTGATTCATTAGTGGTGCTTTTTATCCCGTTCCGTTGGGGCTGGAAGACTGCTGTGCGTAGCAGGAAAACTGAAATATTTGGAACTACTGTATAACATTATTATATTGAATACGTTTCTACGTACGTAACGCGAAATTGAAATCTGTAGTATACTACGGCGACCGCACTAAACTGGGGCGTTATTTCAGAGACGAAATTCTGGGTTTTTGTTGCCATTTGACTGGATTTAGTGTGTCCCCTGTAGAGAGGCTATGTCGGATTGGTGTTTGATTCAGATGGAAAGGGAGGACTGCAGTACTATATAAATGATGCAAGGACTCGATTGATTGTTTTCTGAGATTTTGAGGAGTTGCTTTCTGGGCTTGGCGGGCTTGATCTTGCTGTACAGTCGAGATTTGAGGAGTTGATTTCTGTTTTTTTTTTGTTTATTATTTTTTTTCGGGTTTTGAGCAGCTGTTCTTGTGGTACTATTTCTTGAGATATGAAGATCAAATTTGTTTCTTTGTGAGATTTGAGACTTTGATATTTGTATTTGTGATATTCTGATTGGAGGCATTGGTGGTCTTGACATATACTTATCTTTGAGTACAATACCTTGGATTTGGATTTTGGGTGATCGTGGTCTATAATCATGGCATGGTACTTTATCATGAGCGATGTGTGGTGATCCCATTCACCAAGTAGAGAGCAGAGGGGCTGTTCGGAGTGCTCACGTACTTGGTGTATGGATTCATGTGTAACGGTATTTGGGAGTTCCACACAGGAAATATGCGTGTTTCTATCCGCCGCTTTCTCCCTTCTTCTTGTAGCTGTGGTTACTTCGTGTTCTCCCCCCCCTTTCTTCCTTGTCTTGTGTTTTCGAAGCGATAATATATATATACCCTGGAGGGGCTTCTACGAACTGACTCAGGCTTGGCCTATCATATCAGTGAGTGCATCGAACACGATACCTCGTAAACTGCCCGGGGTGTACGTGTACCTACAGTGCTCACACGAAGAACTGTACACAAAACGAAGTGGATTGCGCAGACCAAGCAGGAGATCTGAATTGAGGGGATGGCGGGGCGGGCGGTTAGATGTCGTCAGTTTCATGCATGCCCGTAGTCGTAATATAATAGACCCTCGCAATCGTACAATGCCGGGACGGAGCAGGTCGGGTTTTCACCAACCAGGCAGATATGTGTGCCATATTCCCGGAGCACGATATGGCCTCGTTTTGCCATGGTTCGATGATGTCACCTAGGAGGGGGTTTTATCTACTGTGTGATTCGGCACTTGTGTGGAGGTGGCGGCTGGTTGGGGAATAAACGCTCGTCGTTTGAGGGGCGGGGGGGGGGGGGGGGGGGTGGTGGCGGGTCATATTGTTTTCATGCCTCTGTGACCCTCTTTGATTGACATTTAAATTGGTTGTTGCGGGGGTTAATGTTTCCACTCTAGCAGAATGGGGACGCTGGGAAGAGTTTGTGCAAACTAACTCGTGAACACTGGAGAGGGTTCGTGGTTGTGTCATTAGGCCATCCGTGATTGTTTTTACTGTAGATAAGTACATTCGTCTAGTTAGAGGCTGCTCTATTCGTGTTTATGTCAAAGCAAGTTATAGACGCCGGGAGGGCGTTAAGGACTGCCCTCTGGCAGTTCTGTTACGGTCGACAATCGCGCCGTTGCTAACAGTGAAGCAATGATGGTTGGGGGGTGCGGGAAGGGGGGGCAGAGGAATGCTTTGGATGCTTTTGATACATTCTGTAGCCTTCGTTGTTGTTTTGTTTTCAGGCGACGATGATGTTCTCGGTGACCGTAACGCACGTAGGTCGTCGACGGTGCGTGGGGGTGGTGTACTTCTTTCATATGACAACGCAGTACCTTGGACTCTTGTTTTTCTCTCTGGGGTGGAGTGGTCACCACAGAAGGGGGGTGGGGGAGAGGGCGGTCAGCGCGTTGCCGCACCTTTACAACGAAAAACAGATATTTCCGTATCTTACCGGTTTGGGTTGTTGCCACTGCGCACGTTGGAATTATGGTCGTCATTGGTGTGAAGGGGAGGGTATGATGTGCTTGCCTCGAAGCCGTATATTTGCCTGGCGCGTTTCTTTCCTGTGGCAGGCGGCGCGTGTGTCGTGGCGACACGGGGGAGGGGCGCGTCAGGTACTACGAATGTTGATGTCCCAAACTTCGTCGACACGGATTAGTACCTTAAAGCGTGATTGTCGTTTGTTTGTGTTGCGTGCTTGGGGACAGGAGACGCCTGGGAATAGTCGTCTTGTTTGTGTTTCACGTTTACCCTTCACAGAGTGAAGGCGTTCTTTGATAGAGGTATCACATACGGGAAAATAACATTCTGAGCCCCCACGGCGTCCATACCGGCGTTCGGTGAAAGGAGGTACGGTAACACAGTTCTTGGAGATATGTGTGATTCTTGACCGTGCGCGCCCCAATCATCCCAAGCACCAGTCAGTCGTGCTAACGTGTTTCTCCCCGTTCAATTCCGTATTATACCTTGGGAGGAAATAGGAGCCTCAGACAACTCCGATCCCAGAACACTATGTTTGAGTCGGTTGTTTCAGTCGGCGCATGCGTGGTGTTTGTTGCCAATGTGGTGGTTTTTGGTGGTGTGGGTGGCGCAGCAGATGTTGTCTTTTGATCTCCATGCCGTAGGATTGCCTGATGTATTGTTCTGTTCCGGCCGTGGGCATCTATTTGGATACGAGCAACTTTGTCGTGGACGCTGGGAACCGGTGATGTTCGTATCGTCTTCATCCCTTTTCGCCTTACCCAGTACACTGCCGTATTCCAGTGTTCCTGCGATAGGAAAAGCTAGTACGGGGCGTTGTTAGCACTTGTGTACCTGCCGTTGCCCTGACGTCTGTGCTGTCTCCTTTTCTCGTCGGCGCTTGCGGGTGGCGGCAGAGGGGGTGTCCTTAGGCTGGTTGATTAATCCTACGGGAATGAGTATCTTTGAGCGTGTTGGATAAATTCTGGTTATGGGTGATTTATAGCAGGGGACGGCTTCCGCACTTCTACATCATTCGCGTTGACGTCACTCTCGAGCGGATGACCGTGAAGTAATTTGGAGGGGGGCGGGGGGGGGGTTGTACGTTGAACGGCGTTATACTTAAGCAATCCCAACTTGATTCTCTTCGTCGTCTACGGAGCAGTATTGCCGAATGCAGAGGATTGGGGGGCGTACACGGCCAGGAAGATTGAGATCGAACGTTTTGTGCCGTACATGACATACCTACATACACGACGTATAGGATTGGCGGGCTTATGGGCTTTATGCAGTGTGTTATTCTCTTCACTGTTTACAATGGCCATAGAGCGTGTTGTTGTTTCTATCCATACGTCCGACTAGTAGCTCCTACCAGGGGGCGTAAAGTACCTCTGTCTACATTGGGATATATCGTATTTTATTCGCTGGAGATACACAGCGGCACCTCGACGCAACAACACGCAGACGGAGTCGTATTGAATGGTTAGTGCGGAACCGAAGTGGCGCACGTACATACTGCTGAGTGACTTGGACACGAATACTATACTACTGGAACTTCGAGCGAAGACACGTAGTAGGCAGCTTGCTGATAAATACCGGACACTAACTCATCATCATAACAGCGGCATATTTAAGAGGATATTGATAGAAAGCTCCCAGCGCATTCCCATCGTGTAAAATGAAGCCTTGGCAGGAAGCTTGGCGTTCACGGCTAAACGCTAGAAGTCGGCACAGTAGAAGTAAATGGAAGTTGGTCTGTAGCTCCTCCTCCCTTCTAGGATTTTCCTCCCTAGGTCCGCACAATATTCCCAAGTCGAAGTACAACATTATTAGATTGAGGTATTGCAGAGGTGGCACGTAACTTGAGAAGCTCTGTATCTTTCCTAAATTCTGAGTTTTGCAATCGAAAACGGACGCTCAAGAACGGCCTACCGTAGGTGTTGTTCAATGATCATTCCAAAAGAACTCAGAGTATCGACATTGGGTTGTTTCTTAGAAAGTCCGTGAGCCAGAAACGAAAATGGACTAAATATGTCTCCTCTATCATCATACACATCTGAACTACCGTACGTCAAATATGTCAAGCAGTACATGCATATACAATGGAATGCATATAAGCCAGTAATGGAAGCCAATTCAGATCATTGGAGGCCTACGGTGCTGAATAGCAAGTTCAGCTGTTTCTCCCTCATTCCGCGGGAGCCCCTAATTTGCTTCTTTCCGTGAAAAACGCACGTTTCATAGGTCCTGTCGAATGTTTCCCTTTTGTTGCAGAAGACGGAAGAAAGAAAGACATGAACGAGAAAGTACGTGAAAGCGCGTGGAAGCCAGTAGAAGAAGTACAAGTACGTCCAGTTTTTTTGGAGTGAGTGGACGTAAGTCGAGAAGCCTAAAACCACATGGCAGGTCATGGTGGCCCGTGGAAGTGAACTCATCTCTTTGGGAGCTTCCGGGGGAGAGTTACTGGAAGCTTCCACCGAGGCTTCCACAGGAATCATCTGCGGAAGCTTCCAATCCCGTCGAAAACTGGAGCTTTCCACCGCTCCCCTTGAAGCTACAATCGCTTCCATGGAAGTGGCGGAGGCTTCCAAGGAAGTTATGAAAGCCGCCACGGAAATGTCGGAACCGTCCATGGATATCGTGGAAGCTTCCACGGCAGTAATGGAAGCGTCCATGGAAGTTGGCTGAGGAAGCCTCCGTGGAAATACCATGAAAGTGGCAATAAACATTTCCATGGAAGCGCTCATGTATTTCCGCGGAAACGGCTTGCATGGCACCAGTGGAAGCTTCCAGGAAGAGCCTGAAGGCAGTGGAAATACTCTATAATTTGTGGAAGTTCGCGGAAGTCAATGGAAGTAAAAGTTCTTCCTTGGAATCGTCAATGATAACTTCCACTGCCGCTTTCATGGAATTTCCACGGAAGCGTCCACTTCTACCTTTCATGGAATATTCCAACTTGCAGCTTTCATGATAAGCGGTAGGAGCTTCCATGAAAGTGACTGAATCTTTCACAACTTCCATCAAAGCTTCCATGGACGATATCAAGGCTTACATGGAAGCTTTCGTCTACTTCCATGAGGAAAGCCAATAATGCAGCAAACCCTGTTATTTGTAACGTGTTTTTGTCCGCCGTTATATTCACAATTTTCTACTGTAGCGTCACAATTGGCAGTTTATCGAAACGATATCCCTTAGGGGTCACTACTGGTGGCGTGCTGTCCATAATCCGCTTGATGTGGAGGGCAGGCGTGGGAGTTGAAGTCGAGTAGTCACACGAAATGACGAGAGACCGGTTGATCTAGTCCTTGTCGAAGGTATGCAAGTGACAGGCTATTTTTTCAACAAGTATAAACTTGAAAAATCCGCGAGTTGTGACGTTTTTATTTTTTATCGCGCCCTGGATTTGTTTCATGTTCCGTAGGCTTCTTCGAAAGTGGGTCATTTCGATTGTTCCGCGTTCTCAACCAGTGTGTTGTCTAGGGTGTGCCAGCTGCTGCTTGAATTGATCTGTCTGATGTTTATCACTAATTATATCTAGGCACCCCAGCAGGGTGTACCCCGCCCAACTACGTGAAAACACGAACGTTCGAGTGGACCTGCACTGCGTGGGAAAACAGAGATGATCGGTGGTTTTTACGTGCACACTACATCGTTTTAACGCGAGCGTTTACTGAGTTTCATCAACAGTTCACTCTCGGTTGGGTAGGAAATCACAAGAACCAGAGGTATACAACAAGCGACGGTAGGTGGGAATCGCCATCTCCACACGTAACGTTATCGTTGTGTGGTACAACTACGTAGGGCGGGGGGGGTTGCGGGAGGGCCCTACGTAGGAAGCACCACTGTAGCTGCTTGATGTGCCTCTAGACAGTGACATTCTCGAGGGAAATTGCATCCACAACATGTGCCGGATTGCACATGCATCAATGACACGTCGGTCAAGAGCAGATTTCAAATTCGTAGGACACCTATTCATTTGGAAACACCTCGGTGAATATGCTCACACATCTCCACTGCAATTTCAAGAATCGGAGCCTACGTTGAACATCTCCGAATCACCATGTGGTGGATGCCCGGCATTCCTTTGTACCAAAACATTGCGACAAGAGTCCACTGCGTGCTATCCACTACTTGCAGGGGTGAAAGAGTGCCCCACAATTGTCCTACAGCGTATCCGGTTTGTGAAGGGTGCTCTCGTCCTCGATTGTCCGTCTCATCTATGTAACTGTATTTGTGATATACGCAGAGGCCACAGGCATGTTCCTCCGAGGGGACATTTCATATGGACCACGTATCATGCTCGGTTAGTCAGTTCACTCACATGCTCTTCCTTACGCGAAGAATTCCCTGTGTGGCCACCTGCTGTTCCCTAGGTGTTGCCATATAATAAAAGGTTGGACGGAGGTATTATTATTCTCTCGCGACGTAGATACTTGCTACGTAGAATATTTCTTCTTTGAAGATGCTGCTGTTGCCGCTATTTCGAAGCAAAAAAACAAAGCATAACATCACTATCGCATCGCGCAGATTGCGATGACTTCGACGTGTCGCGAGCACACCCATAACAAATATAACGCCGCAGTAAAATCCAAGATGACAAAAGGCATACAAGTAGACTTTTCGCCAATGATCGTTACGTACATGCACCCCGTAAACAACACTCTGACTACCAAACAGATAACATTAATGTAGCTGCGCAGAACACGAAGGGCTGGACGCGCCGTGCAATATTTCTGCCAAATGCGTTCTAGCAAAAAGAGGGAAAGAAGAAGGCAAGCAGTCCTAATCGAGAAGCAATGCCACACAAAAAAACTCAAAACGTTTCAACACACATGTGAAGAACACGTGAGACGCTCAAGGCGGCGGTACGTCGGAATCGAGTCGGCAGGGCACAGCTGCGCTCTCCACGTCGTAGTGGCCAGGACTTCGGTAAGGCGGAGGCATGATCGGTCCTTGTCTAGTTGCCTCGATTATCGTCGAGCGTTCTTGGCTTGCGCACTCATGGTAGCTTGCCCTACGGTATGCTGTCTTTTGTGCCTGGAGAACAGGTAAGGTCATAGACTTTTGAAGGTAGACAAACACATGCTGGCAACCATGATGCTAGTCATTGTCAAAATAATCGCAAGACTTGGTACCCCCCCCGAGTATACAATCGTACTTCGACCACCGCCCTCTGGATCGCAGCTGAGTCACGGAATGGTTCGGAATGGAGTAGATGACAGCTACGAGGCAGTACTCAATGCCTATCATCAAAACGGGGGACGGTGCCGGCGGCTCTCCGGCGTCCTCGTAGATGTCTACACATGCAGACGCGAAGAAAACGCGATCTAGGCCGTTGTCCGCACTCGAAGGAAGAATCGACCATATGGATGTGCTGACGTGCCGGGCGCAGCTCTCGTCGCAGGGGGGGCACGGAGAAGGTCCAGGCAATGAGAAGGCGGAGGCGGCTCCGGTCAGGAACAAGACATTGACTGCATCCTGTTGTGACTGGGGTGGTCCGTGCGAAATCAAGACTGGTGTGTCGTAGCCGGTCGGAATGTAGAGGGATCATCCAAGAACAAAGGTAGTGTCCTCGTCGAGGCGCTCGAGGTAGTCGATCACAGCCGCTACATTGTCGACCTGTGGATGGGCCAGATCGTCGAGAGTAACCGGCGACAACAAGAACACCTTGCTGGCATCGGTTGCTCGGGACAGAGCGACGTAGACAGCCGCGCTGTCCATATAGCGGTCTACTGGCTTACGAATGTTGAGCACAAGTTTAGGGATGGTTTCGCGTTGCGCTCGATAGACTGAGGAAATAATACCAAGAGACAGAGGCACCTGCATTCTGTTGATGGTGAATTTCCGCCTGCCTTTACCAATCATAGAGAACTTTCTGTTAACCGGACAGCAGCCGATGACACCTCGAGGGAGCCCGTCCACAGCTTCAGCCCAGCTCTGTCGGTCGCGTCGATGTAGATGAGCACTCGTGTAGGTGGATACTGTTTTGAAGTTCGACGACATGATGTCCGGTGACCTTATTGCGGTATGGTTCTCGCGGGTCGAACTCGATGTCCACGACTACCGCGTCGGCGTTGTTCGTCACGCCGAGAAGGACGTATCGGGGCTGTTTGCTGAGTACGGCAGGGGTACCAATCGCCAGGCACGAGATCTGCGATAAATTTGTCGTCTTGGAGTCGTCTAGTTGACGAACATCGTCGCGCACGCCACATGGCCATTGATCTTGGGGATCATTTTTATGGGCGATGGAAGACGAAACTCTTCCTTCATTCCGCACATTATCGGATATCGTCTCGACACAAAAGACAGCATTGCATGTATAAAACTTACACACATACTGTATTACAGGTACTTGTGCACGTAGAACATTCGGAGAGACAGTCTACCTCTGTCCTGCCGGGGATTGTTATGGGCGATGGACGACGGAACTCTTCCTTCATGCCGCACATCGTCGGGTATCGTCTCAACCCAAAAGACAGCACTGCACGTATAAAACTTACACAAATACTGTAATACAGGTCTGTTGCGTGTTAGGGGATCCCTTTTGCGTTAGGGGGTCCCCCCCTAGCTTAGGGATCCCCTCTAAGCTAGTAGGGGATCCCCTAACCTCCTAGGGTGTCTCCTAAGCTAAGAGGGGATCCCCTAGGCTAGGAGGGGATCCCCTAAGGTAGGAGGAGATCCCCTAAGCTAGGAGGGGATCCCCTAAGCTAGGAGGGGATCCCCTAAGCTAAGAAGGGATCCTCTAAGCTAGGAGGGGATCCCCTAAGGCAAAAGGGATCCTCTAACTAGGGGAATCTCCTAACTCGCAACACAGGTCCTTGTGCACGTAGACCATTCAGAGAGTTCACGATGTTTACGGGCTATTCGTATGAACATGTACGATGCGAAAAAGCACGGAGAGGGGAAAAATCCCTGTCTCTTCTCATTTAATAATTTTCTGCCCGATTGGATTACGTTCCACCTGTCAAAAAGGAAAAAAAAAAAAAAAACGAATAGTAGAGCTTCCCTCTTAACCTTGTACGCCGCCCGCTCGCCTCGCGACCACTTCACCACCGATTCGGTCCGGATAAAGTTTTCCTCCCTCTCTGTCACAGTGAGCCCCGTCGCCCACCTCGCGTGAAGCCCGGTGCTCACCGTGGCCCTTCTTCGCCACTTCGACAAAGTTGGTGCTCAAAGTGCATTGAAGTCTCTTTGAAGTTTAGTTTGGTCGCGAAAACAAGCACCGCTTGATAATTATATCGCATATCAAAACGACCCTTATTTCTCGTATATGGTACAAACGGAGCCTCACAAGGAGGTCAGACAGAGCCCAGTCGTGCTCCCTACGTGTCTCGAGGCACACGCGACGCCTAGCCATGCAAACGGCGACCGCGCTCCTTGCAACACCCCCTCTACCTGCTATCCGCAGCGGCGCCGGGCTCGCCCGCGGTACCGTGTTCTGGGTACACGCGCGCGCACGAAACGAAATAAAACGTAAAGAAGCGCTTGACTCGCACCTGGTATGAACACGAGTACAAGAAGGCGCTTCTATTAACGAACGCGGTTTTTATTCGAAAATATAAGCTGTACCGGGACATTTATTTTTTCGCCAGAAATGGTATACTTTGATAGAAAACGTCATATAACTTGAGTTTGGTGTGCCCTGATCACCTCGTGTTACTGTTTCGTACCGTAAACTGGAAAAAAAAAGATGGTGTACCGTTTTGTATTTTTTCGCAAATGATACGGACGGACATGGATGTTTCAATATAAAACGGTATACCTTGACAGAAAATGTCATCTAACTTGGGTTTGGTGTACCCTGATTGCCTGGTTTGAGTTTTTTGTACCGTAAACTGGCCAAAAATCGCTGGAGTACCGTTTTTTGTCAATTTTTCCGTTAGGACAGGAAATTAATTTTGCTTTTGGATAACAATAGGTAAACCTAGGGAATATATGAACATCTCAAATATTTCTTCTCTATCCTTGCATGCCCTGGAGAATCCCCATGATCAGCCCCCGGTTGGCACGGCAGGCGACACGTTTAGCACTATTTATCGTAGTGGCTATCGGGGATACTCTATACATCAATTGCGTCCTTGAGAAAACGTGGCCAAACGGGTTCGTTGTCATACACCGTACGTGATTTGAAACCAATATTTGTATGTCAGTAGATGTGCCATCAGTTTCGGCATAATGAAATCCAAGCGCGAGGCTTTGGGAAGTAATAGCTTTCAGACGTTTATATGGCAACAGATGTGCGTGGCGAATATTGACCTCCCTCGACTACATATCATGAGATATGTTTGTCTGATAGTGGTAAGCAAGGACGCCTTTGTGTACCTTTTGCCAACAAAGTCGTTGGGAGTACAAAGTTCTGCCAGTTCGTCTCGAATTAAACATGAGATCGTACTATTAACATGTCGAATTGAATAAATGAATATAGCATTCTCCACCAGAGGCAAAACGTAGCTCTGCGAGCATTTAATAAATTTTGAAATACGTCAGCTGTGAGTTCGACTGATTAATTAGTTGATACTCAACTTTGCAAGCTGCGTAATACTCCTCGTCTACTCGAGCATTTCGAGCAGCAGGTGCCTATTAAACTGATTGGATGTCGTTCAGGTGAATCTGGTGCCTTGTCGCTTGCGAGTTGGCGCCGAGGTACACTTTGTTTTTCCTCAATCGGTTGCCGTAAGAAACAACCCGATGGGGATACACGAGAGCCAAAAATGCATAAAAAAACAGGTGACCCTTCCTCCTTAAACGATGTGTAACGCTTGGTAAATACGTGTGTTGAGGATTGCCAGACTAGTAGACAATAAATACCTCGTCAAAGCACAGTGGTCCGACTTACATACTTTTCGTTTAACAAAGACGACGCCATGTTCTCCGGGGAAATACTGGTATTACGTATATATGATACAAGAACTACAACGATTAAATATATCCACCGCGGCATGCCCTGAGAAAGCAAGCCTCTACTTTACGACACGCCTGTTGTTCTTCCCGCGGCGGACGACTGAGGAACGCGGCATCCTGCTTCCTATAAAGTAGCATGTTTCTCGATCGTGAGCCAAACAAGACCTAAGAATAGTTTCGATTCCGTGCGAGACAAGCCCATAGGGTTAGCCCCTGACGCTACCCACAAACACGACCACGACGAAACACGGCGATTCCGAGAACAATAACGGTGGCACTGCTGCTCCGTGTCAAAAATCGCGTCTAATCACTACGATGCATCCCACTCATGGCGAAACGTGTCGTTGACGGCCTCAACCCTTGCACCCAATCGTCGGCTAAGCACCTATGCGCCAGTCGACCTCACGGCATTTGGGACATCCATTTGCTCTTGCCCACTTCTTCAGGTGTCTGTTCGGGGACTTAATGATAGAGAAGCCCGTATCTTGGTCCCAGGGGCAGCATTCTGCCCGCGCCCACTGCAATATATCTAGGCGACCTGTTAAAGCGGCCTCAGTGCAAGTTTGTGCATTCCAGGGGCAACCGTTACGCCGCGCCCATTGAAGCATTTCGAGGTGACCCAGGCGCGCAGCTTCCGAACACGTTCCTTCGTCCCAAGGGCAGCCGTTCGCGCGTGCCCATTTCAAAATATCAAGGTGACCTCTGGCAGCTAACGAGGAAGAGGTGAGCGCATCCCAGTCGCAGCAGGTTTTTTGTGCCCATTTAAGCACCTCGAAGTGACCATTCCAAGCTGCAGCGGTACAGACACCCGAATTCCACTCGCAGCCGTTGCTCCGAGCCCATTTAAGAAGCGCGAGGTGACCCCCCCTGCTGCCGCCCAACCCGTACTAGCATCCCAGTCGCAGCCATTAGCACGCGCCCACTGAACGATGCCCAAATGTCCTGCACAGGCAGCATTTCTGCATGTGTTGGTGTCCCAGGGATAACCATTGGACCGTGCCCACTGGATCACGCCCAGATGACCTCCGGCGGCAGCCTCTTCGCACATACCAGACGAATCCCAGACGCCGGGGTTGTCGTGCATCCATTCGAGGATATGAAGGTGCCCCGCTCGAGCAGCATATGCGGTAGCTTGCCGGCACCCGGGCCAGCCATGGGCCGTCATCCACTTCAGCGTATCCAAGTCTCCCTTGTGAAACAGCGAGTGGTAAGAGCTCCGTCCCCAGGGGCAACCTTGGTTTCTCGCCCACTGGAGCAGCTCCAGGTGTCCACCAGCCGCAGCATGCTCGCATGTTCGATAATCCCAATCGCAGCCGTTTGCTCGCGCCCACTGAACAACGTCCACATGTCCACCAGCTGCAGCCAATGCACAGCAGTCACCCTGAGAACCAACATTTTTCCTGCGCGCCCACAATGAACGTCCTCGCGTGCTGACAGTTTGACGGTGCCACCAAGACGGCTTGATGTGAGTTGAGTCTCCCCAAGGGCAGCCGATAGCCCGTGCCCACCTCAGAATACGCAGATTTCCCTCTTCGGCAGCCACTCTACATAGCACTTCGCGCCAACCGCAGTTCTGGTCGAGCGCCCACCGGATCATTTCAACATCTCCGCGGGCGACGGCCTTGGAACATGTTTCTGCGTATAAGACGCACCCGTTCGACTGCGCAAACTGCAGAAGTTCGAGGCTGCAGTGTTCGGCGATACGTTCGGACACCAGGGTACTCTTTGTCAGGCCACCATCGAAGCTCCACTGCAGCTGCGAGACAGACGTGTCGGCCGTTATCGCTTGCGTGAGTTTTGGTAGCTTTCGCCAAGCATTTCTCCAATCCTTTGATACCTCAGCGAAAAAGGAGTACTGGTTGGACATTAGTTCGGCTAGCACGGCCATCACGTCCCCGTTAGCGTGAAGCGGAAATTTCCCTCCAGTAGGTTTAACGTCTCGTTCTTCTGGTTTGGCCTCGGTGTTCTTGTGGTTCCTGAGGGTGGGATCGTCACGAACATATCAGATCGGTGTCATGTAAACACAGGCTTGATCAATCGCGCGATATAGTTCGGGAAATGTTTTACTCACTTGAACGAGGTATGACCGAGCACGCGCGCTGCATACTAGACATGAGTCGTCTGAATTGAACTGAACAGAGGGACACAACTCCTGGCAACACATCTAGCACATGCAGACATAGTGGGTAGATTTATTCCTGGGTTCTTGCAACGTGCCCATCTAGGGCCATCATTCAAACCGTCAAGGGACAAGAGAAAACTGCACCCTACTAAGCTAGGATTCCGAGCGATCCTCGCATGCGCTGCGTAGAATGCTGAAATGCTCAACCGTGCAGCTTTAAAGCAGACAATGAGAGGAGGCGTACTATCAATAACAGTTGAGCTGCAAGCCTTCACACGAAAACAACTTCAGTTCTTTTTCGGCTAAGACGCTTGATGCGAGGTGCACATCTTCTCTTCTCGTGTCTCGGCCTGCGGTCTGCATAAAGTACGAGCGGATATCTTACTACTGTTATAAAAACGGTAGGTATAATTCAGAACCTTGTCTTGCAGCAGGGAAAACATCAACCTCAGCAGCAGCAGGAGCTTTGGATGTTTGAAATCAGAATAACATTGACGCAAATCTAGAACGCTAGAATGGTGACGGGACGACAACCACACGAGGTACGAGTTTGTAGCGAGAACTGTTCAGCAGGTGTAGGGATATGTGACTCCATCGCGAAGCACATCCGACACAGCCCATCACTACACGGGCAAATGTTGTTCACAACCATAGTTCACTATGGGACAGGCAGGATACATCGCGTACAATAGCTACGAGTATAACTGAATCGTTTGGTATAGAAGGAAATGTTGTAACCAGTGGAGTAGATACATTTTTGACAAAGGACGCCATAAACGGACTTTTACAGCAGACATAATACATAGACCCCACAAGATGAACACCGAAACGTGTCGGCCTCAAAAATGGTTATAGCCCAATGCTGCCCAAAACGCGCGCTCAGCCCAAATACATACCTGGTATACAGCAATTATGCTGGAGATATAATAATTTGAGGCATTTTGTACGTGTACGAGCAAACATACAACTTACCGCACAATTAGTGCTTATTAATAGACGAATGCGCTTTGTGGTAAAATAATATAATACATGGTTTGACCTGCGAAGAGGACAAGATTGACTCGTCAGATAGAAATATACTTATGTACCCAGTTTGTCGGGCATCCAAGTAAATCATCGCAAAGTCTTAATAATATGACTTTGCGATTATTTACTTTGATGCTCGACAAACTTAGTAACTAAGTATGACTTTGCGATTAATTTAGTTTGATGTCCGACAAACTGGGTACGTTCACTAAGTATGACTTTGCGATTATTTACTTTGATGACCGACAAACTGGGTACCTTCATTGCCATAAGTGTATTTCTATCTGACCAGATCATTTTGTCCTCTTCGCAGATCAAATGACTTGTATCGCTCATAAAAGTTCGTCCGTGCTGGTATGGCGTATCTGGCATCAAGCGCGTAACCACAGAAGTAGTACCAGTATGACGTTTGGAACAGAAGAAGTTACATCATCGACTCCTGGGAACAATTACTGGCATCTGAAGTGATCTCTAAATATGTGGTTCGGCTGATCCAGCAACATCAACATACCACATCGTGAAAGCTCCTGTTTTCGACAGTGCAGCGGAATTGGAATGAAAGAGTGAAACGAAGTTCCAGCCTTTACGTACACTCGTACGATTCTGATGTACATATTGGATGCTCCCCGTACACTGTGCAGGAGTGGGGGAAGTATGTTATACAGTCTGACGGGCTGCTGCAGGGGTGCATACCAGCTATATGAAGTGCTGTACGCCAGTGTTCCGCACGGCGTGACGGCGGCGGCGGCGGACCTCGTCTTGATTCGCGTAGATTTGCGCGTGCCTCGCCATGAAATAGGTCCGTGGGTGTCACGACACGTGGCTGAACATGGGAACTACGTCCAGTCGCCATCGTCGGCGTCCTGAATGCGCGAACCTATTTGATTTCAAATACCACACGCATACCTATGTAGTAAATAATAACCTCATCATACGTACAGAGTAGGACTGCTGACTTCCAAAGTTCACCGGAACCATTTTGCTGGTTAATGTTCGGCACATGATATAATTCTCCCTGCTATTTGGTCGCGTGTACCTCCAAATCACGGGTGTAGCATAGTCGTCATGCATGTAAAGATACAACGCCCGTAACGAGCTGTACACCACGAATGAGGTACGAACTGCACGGGTCATACGAAAGCAAACGAAGAGGATGTCCATACAACAAGCATAAAAACGTGGACGACAACGTATAGAAATACAAAAAACTCAAAAAGTACATCGAGCACACGATCATCGGCAAACAAGTACACCAGACAATAAATTATCCGTGGGTGCCCTAATGTTACCGTTGGCGTATTTTTGGAGAGACTTGTTCAACGCACCATGGATTGCTACGATACGGAAGTGACCGCGCTGGTATTAGCCGCTTTTGGGGTTGATTGGAGAGACGGAGTTCTGGGTCTTGACCGCTCTGCTATCCGTCCACGCACGCGATGCCGAAAATAACTGTTAGGTGGAAAGTCGTCTTGAAAATGAACGCCAACGTTTTAATCCACCGGCCAAGGCGATCATCGAAAACGTACTACATACTAGAGCCATATTTTGATGGCTAAAAATGCCACGTACATATGGATCTTGCGATAGGTGGGCGTGGTTCTGACAAAGGCATCGGAGGAGCAAGAGGCGTACCTGAATCGGGCTATCATGTTGACCCCCTTCCAGCTACCCCCAGGTTTTCCCATGTGTAGTCTCATCTGAACCGAGTTGTAACCTGTTTGAAAGAACGAACCGACACGAAACGTGGGATGTTAACAATAGGAAAACCAAATACGAGGGATGGGATGCATGTGCTCTTATCCGGAGGCGCCCAGCGTAATTTTCGAAGGGCTTGCACATCCCATTTTGAATAAATGTTAAGTCGCCGGGTCATTATTGGTCTATGTAGCGTTTCCGTGTATTTTACATTTCAACTACTCTCTCCCCCTGTAGTTTACCCTCCATCGCAATCGTTTCTCAAACCTCCGGTCAAAAAACGGGTCCTTTGTCTCCATCCCCACTTCGTATCGGTCGTGTATTCTGTTTTCAAAGCGAGAAGGCTCCATCCTTTTCTCCCCTGGCCGGCTTCGGGTATTACTGCTGTAGTACTCTGTAGGCATACGCAAACAAAACGCCATCAGCTGTAAAATCCATACACGTTTTCCAAACGCATTCAAAATATCATAACGGGTGGATTTTAGATCCCAAGGATAGTTTTAGTTGCGGCATTCAAAGGTAACCACAAATATAGACTACCAGGGGTGTTCTCTCCCGGATGGGGAGAGTTCAGATGCCGTTTTGAGTCCACGTGTAGATCTCGACGAGATATATTGAAAGCCTCCGCCTTCGTGTGTATCTTCGCTGTTTTGGATAAAATCGAGTTTATAATCCATTCCAGGGTGCGTGTACTACTTTGAGTGTCACGATGTAAGTACTCGATACCAATGATTTCTCCGTCATAAGACATGGTCCGAGCTACACATCATACGCACTGCGCCCTCCCGCAAGAGTGTTTACATGCATCTCTAGCGACGAATAGGAAGCAGGTTCGAGAGCAAGCCCTGCTGTGCTCCTGTTCTTTTCAATACGAATCAAGCTACAGCTGCAACGCGCACGCCGACTGGAGCGAAGAACTCGTAGCCTGATCTTGTTTCGTCAAGGCCAAGCGTCACCTGCTGTACGTAATTTTGAAACAAGTCATTTGTTGTCTGAATATAAAACATGGTTCGAAGAGTAGCTTCATTTTTCAAGAAGAGCATCGCTTCAGCTTGAACAACTACTACTCAACTTTCTTATGTTTCGAGAGCGCCTCGGGTTTCCGCCTAATAATCGGGCCGCGAGGGCCTCGCACACACGTCATGCGTCGGGGAGTGGGATTCGCCTCTCAGCCCGGGGACATCCACCGGCGGACCCTGCAGAATCTCGGTTTCGCGTGACATATTTCTCGCGGATACCTGAAATATTGACTCCGCTCAAGAGCATGCATTTGTTCTGATCGCTGGTGCATGATCGATCGACATCAGGTTCAAATACATGTATATGCACAGCCTATACCAGTACCGGAGACGCGATATGTGACCATACGATACACATTTGTTTTTAATTGGAGCCCAGAAAGAGCCATACTACTATTAAAAACAAATCCGCGATTCGTGACTTTCGTCGAGGCTCAAAATATGACCGATCAAGGCACGTTCAACCAGCGCGCACAAACAGTATCCTTAGGCAGGTATAGGGGCATGGTAGACTCTGCTTCGTACGCCGCTTGTCGGCAACGGGCGGATGCCCGAAGACACCGCCGGGCGCGACCCAACGGGCACGTTCTGGGCTCCAAAGTTCGGGAAAAAGAAGCCACCGACGAATAAGAGAAGATTACCTGAGAATCTCACAGGCCGGGCCGGGCGGACGTCCTGTCAGGTTGCAATCTCGTGGACCTGCCTTCCCCGACGGTGGGTGGGGTTGGAAACTCGCAGGCTTGGGTCAGGCTGTGGACCGTGATATTAATAAATCACGAGCCGGACCAGGCGCGGGCGGCCCGTGTCGGCCCGGCCTGACCGTGCCTCACTCGCGCGAGTTGGCTTCACCCAGTGACACCATTGCTTGTGAAGTATCGGATTTTTTACAACTTGAAAATAGCACGGAAAGTGACGTCTTCCAGCTTGTTCGGTTAGAACAGAAATGTGGTGGATGGAGACTTTTGTTTGGTTGGTTAGGAAGGGCCCTAAGACAGCTACTCACAAGAAAGTCAGCTTGAAAATTGAAAACAATATGATGGATGTCAGCCTAGCCCGTGCCTTACCTTTGAACGAGACCACGACGGGATTGGCGCCTTGCTCTCTGAGCGGCTGACACGATTAGCTCAGTTAAGATCGCATCTGAAGTAAGACTCGGTAGGAGTTGTTTGAGCAACACGGCTAACATTGATACGGTACCATGGTCCTAAAAAGGCCCGAATGTAGTGAAACTATTGCTATAAATGGCATGTAATTTAAATATCAGTTGCTCTCTTGAGGAGTTCAACGCGTCAGAAAAAATGGAGTTAAAAAGTGCAAAACGTGCATACTCTATCAATTAAAACCGCTGACGCCTTCCTGTGGCCGACCTTGGCCCGCGAGACTATTTTTTCTGTACTACTAGGGAAAACCCCTTCTCGGGGACGAAAAACTGAAAGCGTAACCGATGAATGTGTGCTGTTGCGCGAGCCCAGAATACGAAATTCAGTTTGGAGCAGGTTTTAGGCGTCCTGTTCGGCGGCGAGTACTTGTACGAGTATGCTGGCACAAGAGTGAGACAAAACATGTATCCTGGTATATTTAATACTCTTTCCGGGTGGGTTGCTTTTCGTGTAAATCGCCAAAAAATACAGTATAATGTTCGTCTCAACCGCTTACAAACGACTAAAATTACTCGTAGCATCCTCAATGTGGCGTGCGGCGTCGAGGCTCAAAGTCTTATTCTGTGTGCCATGGTCAACCACATTTCTTCATTCGTGGTTCTCAGTCTGCCCACCATAGTCTGACCATATTCAGCGTTTTGTGTTCCTTACTTTGGAATGTGTCGAAAAAACAGCATCACACGTAGGAGCAAAACAATGGAGAGGAGCCCTCACGTAGAAGTCGACCGTACGGATTCACGAGGTGTATGTATGTGTGTTGCGCAATTTGGCAGCAAGATAAGAAGACACTAAAGTGACAGTCAGCACTTCCTTTGACGCGTAGATGGCCCTTATTATGGCAAAAGTACCTACAGTGTAACAGCTGAAAGGTTGAGAGTTTTGGCGTTGAATATTTATTAGGGCGCCGAGCCCCGGCGGCTGGTCGTTGTTTTCATCTTCAATAATCAGCGGCCGCTTGTGGTGCTTCTTTTGGTGTTGCTCATTTTGAACTGGCTTTGTGACTCTTACACAATTTGCTGTACATGTAGTTGAACAATTGGAGCCATTGTTTCTTCACCGGAATATATTGAAAGACCCGCGCTGTATGCCCCGCGAATATCCGCAACGGTTTGTCGTGCATATCACCTTCGACAAGACGCAGATAAGCGAACGACACAGATAAAGCCATCAGCCACGACCCTATCTTTCGTTTGAGACTCCAAATATACGACGACGCCACAGCAGAGGACGCAAGGCATCGTACTACACCAAAACCATCACATCCGCAATTCGTCATCATAGTAAAATCAAGAGTGTTTGGGGCAACGTTTAAGAATAGAGATGAGGCTGCGTATGCCACTTTAACATGATCGATCACGGTGCTGCACGGATGATGTCGTATTTTGTTCATGTGCTTTTCGCATATATCATCGGTGGGGTATTTCACCGGTGCCGACTCTCTGTTTCCTGTTTCGGGTGTGCTATCCACATTGACGGCACACATTATGTGTAGTTCGGCTTGACAAATATTAGTGAGATAGGAAGGAACGTTGCGCACGAGGTAATACCAGAGAACAGGTACTTTTGAAACCACAGTAAGTACCCACGTGTTCCGAAACCTGGAGCGATTACCCATGCCTCTTATAAGGCCATGATGGCACCCAAGCGTCTCCTGGTCCCCGGCTTTCCTGTCACTCTAGTATTTAATTTTTTGATCGGAAGGTAATTACTCGGTATTCAAACACGCGGCGTTTAGAACTTCGACCGGTCCGTGCTTATCAGAGCGCGACTGTGACTTGAAGGAGGTTCGTCACAGCAGCTTGTGTGTATCTCGACATCGCTCACCCTCAGGTTTTCGACAGAGGCCTACACCTCGACTTAGAGGTGCGGAAGTGGTCGAAATTGGCCCAAATCTGGGTGCACATATTGGGCCAAAATACGAACCCCAACTGAACGTATGCACTTCACTTGCGGACAGCTACAGCTCCTCACAGGAACCTGTTTTTGAGCCAGCTAAATATTGAGGGATGTTCCTGATACGCGTCGGGTGCGTCAGCAGCGACTCACGAGGTGTTTTCGTGTGCACGTAATTGCAAGCGCGTGGCCCAACAAGCTCGCAAAAACGCATTTCTTTCATCTCAAGGAAGGAAGCACAGCGCAATGGCTTCCATCACCAACGAAGAGATTACCTTCACTGAAACATCGGCGTTCTACAGGCGGAGACATATCTCTTCGGTATACGTCTTCGAAGATACTGTCAAAGATGCTGCGGGAGGCAAAACTGCGTTCCATGTAAGTAAGGTTATTGGGCCCAAAAAGGGCAAAAAAATACTAATAATAATGAGGCGTGCGAGCGCGCAGTGCGAGCCTTTTTTTTCTTGGTTTCTCAAGAAAAAAACGCCTCTTCATAACGGCTCGGATACGAGGGTAGGGTGCCTTGCTTTGAGTTTCTCTGCATGTGTATGTGTGTGTGTGTGATTCAACATTTGTTTGGGCCACGTTTGACCACCGCGCTCAACGCACACGGCACAAATTCCAGTCCCGGCGGGCTCTGTGTACGCACACACACAAACGAACCCTTCTCGTGCTGGTGCGGTGGTAAGTCGCTCACAGTTGGTCGAGCTAGGTGCGGCAACGTGTATAGGCACATGTTTGTGCTGGGCCATTTTGAAAAAACACAGAACCAACAACAACGTAAAATATTGTAACGGTTTTTGCTTCTTGAGTTCTACCTAACGAAACCCAGCTCTACGAGTACTCGTAGGCAGACCGTGCCTGTCCACAGCAACGAGCGTTCGGGCCATGTCCCCGAGACATGCTGCAAGTGGTGTTATCAGGCCCACCCTCCTACTGATGAGGGGACGGAGAAGCAGGAGAAGATCTGCTGTAGTTGTTGTACAGCAGCAGTGGTGGCACTGCTTGAAGCTCTGTTGGACACACGTCAGGTTGTAGATTTGGTGTCTTCAAAAAATGAGTTCGGAACCAGGAAACACACGTACGAAGGGTTAGGGTTCACACACAAGCCGAGCGCACAGCGACGCTGACCCTGGCCTTGTGTGTCTTACCGCTACTGGTGCTGCTATTTTGCTGCTGGAGAAGCCCTGCTGTAGATGTCGTACATCAGTAGTAGCGGTGGCACCTGCTACCTGCTATGAGAAGTGCTCTCTCTTGGACAGAGCATGTCGGGTGCAGATTTTTCGTCTTCAAATTATTATGCCGAATTTCGAGTTCAAAACCAGCATAGGACAAAATCGAGTACGTGCACAAAGCGTTCAAGGGTTAGATTGACAAGCCGAGCTTACAGCGACGCTGACCCTGGCCTCGCGCGTGCTACTGCTACTACTGCTGCTGTTTTGCTGCTGTTGGAGAAATACTGCTGCTGGTGTAGATGTCGTACATCAGTACAAGCAAGTAGTGGTAGCACCTGCTACGAGAAATAAGCTCTTTCTGTTGCACAAAACATTTCTGCATATGTTTCGTCTCCAACTTCAGAATTAGGATGAATTTCAACCAGAAAATACTGATGTTGGAAAAAACATTTCAGGTGTGTGTTTGTGTGTTTTTGTTCTTTCTACCTGTCGATATCCAGCACAACCCGTGTCCGTGCCGACTCTTGAATCCCTGAGAGATACAATAGGAATACAAGTGCTGCTGCGGTCATAGTGCAGATTTTTCGTCTTCAAATTATTACGCCCGATTTCGAGGTGGAAACCAGGATATACACGACAAAATCCAGTATTTTTTTGTGTGTGCGTACTGTACTGCTGTGTTTTCATATATCAAGACCAGAAGAGGCCAAGAACATTTGATTTACGATATTAAGATTGGCCAACGCAGCGTAGGTGGATGTTCGTTCGTCTTGGTTCATCAGCACAAAACAGAATAATCCGTATTCGCCCAGCATGATGCATCGCAGATTTGACCACTGCAGGTATTTCTGAGGTCGCGCCTCAATACCACCCATTACTGGTAACGGTTTTTGTTGTTTTAGTTCTACCGAACGAAACCCAGCTCTACGAGTACTCGTAGGCAGACTGTGCCAGCCCACAGCAACGAACGTTCGGGCCATATCCCCGAGACATGCTTCAGGTGGCATTGTCAGGCCCAACCTCGTAGTGATGAGGGGACGGAGAAGCAGGCGAAGATCTGCTGTAGTTGTTGTACAGCAGTAGTAGTGGTGGCACTGCTATGAATAGAAGCTCTGTTGGACTACACGTCAGGTTGTAGATTTTTCGTCATCAAATTATGCGTGGGGAATGGGGAACCACACGAAACACATGTACGAAGGGATCACATACAAGCCGAGCGCACAGCGACGCTGACCCTGGCCTCGTGTGTCCGACTGCTGTTGCTGCTGCTGTTTTGCTGCTGGAGAAGCTCTGCTGTAGATGTCCTACATCAGTAGTAGCGGTGGCACCTGCTACCTGCTACAAGCTACAAGCCGTTCTCTCTCTTGGACAGAGCATGTCGGGTGCAGATTTTTAGTGTGCAAATAATGCCGAATTTCAAGTTCGGAACCAACACATGACAAAATCGAGTACGTGTACAAAGGGTACGAGGATTTGATTGACAAGCCGAGCGTACAGCGGCGCTGACCCTGGCCTCGTGCGTCATACTGCTACTGCTGCTGCTGTTTTGTTGCTGAAGAAACACTGCTGCTGTAGATGTCGTACATCAGTACAAGTAAGTAGTGGTGGTACTTTTTTTTTTTTTTTTTTTTTTTTTTTTTTTTTATCCATCACTTTTACTTCCCAGCCCACTCGTAGCTGGTAGGAGGTTTTACCCTCGACGATCTTCTGGACAAGCCGTGGTCACAGGTGTCGTCCTTTCTCCCCCCCGGTACGTGCCTTTATTTTTTGTCGCGCAATGGGTTCAGCATTCCCACTGCTCGTCGATTTTCATCGAATGTAGCCAACTCACGCTTTCGCGCTTTCCGCTTATCAATTTTTTACGCAAGAAAAAGTCCCAATGAGCATGCACTCGGTGGGGCTTGAACCCACGAAATTGATCTTGACAGGCACGCGGACCACCTACCAAGCCACCGGGGACGCCGGTATACTACTGCTGTAGCAATAAGGGAAAATATGGGCATTGTTATCAAAGAACGTGTTGCCTGATTTTCGTTTTGAAACAAAATAAAGAAGAAAACCAGGAAAACCAGGAAATATTTCACGGAGGGAAATAATCGACTTTCAACATCAAACATCACATCTCACACAGCTCTACAGACCTAGGTCGCATACTTCCTACTACTAACACTGGTATTGTGACTCCGTGCCCCTCATGCAACATGGAGAGCAGTCGCTGAGCTGACGCACGCCTTCGTTTATTCAACATCGCCCCCAATGTAAAACCAATTACTTCAGAATTCCTGATGACTTTTGAGTGGCACTGCAGTCGCGTTCGAGGGACAGACTGCTGACTACTGAGTGGTTTGTCCCCAAAACGGGCCTGCAGTACCACATGGTTACTGTGAAACCCATGGTTTGAGAAAATCAGCCTCTCCTACTTTAGTATCAACATGTATTCGGAGGATTGAAACCACCCGACAACATTCGCTCCATGACCTGTTACACACTCCAAACATTTCCGGGTTGAATAAGTCTTAGTGATGCGAGCGAGCACGATGCCTATAGGGCTGAAACATTACTTGATACTCGCTTAGCATGGGCCCCGCCTTACCTATTCACGTCTGTCTTCAATGATTTCCTGGCAGTCTGGGTACGAGTCACGGGTACAGAGGGGCTTCTTCTCCTGATCGCCGCGCTGCAGTGATCGAGGTTGGAGGGGGTTATTATCGAAGCGGAATGTTCCTGGAGTTAGTTCCACGTCAACTGCTGTCAAGTAGAAACTGAGAATGAACCAATATATAGGAACACAGCAGGTCGTATCGGACGGCAAGCCTTCTAGTCGTGTCTTCCACTCTGTAGAAATCGGAAGCTTCTTGTTGAATTTTCGATTTTCTCAAACAATATTTGAAACATCTCAAATGCACGAAATGTGAAAACCATGTCCTATATTTGAACTAGGAGCCAACACGAATCCAGAGCCAGTCCATTCCTCGTCACGATCGCAACAATCTTCCAAGTGACATCTACCCGTGGATCTTCATCCACAAGAGTAATGAGAAAATTCTGCCGACGAGTCTGCCGGCTGGCTCGCACAAGAGTGCAGACCGCGCTACCCAATTTTCAAGTCAAAAACACCCCTAAAGATCCCTTCTCCCTAAGGCAGTTTCCTATGTGGTTCAATTTTTGAGCTTCAGATTTTGACCCGATGGCATTTTCAGATACGAGCTTGACAAATCGAAAGGGCCTTCCTACGCGGAAAAATCAGATTTATTGTGCGTGTAAGGATTCGAGCAAACCCTAAGGGCCGTTCCTAACGAACCGAAAAAAAATCACGATTCGTGATTTTTAGGAATGCCAAAAGATCACGATCCGTGACATTTCAGTTCTAACGAAAAAAGCCGAAAAACGTCGCGTTTCGTGATATTTTCAAATAGTTAAAGTTCTGATATTTCAAACCCAACGTTTTTTGGGGGTGTGGAGCAAACTCTCGAGAGTGGGGCACGGCCAGGCCGGGCTGGGCCGTCCGCACCTGGCCCAGTCCGTGACATATTCGAATCGCGGGCCGAAGCCTGACCCAGCCTGCGAAATTCCAACTTCACCGGCCGTCGGCCAAGCTCGTTTCGCGAGATTCCATCTCGCAGGCCGTCGGCCCGGCCTAGCCTGTAACATCCCCAGGTCATTTTCGCGTGTGTCTTCCAGCAGTGGCTCCTCCTCCTGGAAATTTCGAGGCCACAACCTCCTCGTTAGCCCGCGCCCAGCGGTGTCTTTGGGTAGCCGCCCGTTGCCCACAAGCGGCGTACGAAGCAGAGTCTGCCATGCCCCTATGCGGACCATCGGATACCGTTGGTGCACGTGGGTTGCGTAGTGCCTTGATCAGGCGTATTTTGAGACACGACAAATGTCACGAATCGTGATTTTGTTTTTTTTTTAGGGAAAAGCGAAAAAAATTGGCGTCATGAATCGTGATTTTTTTTGTCGTGAACAAAAAAAATCACGATTCACGACAAAAATCTCACGAATCGTGATTTTTTTTGTTCGTTAGGAGTGGCCCTTAGGAGTGGCCCTAAGACCAACTGCTGCTTTTCTGATTTGGCGCCACGAAGAGTCGCGCTGGGTGCGCTGCCCTGCGCGTAGGACCCAAGCGTCCGAGCCCACGCTAACTGCCTCTAGTCTGGCGGCGAAGAGATGTGGCGAGTGCGCTAGAGTCAACCTGTCTTGGTATTTTGTGTTGGATTTTGTGACTTGACTGCTGCTGCTGCTGCTGCTGCTGCTGTGTACAGCTGCGGTGTAGTCTACGAGTACGTATCCACGGAGAGGCGCGTGCCGAGTGCTCTTCTCTTGGTCTCTAGGCCCGAGCCCGCGCCAGCCGACTCTAGTCTGGCCACGGAGGGACGCGCCGTCCGCGCGTCGGGCGCGAAGCAACGTCGCTATACAGCTGTATCACCATCCAACTCATCGATCGTTCTGCTGCTGTTTGCTGTCGTGGATAACATCTTGAATTTAGAGAGGATGCCATTTTTCGATTTGAAAATCTGATGACCCAGGTCGTCGGATTTTCGGCCAAAATCCGACGACTTGGGTCATCGGATTCTCAAATCGAAAAAATTCCGGTCGGATTTTGCATAATCGGACTGCATAAGTAGGGTCATTCGATTTTGAGATCGAAAAACACAAATCTGAAGCTCGAAATCGAACCGCATAGGAAACGGCCTTACTGTTGGATATCGTACGAACTTTCGATATATCGTTCGATAAATATATTTCAAAATTTATGAAAAAATTATATATATATCGAACCCGAAAAAGTTGGGAATATCGATACTAGTTTCGATAATTGGCTCACCTCCGAGGGATAGGGACAACTTTTCAAATTAAAGCATTTTTTTTTCAAGCGTTTCAGTCGATTTTTCTCCGCCTCACTGCCGGTCGAGCAATTTTTGCACAGCCAGATATAGGCGGCGTGTGTCGTGTGGAGGCAAAGGGCGACCGCAGGACTATACTGCTACTACCACTGCTGTGCTCTCGAGTGCTTGCAAGGGACGCCCTGCTGCTGTGCCGCAGCCTTTGGGGTCCACCATATACGTCAATGAAATTGTGACGAGCTTGACTAATGTCGATCCAAAATACCACCAACCGCACAGATCGAACAACAGCAGAGACGGCGGTGCGTGGTGGTGGTTCAGGCAAACGGTGGCGACAGCAGGCACATGCGTACTGTTGTCCTCTCGACTGGTTGTGCGAATTGCACTGCTGCTCAGAACAACAGCAGAGGAGTACAACAATTTTTTTCCTGATGGCGGTTGTTGATCGTTGTGGTCGATGTCGTTTGGAGTCGGGATGTCGTTCATTCATGACATACAAGCTGTACATGCGCCCGCGCCCCCAGCCCTGCCTACTATCCATCCTCGATGCTGCATCATAGGCTCCGATACATGCAACTAGTCATAAAGTACACCCCGGATATGCCACCTTACGCGCTTTATTTTGCCTGCTGCTGTTGTGCTGCTGGGCGCCTCCTTCTGCGGGAGGATGAGTAGTTTTTGTCTGGCGGCAGTTGATCGTTGATCGTTGGTGTGGGCGCGTGGTCGGGAGTCAGGATACACATGGATACATACATACATACGCCCGCACCCCAAGCTCTGCCTATTTATTATCCTCGATTATGCATCGTAGGCTCCGACACTTGCAACTACAGATAGGTACAACAGTAGCCAAGAGTACATCCCGGATGTGCCACCTCTCGCAGATATGCCTGCTGGCAGTTGGTTATTGATCGTTGTGGTGGCCGTAGTCGGGAGTAGGGATACATACAGTACATACATATACATACATGCGCCCGCAAACCAAGCCGTGCCTGTCCATCCTCGATGACGCATCGTAGTCTCCGACACATGCATCAACTACGAGAAAGTACAGTCGGCAGTAGCATAGAGTACACCCCGGATGTCTTATGCAGTTTTGCCTGGCAGTTGGTTGTTGATCGCTGGGCGTGTTCGGGAGTCGGGATACATACATAGATATACTTACTTAGATCTCGATCTCTGAGCGTGCTCGGTTGGTACATCCCTGGCCTCTCAGAGCTCCCACTTGGGAATCGCCTCCGTTTATTACTTGCCGGACCGTTCCAGCGGGTCTTTGTTTTCTTTATTGCTCGTCGCACTTTCAGTCCTTCTTTCATTTTTTCTTCTTTCGTTTCGTGTGCGTGCGTGTACTCCGAGCACGGTTGCGCTGGCGAACCCGGCACCGTCGCGGGTGTCAGCGGATGCTGGCAGCTAGAGGGGGAGTTGCACGGAGCGCGGTTGCTGCTTTCGTGGCTAGGCGTCGCGTGTGCCTCGAGACACGAGGGATGCATCAATAGACTCTGTCTGGCCTCCATTTATGATTTTGGATAGAGTACGTACGAGTATTTAAGGGTCGTTCGGGATTGTAAGATAATATTCAAGCGGTGCTTATTTTCGCGACCGGGCTGAGAGTCACATGAGGGAGGTACCCCGAATGAGCACCAACATTATCGAGCTTGCGTCGAGGTCCACGGTGAGCACCGAGCTTCACGCGAGGCGGGCGACGGGGCTCACTGTGGAAGAGAGGGAGCGAAGCTTTACCCTGACTGAATCGGTGGCGAGATGGTCGCGAGACGGGCGGGCGGCGTACGAGGCTGAGAGAGAAGCTCTGCTGTTAAGATTTTTTATTTTTTTCATTTTTTCTTTTTTTTGACTGGTGTAAGGTGTTCCACTCAGGTATTAAATTATCGCACGAAAGGGGACGGGCATTTTTTTCTTTTAGAAATTTCGGTTTCATTTTCGTTGCTTTTGCTGTGTTGCTGTGCCGTTCTGTGCTTTATCTTTCGTACATACATACACAGACACAGAGCATATCGAAAGAAGAAAATAAGTACCCTACCTGGGGTATGTACGTATGTACGACGTGTGAGCGAGCGTAGCGGAAAACCGCCCGCGACGCGAAGCATATGTGGCGTCCGAGCTGTTTTCTCCTGAAGCATGGCGGCAAGACTCTTGGCATTATCAAGTCGCCAGTTTGCAGCTAACTACAGGGGCCATAAAAAAAACAATATTCAATCATGGACCTCCGCTTCGCATACTTCGATGTTTCCTTCCTGAGCGAGCGTAGCGGGCGGCGTAGGCCGCCCGCGGAGCGAAGCACCTTGTACATACATACATACATATGCCCCGGCACACCAAGCTCTGCCCATCTATCCGCGATGATGCGTCGTAGGCTCCGGCAATTAATTGCAACTACAGTTAGGTATTGTTGATTGATCCCTAAAGGTATAGGCGCAGCTGGCACGGGAACGCGTGGCTGACTCCAGCCATGACACGGAACTCCTCTTATATTACATCCTCGCTGTAGAGTTGACTCGTCCCACATGCAGTATAGGGTTCCACCTGACGAGTGGCATTGGTGGGCACACATTACCCCGATATCCCAATACCCTACTGCCGGAATCCCTTTCCAGCGTGGAACTCCCCAATCTACCTATGGATCTTATATGTCGTGTATCTGAGTACAATCAACATCCCCCCTACTCAATATACACGACCATACTCATATCCCCCCTGCTCCTGTGCACGAGCAACATTCCCCTCAGCTCTGTACATGAAAATGTACGACATCGCAGGGCTGATACATCTCAATAAAAAGATCAACTCGAATCAAACTCAGAAAGTCAAAAATCCAATCTGTAACCCAAAAATCAAATTCTTGAATCAACACTCAAACCCTCAAAATCAGTATTCAAATGCTCAAATCCCCAGCCTCTCTGTTGCAAACACATAAAAACTCTCGAAATCCAATGCCAGGTAAAACGGCATTCTTCTCGGACTCAGTCAGGTAAAACGGCATTTTCCGCGGAATCGGTCAAACGATATTCAGTGGAATCTCGTCGACTTAGTACAGTGATCTCCGGGGCCCTCCCCTCGCCAAACGCTACTGGTGTCTACAGGCACACTATCATAATCATTCGTATTGTCTCCAGCGCGCACGCTCGAAAAGATCAACTTGCGAATTCGGCGAGACTTCAACTCCCGACCCACCCTAGGGAATTATATAGCACTACCTGCTAGACCACTCAGTCAGTACTGACTTTGAACAAAAGCACAAATTTTCAAGAACCAAAAAAAATCAAACTCTCAATTTCCGAAATACTACCCAAACCTTCCAAACCAGAAAACATTTCCTATGGACCGCACACGCCCCCAGGCGCTTCATAGTCTCTCTTCAACATTATCCAAAAACTCTCCCTCTATTTCATGAGGAATTAATGCAAATCATATAAAATATCACAGTAGTCCTACTCATCAAAATAAAAATTAAGCCAAGGAAATAAATGCCAGAGATCGCAAGGAACCCCGATCCTCCGGACAAGGGTCTCCCCTTGTCCCCTACTCCCGCCATAGATACACAGATCGCGACGGTAATGCGAGATAGCATACATTCCTTCACTTGAATTTTATTTGACGTGGGGACTACTCGAAAACACCAAAAACTCTCGCGGACTCCAAATCGACCAGAAAAACAACTCCAAAATACAAGCAATGAAAATATTCATCTAGTTTCAAAGGCAACCACATTTCAGTAAGAATCACCCCCCCCGAACACTACTGCTGTTGCCTCCGCCGCGGCTGCCTTTCCGTTCGGTCTCATGGCGTCACCGCAGCTCGGGTCATCCAGCTATTCCTCCTGGGTGAAATCAAACGTCGCCTCCGCAGCATTGACCCGGCATGCAGAAGGGATGGGACGTGCATTCGGGCGATTAGGTCTACACATGCACTGCTTGCAAACTCCTCTTTGGTATAGTTGAGTTCTCAAATGCTACTGCAAATAAACAGCTACTTTTCAACGAGAATATATGGTCCCACATCAAACCCATGTATTCCTCGACCACTATATATGCTGCAGTACATACTTGATGAACATATACAGCAGTGCCAAGTAAACCGTTTTCGTCTCAGCTCACATTACCATACTACTTCTGCTGCTGCTGTACTCGAATAGTATATTACTCTCGTCCGCAAATAAATATCTTGCCTTTAGCACGTAACAAGTGGCGCGGGTCGTGCTACACACCAACCCAACAACTCAAAAACGAGATACCCGCATACAAAGATGTAAATATGTGAAATGCCGCAAACAGACGTGTTGCTGTAGTTGGGCACAACGGTTCATCACATACACCTCTTCCTGCTGTACTCATGTCGATGCTCAACCAGAGCCCTCGACCAGTCAACCATAAAACAGACAGACGTCATAGTCCTACAGCAGTGCGTCTCCAGAAAAACTTCAGTGAGGGAAGCTATACGTATACGTATACGTATACGTCTGTTCATCTCATTTCATTTCCAGTATTCCCAAATAAATCTGAACCTCCAATGTTCGCAGATTCTCTCCTACTCTCAAATCGATACACAATCAAATTAGAAACGAAAATCACCATAGCAGTCAATCAACAAAGCCAAACGTGCCTGGTGCGGACGTAAGTCCTTGCCGGTGGCGCCTCGGTCCCTTCTCTTTCCTCCTCTCTCTTGGGGCACCGCATCCCGAACAGATGATGATGCAGACTCCTCCCCCTGCGCCCATCTTCACGCTCTCCCTCGACTCCTTCCTCGGGGGCAACGTCCCCCCCATCAACCACCTGCGGGCGTGGTGCTTCAGCAGTCCAGGCGGATTCTGCCAGAACGCTTTCAGCGTCGCTCCCGCGGTCTCCACGTCTCCACCGTCCCTCCCGGCTCCAGCCGGCCAAACTCTCTCTTGCATATAAAAATATACGTTCTACATTTATGTCGCCAGCGCGCAGCGAACCCACAGGTTCAGGCAGATACCTGGCTATCCCGGGGTGTTGCAGCAGCGACAGTTACGCGGCGGTCGACACGACGGCGGCGGTAACGGTGCTTACTGCATGCGCTTCATCGTCGCAACAAAAGTGCAGAAATCCTCTGACTGCCGACGTTGCTGACGGTGCTGCTGGAGCTGCTGCTGTCCCTGCAACTACTACTCTCCAGCGCCTTCGCCACCAGTGCCAAGCGATTCTACCAGGTCCGGCTCAAACTTGGCCCAGCTGGGATCGCTGCTGCTCTCCTGGTGCGGCATCTCCTCACTCTTCTCACACACACGTCCTTTCGTCCAGGACCTCGATATCATCTTCAAAATACACGCACACGCTGGCTCCCTCACGAAGCACATAATCTAAGAAGAAAAGACATGCTGGAAGCAGGTTCCCCCCTCTTTGGGCTGGCCTGGGCTACGCTTGCCAATAGAAGATCACCGGTATCTCACTAGTGTGTTGATTGATCCCTAAAGGTATAGGCGCAGCTGGCACGGGAACGCGTGGCTGACTCCAGACATGACACGGAACTCCTCCTATATTACATCCTCGCTGTAGAGTTGACTCGCCCCACATGCAGTATAGGGTTCCACCAGACGAGTGGCATTGGTGGGCTCAGCGACCATAGGTAGGGGTCCAGAAATATATATACCTGGTAGATTGTTCGCGCGAAGCGCTAACAAAATAGAAAGGCGTTTTTGTCGGGCGAGCTACAATACCAATCACTTGAAAATAGTGGGAAAAAATAAGAAACCGGAATGCTGGTCGAGTCCGAATTTCTTATTTGTCAAAGGTACGTTCTATACTGAGTTCAGTATAACCGCATTCAATTTTCTCATTTTCCTGTCATTTACTCTTACAGTGGGCTCCTTTACCTGTGTTCTGGTGGAAGGCAAGATTCTGTTTTCAGCGTCAAAAGTCGACTTCATGTATTAGTGCATATCTGTTCGAGATAAAATCCGATTGCGAAACGGTTTTTCACGTTCGATTACCTGGTACTTTCCGGATAGACTGACAGTACCGGTATATTTGTTGCAGGTGAAGGGCTGCGGGGATGTCGTCGCAAAGATAGGCAACAAAAAACTAGAAAATTCATCCTGTACTACTGCAGCTAGCTGCTGCTCTAGAATTTTATCTCTGAGGACACAGAAGGATCACACATGAGATACTCTACGCAACGTGACCGATGGAAGTGGTATCTCGTATAATATACTACTATGTTAAATATGGATGCATGGAGAGTTGTCTGGTGATGTAATGACGAAGTTCACTGCATTTTAGACAACACACAGAACGCAGAGTCATCGCCTTCGGTCTTTTCCAAAAAAACATACAATACACGGAAAACGTCAAAACGTGTGTTAAGAACAAGACGGTTTCAATCGCAAAATGTATTCAGCAGCAGCCAGTGCTACACCAAATCCTTCACGTTAGCCCATGTTAAACGTCAGTGGCAACTAAAGAGAATCGCCTCTGCGACTACGCCAGCCATATTTAGAGTCGTCGTACGACCCACGGACGAAAGGGAACATGCAAGGAGGAAATTCAATTGTCCTCTGCGTTTCGGCGAATACGTTTTCCGTCCCTGGGCCAGGGTCAGCAGGCACGATGCGCCGTTGCTCGTCCAATTATGGGTCCAGGGTCGATCTGAGACCACCCACCCTTGCGGTGCGTGCACTCCTGGTAACTTCCGGGTTCCTCCATCGGTGTACGACCGCCATCCCCTCCGCTCACCCCCCCCTGGCGATATCCATCCGCAATGCGCGGACTCAGATATTTGCCCCTGCCCCCACCGTCCTGGCGGCGACCATGGATGGCGCCAACGAATCCCGCATTGAGGGGTTGGGAGCAAAACTTCGAGGTGTTGATAAGTCCCAGGCGAAGAAAGATGATGTTTCAGGTTTTAGTATTATTCTCCCGGCAGAGTAGATACAGATGGAAGTGGCCCTGGTGGGGATCACGTACACCCACAGAAGTAACCACCAAATAATCTCATAATAAGCCAATATACCGAATAGTCATGAAACCGTCAAATACTGAACAAGCACATTCGAACACACTCCCTGCTTTTTCAGCAAAACAGCAATGACAATTCAAGATAACAGAACAAAACTCATCTCCATGATCAAAAACCGACCAAAATATTTCAAGAGGAAACCTAACCTGTACCTTACAAGCAAAAACCTCTTCCTCCTGTATTAAACTATTGCAGATCTCCTTTGCAACAGCTCAATGCCGTAAAAACAAAACAATCATAGAGATAGCTAAATGATAGAACTCGCGAGGAACCCCATTCCCCGAGACACACGTCTCCCTGTGCCCCCTACTCCCGCCACAAATTATCAGATCGTAGCTAACGCGAGATACCAAATATCTTTCCCTATAGTTTGCCCGGCGCTTACTATTCCCGAAACAATATCCGTTTTGTGTCAGAACCAAAAAGAAAAACACTCCCTGTTTCTGGTTCAGTTCACTAGCTATCCTTGTTCCCTGAAATACTTCACCTTCCCACTCGTGAACCGAGATTTTCATCACCCTTAATCATGAATAATCATATCCACAATTTTTCATCTTCCAACTCGCGAACAAGATTTCAATCACCCATCAAGTTCGGAAATACAATATTGGTGGTAGAATAACCCATCAAGAATAAGCATACCCTCCCTTGTTCTGCAACCAATAGACCGCAGTACAAAGACAAATCCCTGCCAAACTCAATGAAATCAGTATCCACCAATACCGCTGCATCTGCAATACACCTCTCAAGGTGCACCACGTACTCTTAATTCGCCAATCCGTCAACTAATAAATATCCGTCCCACCAGTCACCTTCTGGTCCTGTCTATACCACAAAGACTGTTTGATTTGAACATGAAAATTTATTTATTTCAAAACTCCAGGCAAAACAAAAGGCTACGTATACCGTCGAGTAGACGATAGTATACCTCCGTACCATTTGCGACTTTCCCGGGATTAAAAATATGTTCCGTAACATTCAGAGATCCCTCATCAGTGGTAAACAATACATATCCCACATATCACCCACCACGTACCCGAGGGGAAGAACGGTGACTACCACATAATTTTTATCCCGAACACGTCGCCAATGGTTTTTATCATATACGACTTAATAACCGGAACGAATCCACACCCAGTCGAAAATGACACATCTCCATTTGACGAACCTACAGTAGACGATACTATACCTTCTTCGTACAATTCACGACTTTCTCGGGACACAAAATATAACGCACACCATTCAGATCTCCGTAACCAGTAATAAACGATACATATCCTATATATCATCCAGCACTTACCCGGAAAGAACGATAACTACCATATAATTTAGTATTCCCTAACACGTCGTAAACGGTATGTATCGACTTTCCTTTATCCGGAACGAATCCAAATGCGGTCGAAAAAGACATATCTCCATTTGTACGATCAAAAACGTATTTCGACCGACAGGTGTATCCAATCGCAAGAGAAAACTACTCCTCCGAATACCCACCAGAAGTACTAGACATAACGTCCCGCCCGCTAAGTAGCCGAATTACTAAAAAGCTCCAGCTGGCGAGATACCTGTCTGTCCACTTCACGACCTTCCCGCAACATAAATACACACTTGCCCACAGACCCCCTCCAAACCTTTGAAATATGCGATATTCATGTATTGGTATTTGTCCAGTTGCTCTTCTGGGCCTGCCGACATCGAACACGGAGCGCATCGAAGCGCAGTGGATGTCGTATTCGGCAGTAACATTTCTAACCAAAACACGAAAATACGACTTTTCAACTACCAGGTGGGGGACGGGGGGGTACTCATCACGTATATCTTCCAGAAAAAGAAGTCCAAACAATACTTCCGTACGTATCATCTAGTATTATCGCACATTTCATACGTACTCGTACGTACTACGAATCAATTCACGAAATTTCTACCCTCGTCGTGAAAAGAAACAAACTTCACAAGGTAATAGTGGATCGAAGACCTACCATTACGAGTGCAGACGCTATCCCCTCGCCCCGCGTGTTGCTGGACCCATAAAAGGATCCAGCGGACGATCCAACCACGCCTGCCCCATCCACGACCTCCCGCTGCTGCTGCTGCTGCTGACCTTCCGCGGCTGCTGCTGCTGCTGTTCCTGACCTCCCGCTCCCGCTGCTGCTGCTGCCTGCTGCTGCTGCTGTCGTCGTGTGCACGCGACTGCTGTGTCACGCGACTTGTTGCCGATGCAGACGTGCCCTCCTTCGTTACTAGTACTGCTGCAGCAGCACCCGATTCCCCCCACGTCCGCTCCCTCGACTACTACCACACCGTAGTCGAGTGCGCGTATCACGTACGCGGCTTTCCCGACCATGCCACATGGGTGGCCGGGTGCACACGGCCTGGCTCACCGTGCGACTTCACGCGAAAATGTGCAGATATGTCTCCCATCCCCACAGCTCCCAGCCCCACCACAATCTCCCTGGGTGAGGTGCGCACGTAAAGTTTCGCACGACTTGTTATCCTCCGTGCCACTCCCCACGGAGGCGCCTACGGTTTTGTTGCTCCCACCGCAGGGCTTTTTCTTCTCCATTTAGCACGCCGTCGTATCTCCGGCCCACTCCAAGAGCACCAACACAGCTTCCGCTCCCTTTTCCACCGAGGTGGCCATCTTCCGCGGAAATGCGTTTACCCTCCCGGCTCCCGTTACCAACGTCGGAGTGTTCCGACGCTGGCGTTGAAGCATCTCTCCCTGCTCCAACTGCAGTAGATAGCTGTTGCTGTCTACCGGACCCCATCTGTGCCATCATCTCGAGGATCTCGGCGTGATTCGCCTTTCGACGCTCCTCTGCGTCGGCGGCCGCCCGCTGCAGCCCCTCGAGGGCGAGGCCCTGCTCTAATACCCTGCCCCGAAGATCTTCTACTTCGTCACCCATGAGCCTAGGTTGCCAACGTTGAAAAACTCTAGAGTGTTGATAAGTCCCAGGCGAAGAAAGATGATGTTTCAGGTTTTAGTATTATTCTCCCGGCAGAGTAGATACAGATGGAAGTGGCCCTGGTGGGGATCACGTACACCCACAGAAGTAACCACCAAATAATCTCATAATAAGCCAATATACCGAATAGTCATGAAACCGTCAAATACTGAACAAGCACATTCGAACACGAGGCGTGGCCACGGCAGTGCTTGAAATCTTGGTCAGTGCTTGCTGCATCACCCCCCTGACGACTCCGCGGCGACTTTCATGATCGGGAGCTATCCGCGTTTCTCAGACACCGAAGCATAGCTTTGAGGTTGGCTGGCTATCTTCCTGTTGATGGCAATGGCGAATGGAGAGTGCAGAGATACCGGCGGTAGCCCTGAATATGAGGGAGGCAACAAGAAGGCAAGAATAGTGTTGCCACGACAGCGGTGATTGGTTGTGGCCCGAAAACGACTTCGAAGCGTGTCCGCAGATTCAAGTGAGAAGCCACTCTTGTACATCCGAAAGGTACGCGCATTTGACACAGTTTACATACCACATTATAGAAGTTATATTACGACAGTAGTACCGCTATCTATTTGTTCAAGAAAGCTAGCTAGCCATCTCCCTGCCAAGAAGAGTACTCCCCATGCCTTCGCACGACTCGTAACCGAGAGTAGGCTGCTAACACACGCACTGAAGTTTGCAAGCCTCTACATGTTGTTTGGATAGTTTTACAAGCATTTATACCCGCCGCTCACCAGTATATCCCTGTCGCCTGGTCCCATAAGACCCGCGACTTTGTCGTCCTAACCAAGGGCGAGACCGATCCACTCGTTGCCTGGTCTGGCTCCACCTGCAGCGTCGTTACCTTCATCATCAGTGTTATCTGGCGATCAAACGGAAAATTATGCGGTCCACGCCAGATGAGCGAATAAGACAGCGAAACCGAAGTCTCAATCACACGCAAGGGCTACACAATATCGTTCGCTTGCATCAGAAATGCCAGACTCCACCATACGCGAAAAAAAAAGTAGAATATTTACACGCATGCCGCCATCCTTACGTTAGAGCTCCGGCAAACGACAAATGACTCACCTGCTCGCTTTGCGGTGTTGCCCGTAAGAAGGTCCTCGTTGTTGAAGTCGCCATTGCCTCCGCACCATCGTCCAGCGGTGGCTTGTAAGATTCCGCCTGCGGATGATATATATGCCCAGCAACGCTAAATCATCGAAAGACGGTTCAGCAGACTCTGACCGTGTATTGTCTTGGCATACACGCCCCCCCTCCCTCCCTCCCTCCCTCAGCAAACCCTCCTCCTTCCTGGGCAGGACGCTCGCCTCTACGGCTGCATGAAATCCCTCGTCACCGTCTGCTGCGATTTCCTGCAGGTGGGAGATAGGGCGCCGGTTCCGGGCGCTGCGCCCCGGCCTGCGGCAGTAGATATCGCATGTCGTTCTGTGCAACGCTTTCTCGTCGCTTGCCCGGCCTTTCATGACACAGGTATTGGCGGCGACCTGGCGTACAGGACAAAGGCACCTAGTGATGTTTCCCTCATGATCTTGACCGCTCCCCACAGCCCGACCAGCTGCGCCCGAGCTTCCCCGTGACAGAGAGCTTCACGCGCGGAGAGTAGCTGGTGCTATACAGGCGCACCTGTTTCGCGGATAGGGCATATACGAGACCTGTTTCGTGGAGAGGGGCGTAGACGAGGGCGGGAAGGACGAGGGTACTTCTGTGTGTAGCACTTGAGGGGCGCTGGGCGTTACGGTTACGTATTGCACTACCGAAATATTCGATAGAGCTTTGACCGGCCACCGTATTTCCTCGATATCTTTTAAACCGGGGGCCAGGTCCTCAGGTGCAGGGAACGCAGAGGCGAGGCGATGGCGCACTTCGAGTCGACCATCGTTTTGCACAGAACGATCGAGTTGAAGGTATCATATAACCTTAGTCCCGTGGTGTGTCATTGAGACGAGCGCTCGTACAGCGGGAGGAGAACGGAATGGCGCTGTTCGGCAACTGCTTCCCCAGCAGGCATGCCGTCATGGCGGCGTGTTATCGAGACGACTATGCTACCAACTTCAACTTAGCGAGCGCGCGCAAGTGCAAGGTATTCGCCGCTTCTACGCCGCAGTTGTTGAAAGCCTGCGCAGCATCCGTTTTGATCGCGATGCTAGTCAGCGCAAGGGGTCCATCGAGCAGAAAGGCGGTCGCCGTGCAAGTTGGTGCAAAGACAAAAAAAAGAGTGCAGGTACTCCTGCCACAAAAAAGGGACACAGGAAAAAACGTACCCAGAAATTATTTGTCATGGCACTCGTGGTCGGCTACGCTCACCTTAGTCGATCCTCGAGAGCAGTAGGGAACGTCTCCTGTGTGAACCCAGAAGGGACCCTCTGCAAGTGGAAGAGGAAGGGCGTGCCGCGATGGGGGAGTGAATTGATGGCCGCCACGTTTTGCCCCCGATTCGACCATCTCCCACCCGCGTCTACACCAAGAACCTCCTTGTCCACCCGGTTGGTCGCTCTTACGAAGGACATGGGCAGCAGGGGCTCAATCCCCAGCTTTTGGAGAAGAACGGCAGGCTGGATCACGGCGGTCAGCTCGTTCTCGATGTACGCTGATCCCCGTTGCCTCCTGAAGTAAAGGGCGGTCAATACACGAGTCATCTGGGGATGGGTTCAACAAGCGAGACGGACGACGGACGACCGGTCGAGGCGATGTCGAGTCTTGTAGAAAAAACAAACTGCGTCACTCGTTCTGACGAAACAGGCAAGTCTGCTCTTGACCACCGTGATAACACTGCCACGTTGGTACCGGTAGTTGTTTAGCTATGCTCTGGATCAAGCCTGTAACATAAAAACAGAGTAATACAACCCCCAGTTCACCTGTGAGTACAACAGAATGGGCGGCTTCAAGCCGTTGCCCCCATAAATCCTGAGCCTGGTCTCGTAGGAGAGCTCGAGCTGCCTGGTCGGCTGCTTCCTGCTGCTGCCTGGTCGGTTGCTGTTGCTGCTGTTGCTGCTTCTGTTGCTGCTGCTGCTTCTGCTGCTGCTTGCTGTCGATAGTGCTGGCGCTGGTGCTTCTGGCTACAGCGGCCTTCCCGTTGAAGTCGGCTGCTTTGCGGGTGCTGCTGCTGGAGGCCGTTGGTACTCTTCCTGGCACTGCTCCTCCTCTTCGGTGTATGGAGCCTGACACGGAGAGCTCTGACTGCTTGGTCTGCTGCTGCTGCTGCTGCTGCTGCTGCTGCTGCTGCTGCTGCTGCTGTGCTGCTGCTGCTGCTATGCCGCTACTGCTCTGCTGCTGATGATGTGTTGGCGCCGCGAGAAAGGTGCCGCTCGTACACGAAACTTGACAGTCCAGTGAGCCGAATTCGAGCCTCGGGGTGACTTCGGGGTGATTTTGGCCTCTTGGCCAATATAAATCGTCGTAATCAAAAGTCGTAATCTATCTCGCTCGGTAAACCCCGTACATTATCAGGTATTGACCAATAGGAATGCGTCGTATTCAAGAAAAATACCCTACCTTTTGTCGCTGTGCCCATTGGTGGGCACACATTACCCCGATATCCCAATACCCTACTGCCGGAATCCCTTTCCAGCGTGGAACTCCCCAATCTACCTGAGGTGATATTGGGTTTCAGTAGTATTCGGAGGCGGAACATAGCCGGGGACGTAGCAAAGCAAGGTCAGCCTCTCATGCCAGGATATACCTGACATGGAGACTGACTCTGGCCTGCTGTGGTAAGAGAACTAACTGACGTACGTATGAGTGAGTACTAGGAGTAAGACTGCTGTTGGACTGACTATTCTGTGATAGCAAAGACTGTTGCTGTAGAAAATAGTACTAGTAGCAGTAGGACAGATTACTTGGAGACTAGTCGAGTACGTAACCAATAGCAGAGAGTGCTTCCCGAGAGAGTGACAGTCTAGAGAGGATGTCGGTAGTCAGGTTGTCGATCATTGGCCGGTAGCAGATACAGAGACGAGTAATATAGATCAGAGTATGAGCAAGGTAATGACTCTTGTAGATGAAAACCTTGAAGCAGTTAGGTAGAACTACCGACAGGAAGGACCATCTGTGGTTGCCCCTTCCTGTTCAGTCCACTTCTTGCCTCTCATCGCGCTGAGTTTAATACACGAAAACTTCTTCTTCTTCTTCTTTCTCCTTGACCTGGACCACTGCGTCTCTGCCTGTTCGAACTATCATCTAAACTCTGAAAGCTACCCTTCCAGTCTAAGAGAGTGACAGTTTCAATAACTGTTATCCTTTCAGTGGCGTCGTCCGGCTTTAGGACTTGGCAGAGCTAGCGTTCGACCGGAGAAGTAAGAAAACACGTACAAGTATGTCGTCGTACCAACCCAGCACGAAATCTGGAGGGAGGAAAGAAGACTCAGGACTCAAGCCCGTGGCCACGCCTAGGCGCTCCGCCAGGGTTAGCAGAGCGAAGGGCCCCGAAGTAGTATCCGATAGTGCTGGCAAAGGCCAAGCACCGGACGAGGTATCCGATAGTGCTGGCAAGGGCCAAGCACCGGACGTGGGGGGGGCCCACACTGCTGCTGTAGCAGCTGACACGACGCTGATGGTCAAGAATGAGCCTAAGGCGGAGAGACTTGCACGCCACCTAACTGGCAATGCACCCTCACTCTACCCGAGTGGAAGGAGTGCAAAACTGCCCAAAAAGGAAGGCATGAGCCCTGGCGAGGACCAGGAACGGCCCAAAGAGGAGGACGACATCAGAGAGGGGCTGATTATCTGGATGAGAATGTGGAATTTGAGAAGGTTTATACGGTATTACAGAGCCGAGGGGGCTTCGGAAAAAGTAATAAAGAACCTGCATTCTATATCAGATATGATTCGAGGGAAGCCAAAGATGCTGCACGCCGAGCCTTTGGTCCGAGATGTTTAAATTGTGCGGAAGATACACACTTTGCAAGAGACTGTCCTGCTGCATATATGAATCGATCCCAAATTATAAACCCTGAAATAGGAGAAGGCACACCGGAAGAGGTAAGGAGGCGTTGGCGAAGGTGGCAACAGCGGTTGTGCCAATGGCACGCAAACCGCAGAGAGGCCCGCGAAAGAGGAGAAATCTGAAGCTGCAACGGTAAGGAGGAGGTCGACTTGCCGGTAGCATAGCGGCCCCCGTTTCTTGTTTCTTTTCCACACACAGATCAAGGAGCGTCCGGGAGGAGGGAGTCCGGAGAAAGAGGGGGGGCCCTCACAGCATCATCGAATGCAAGAAAGGTTACGACGGGAGCCGCGGTGCACAACGCGAATCCAAGTCAAGGGGTAGGATACAATCTACCTATTAACGGTAAGAGTGGAGGCGTAGTTGGTTGTCGTCTTTCTGGAGAGAGCGGAAGTAATTACCCCGACGTCCGATCGTGCGCTTCCACCCTAGTACCACCGCTCTGCACAAGCTCCGTCACTGTTAGTAGTGGGCTAGCGGGTGGGCTTGGCCGTCCGGACGGCGTAAGGATACGGTGTAAGCTACCGAGAAAAACGCCAGTTCGAAGCAACGTTAATTCGTTGAGTGTGTTGGTTCAGAGTCATACCAAATATGAGTCAATGTCTGCTGTCAACAGGGCGAAGGGCACGCCTGCTTCAAATGTACAGTTGAAGAGAGAGATACCCCCCACCGATAACAGTTTTAGAGCCCGGGGAGGTGAGAATAGGGGAGCGACGCCTTGTCTACCCAGCAAAGCCCGCGAGTTTTCCCCGCCAGTAAAAGAGAAAAGCTCATGGACTGGTAATGTAGAGAATAGGGGAGCGACGCCTTGTCTACCCAGCAAAGCCCGCGAGTTTTCCCCGCCAGTAGAAGAGAAAAACTCATGGACTGGTAACATGGTAAGTGGAAACACAGAGAGGAGTGTACGACGCTTGCGAGCGAAAAATAGTACGGAAGTAGATATAATGCCAACCATATTTGAGCGACAGTCGGCAAAGCGACCGGAACAAAATGTTGATGTATCCAGCATGACCTCAAATACACCGAGCATTGATAGAAGTAGCAGCGTTCAGGGGGGAGAATTTTCGAGCAAGCCAGGAATGCCAGACAGCATATATGCACTCGAACCCAAGCAAAACCTGACTAGTGAAACGCTACCCAACGTTTTCCCACTGCGCCAGGAGGAGATCGAGAGTGGAGAACGAGCAGACTACCTGCCAGAATTTACGCGTGCCGTTGGAGGAGAGGTGACGTTGGACAAAAGGCGTCATACAACACGAGCTCAGATTTTTGGAGGATCCAAAGCTACGCGTACACAAAACTGCACCGTACTGCTGGACACTGGGAGCCCATCTTCTTTCATCCAACGCAAGGTATGGCAACATATGTTGAGATGCGGGGCAGCTTCTAGAAATGGGTTAACGGAAATACCATAAAGAAAATGGGGAGGATTTCATGGTATACCTTTAACCACAAACAGCAGAGTACGATTGAACATTCAGATGGGAGGAGAAAAGGGGATATCCTCAGAGAATGGGAGAGCACAGACAGTTTGCTTGGTGGTATATGCACACGTTGTACCAGATGAGGCGATGACTCATGAAGTACTTTTAGGACGGGATGTATGGGCGGAATTTCCAACCAGAAAATACGTTGACATAAACGACAAAGAAACAAGGGTGACGTTTACAATACGGGAGAGTGGGACCGTTGAAAACACACAAATGTATTCTGATTGGGTCAACAGCACAGTAGGATTAGTAGAAACTAGCACCAAGGGAGTGGTGGTTGCACGTTTTTCGGGAAAACGATGTACACTTCCGAACGGGATGGCATGGGTTAAAGTCGATATCACTAATACAGACGGCACGGCGGCGTCCGAAGGTATGTATTATATACGATTTAACATAGGCTGGTTACCCCGGGAAGCTATAGTAGAGGCCGGTACCTCTGAAATCCCGCTAAGATATACGGGACAAAAACCACACGTAATGATGCCAGACATGAAATTGGGAGTAGGGGGTGCACCTTTAGTCAAGAGTGATTTGACAAAAGCACAGCTACTACCCACCCTGTCGGGAGAGATTAATGCAGTAGAAGCTGCAGAAACGAAAAAACCTCGCGAAATCCCGCAAGAAGTTTTGGATAGTTTAGATGACGATCAGCGTGCAGCTTTTGTAAAATTGTGGCAAAGGGTACCACCACATTTACACGAAATAAATTTCGATTTCGAAAAAGAGTTGTGGAAAGTAGCAGATACTGACGCTCTGGCAGAGTTGCTGTGTAGTTACGAACATCGCTTTTCGCACCACAGCACTGATCTAGGACATGTCACAGTAGACCCGTTCCGCATTATACTGAAAAGCGATGCGAGACCAGTCAAACAGAGACCATACCGTCACTCTCCAGTACTGGCAGCAAAAGTCCAAACAGAGATCGATAAATTGGTGTTGGCAGGAATATTGCGCAGATCATATTCAAATTGGTCGAGCCCCTTGGTGGTGATCGCGAAATCGGACGGCAGAATCAGGATCACATGTAACTACAAGAGGGTAAACGCGCAGTCTGTCATACCAGTTTTGCCGTTGCCAACGGTTGACGACTTGTTAGCTGACTTAGGAGGAGCTCATGTTTTTAGTACGATGGATTTGGTGAGCGGATTTTTCCAGTGTTCAATACATGAAGACTCTATTCCCTTGACAGCAGTGTGTACGCAATCAGGAAATTGGGAATGGACGGTCATGCCGATGGGCCTAGCATCGAGCCCAGGATGGTTCCAGTCAATCATGCTGCGCGTATGCGAGGGGTTGGAGCGAGTGCGGTTATTTATTGACGATATAGTCTGTTTCTCGAAAAACGGAGAAGAGCATGTCAAAGATCTACGGAATTTCTTTGAACGACTCACCATCTTCAATTTGAAACTAGCACCAAAGAAAGCACACCTAGGGGTAAAGGTAGTGACATTTTTGGGCCACACAGTAACGGCTGAGGGGATAGCACCGGATCCTGGAAAAGTAGAAGCATTATTGAAGATGCCGATGCCCACAAATGTTCGCCAGCTGCGCTCACTCATGGGAGGGGTAGGGTATTACAGGAAGTTTCTACCTAAAATGGCCGCGGTCACAAAGACACTGAACTCATTGCTGAAGAAGGGGGTAAAGTTTGAATTCACCCAGGACCATACGCAAATAGTGCAGGACCTTTTATCGCAACTAGCGAGTCCCAAGGTACTGGCGTTTCCCGATTTTGCAGCAGCAATTTCCGGTGACCGGCCGTTTCAGCTGATTACAGACGCGTCTGCGGACGGGTTAGGTGCAGTGATAGAGCAAGACCAGAGCGACGGTACGACTCGCCCGATTAGTTTTTTGAGCAGATCGACGCTCCCAAACGAGAAAAACTGGAGCACCACCGAGCTTGAATGTGCAGCTATCGTGTGGGCAGTCAAGAAAAATCGGCAGTTGTTTTACGGTATACCATTCATAGTGATAAGCGATCATCAGCCGCTTAAAAACCTAGAGAGCTTGGCCACGAAAGTTAACCGCGTACAGAGATGGTTTGATTTTCTAAGCGCGTACAGCTAGAAACTGGTATATAGACCGGGAAAAATGAATGGAAACGCAGACCTTATGTCCCGATTGCCATTGCCTGCAACAGAGGAAGAAACCTGTGATAACTTACGTCTGACTGACCCTACGGATGTGGACGTTTACTTTATAGGTGCCAGTGGAATACAGCCGAGTTTGGGAAGGAGGGGCATCAGCCTGGGTGGGCTGGAGTGTCGAACCGAGGGAAGGAGAGGCATCAGCCTGGGTGGGCTGGAGTGTCAAACCGAAGGAGAAAGGGGCATCAGCTTGGGTGGGCTGGAGTGTCAAACAACTGGAGGGAGGGGCATCAGCTTGGGTGGGCTGGAGTGTCGTACCGACAACAGTTTTGAGGTGGGAGATAATGAGACAGAGATTGAGCACAAAATAGCGCCGCGAACAACGGATGAGCAAGCTCAGCTATCCTGGCAGTTGATGCAGCGAGGCAGAAAACGAGAATCGTACCAGTTGAGACAAAATGGAAGTCCGCGAGAGTATGTTATACGTGATGACAGCCCGTTAAGTGAACCTGACGAGAGTAAGGTATTCAGCGGTCAGCTAGAACCCGGTTTAGTGTTACATGCATGTCCGATGACCAAGGAGGGGAGGGAATTGTTGGGCTCAGGTTCGAAACAGGATGTGGCAGTAATAGACATAGACACGGGAGGTAGCAACGATGGTGCAGCAGCAGGCACAGGACAGGAAAATACTGCAGCAGAACCATCGGGACTTGCAGATGAGGAACTAGACAGCGTAGCAGCGTGTGCTTTCGGCGAAACGTTGTGTCAGAAAACCGCGAAAGACTGGGCGTTTGCCCAACAAAAGGATGATACTCCTAAGACAGCAATGACGTGCATAGAAAATCAAACGCCAAGCAATGAGATAACCGAGGAAGGGTTAGATCCGGGGATAGACGTAGTAGAGTTGAAACGGTTAGTATCGCAAGGGGAATTGATGGAGCTTCCGACCTCTGAAAAGTTACTGGTCCGACGCCCATCGCGTGCCCCTGATGATCGCCCTAACCGAAACCCAGGACAGTATGAGAGGCTGCTGGGAGATGAGCCGGTGAGGACCTATGTACCGCTGCTGCTTAGACCGTGGGTGATGGACTGCGCGCACAAGGAGGCAGTACACTTGGGAGAGAAGGTGACGCTTGGGTTACTACAGCGATTTTATTGGTGGATCGGAATGGCAGAGAGCGTAAAGTGGTGGATAAGAAGATGCTACACATGCCAAGCCAGGAAGAGCACCAGACAAACTGTACGTTGGCCTCTGATATCATTGCCAATACCCAGTAAACCAGGACAGATGGTATCGTTTGATCTACTAGGACCCCTACCGGTAACGGCGAAGGGAAACGAGTACGTCTTTCTGGTAGTAGATTTATTCAGCAGACACGCCGAGGCGTACGCCATATCAAAGGGAGAAAAGAACACGGAAGGTTGTGCGGCCAGGTTGGTTCACGATTACATTCCAAGGTGGGGATGCCCGCATACCTTTTTGTCAGATCGTGGTGCGGAATTTGTGTCAGTAGTGTGCAGGGCGGTATTCAAAATGCTAGGCTCAATAAAAAAGTATACGAGTTCCTATCACCCCCAGACGAACGGAATGGTAGAAAGGCTCAACCATACTTTGTGTCAGATGCTGTCTTATCTGATAGCCGATGATCAAAAGAATTGGGACGAGATGTTATTGCACGCAATAGCAGCACACAATAATAACGTGAGCAGAGGAACAGGATTGGCACCTAATGAAGTACACATAGGTCGGTACCCGAGGTTGCCGATGACTATATTAGAAGGTAGTGGCGTGAAAGGACACCAGAGCGCTAAAAGAGATCAGCTGGATTATCTGGAGTTGATGAGAGACAGACAAGTGCGAGCGTATAGATTAATCCGAGAGGAAGACCGGTTAATAAAAGCGAAGCACGAAGCCAACAATGAGAAAATTGATGCAGCAATGAACAATCAAACGAAATTTGAAGTCGGAGATTGGGCGTGGGTTTACGATGATCACAGCACCATAACGGGTGGTGGAAAACACGTGCACAAACCAGCTGAGGGCAGCTCAGCCAGAAAATCGTTTGCACTAATAAGTAAACTGGCACACTGTTGGACGGGGCCTTATAAGGTGTTATGTGTGGGGCCAGGGAAGATGAATGATGGCAGGGAGGTTGGACCCAAACTAGTACTGTTAGAAATTCGGAAGGACGAGCCAGGCCGGGGGATAAATGCGAGAGTGTCAGTACACCGGTGCAAGAAATGTTATAATCCTCACGAAGGGGCGACCCCACCGAGATTTTTACCATGGTCCATGAGCAATTACGTGCTGAATAAATACTCGGAAATTTCACCCCCGTTCCATCTAACAACGGACGATGTGACTGCTGAACTAGATACCCACCGCGTAACGCCCCGCAAGTTAACAAAACATCGACTGACGAGAGGGCTAGGTGGTAAAATAGCAGTGCAATATTATACGTACTGGGTTGGACTGGAACGACCCACGTGGGAGCACGAGGAGGAATTGAAGCAATATGGTAATTGCGTAGTAAAATATTGGGCGGGCGAACCCGTCCAAGTCAAGGGGGAAAATGCAAAATATCGTCGATACAGAGTGGAGATAGCTAGACGAGCTATCGCACGTGAAAAGGGAGAAAGACACGTGCCGACAGGATATTTTGTTTGCTGTGATACCAGAGAAAGGCCAAAATTGTATGCACCTGAAATCATTGGGTCGTACATATATTTCAAAATGGCGCAAGCAGGTTGGCAGCTGGCGAGAGTGGTCGGGGTAGCGGAGGACGCAGAGAACAAGATGCTCCCGCATACCATAAAAATGTTGGATCTGGGAAAGCAATACAACGTGCGGCTATCTCAGGAGACGTTGACAACGGTGAGCGAGGAGCGAGGATCGTGGTGCTGGCATGTACACCAGAGGACTCGGAGTGTCAAGAACTATGCTCCATCAATGGAATAGATAGGACGCGAGGAGTACAATGTAATAGGCCAGGGGGGGACGGCAACTTCAGTACGGAACGTACAGCCAGGTGGTTGCAGTAGAAAAAGGGGGGGGATGGCAACTTCAGTACGGAACGTACAGCCAGGTGGTTGCGGTATAAAAAAAGTAAGGGAAGGCAACTTCAGTACGGGAAGTACAGCCGGGAGGAGGTGGTAAAGTAAAAATACTTGGAGGAGTATACAGTTGAAACCAGAGTACAACAATTAGGGTACGTACAAAATAGGTTTATATTTTGTGATACGAGAATTGTAGTCGTAGGTTTTAATTTTTTTCTCGGGTCTGACTAACACTGTTGACTTGGTATGATTTTTTTTCTCGGGTCTGACTAACACTATTGACTTGGTATTTTTTTTCATGCGAGCAATATCACATGTTGATGTTGTTCCACTGCACGCCCTCTAAGTTGGCGACAGTGGACCAGGATGGGCTATTGCGGTGATATTGGGTTTCAGTAGTATTCGGAGGCGGTACATAGCCGGGGATGTAGCAAAGCAAGGCCAGCCTCTCATGCCAGGATATACCTGACATGGAGACTGACTCTGGCCTGCTGTGGTAAGAGAACTAACTGACGTACGTATGAGTGAGTACTAGGAGTAAGACTGCTGTTGGACTGACTATTCTGTGATAGCAAAGACTGTTGCTGTAGAAAATAGTACTAGTAGCAGTAGGACAGATTACTTGGAGACTAGTCGAGTACGTAACCAATAGCAGAGAGTGTTTCCCGAGAGAGTGACAGTCTAGAGAGGATGTCGGTAGTCAGGTTGTCGATCATTGGCCGGTAGCAGATACAGAGATGAGTAATATAGATCAGAGTATGAGCAAGGTAATGACTCTTGTAGATGAATACCTTGAAGCAGTTAGGTAGAACTACCGACAGGAAGGACCATCTGTGGTTGCCCCTTCCTGTTCAGTCCACTTCTTGCCTCTCATCGCGCTGAGTTTAATACACGAAAACTTCTTCTTCTTCTTCTTCTTTCTCCTTGACCTGGACCACTGCGTCTCTGCCTGTTCGAACTATCATCTAAACTCTGGAAGCTACCCTTCCAGTCTACAGAGTGTGACAGTTTCAATAACTGTTATCCTTTCACATCAAATTAGGAGTTTCACGCGGTTTCAGAGGCCGCGCTTGGCCGGGGTCTTGGTATCGTCGGGCTTCCCTGGTAGCAGCGAGCAGGTTACACATACAGCTTCCACTGCGCCTGGAGGTCCTTTTCGTGTCCATTAATATCGGCGACCTCTGTCGACAACTGGAGCAGGTGCGCATGCATGGTGTTTGTGCAGCGTTTTCTGGATGATGTGACCTCTCATCGCCTCTGTCTGCCCTAAGGCTTGCTCAGAATATTTAATCAAACCAAAGTACGGTCTTGTGATCCTGGGTCAATCCACGGCTTCTCGGAAACAAATGAATGACGCTTGGCTCATAGTCACTGCTGCAGTTGCATGTCACAAGTCAAGACATTACATCCAGTTATACAAGGCTCTGCGTTTCGGTTGCTCGTCGTGTCTTCACGACCGCCTGACGCGAGTATTCTATTGCGGGGGACCATAGTAAATAGGACCAAATATTGTTTGTAAAAATAGGCAAATATATAGGTTTGTGTGTCTTCCGTAGGTCCTATTTACTATGGTCCCCCGAAATACTACAGTACTGTAAATACCCCCTCACAAGTTTGTGGTACTCGTACATACAGCAGTACTCGCGAGTACGAACGGTCAGGTCAGAAGTTGGACCCACGTCTGCGTTTTATGGCGGTTGTATTCGTATGTACTGAACTGGCAGGGCACGCACGGCACGCACGGCTCTTCGTGGTCTAGTTCAGATTGGTCATATACTAGGTATGCAATATGTGGTTGAACACCTCAGTACGAGTGCAGCAGTACGACGGCTTTACATGGAGGTTTTGCATTGAAGTACCGTGAGTTACAGCAGCAGTACGTACTGGTATTAATCGTACAGCAGTTCGCAGATGGGCTGTGGCCACAATCTGTTATACGCATGTACGTGGCTACTTTTGGGCCATAATCAGTTATATACTACAACCAAGTAAAAAACGCGCTCCACGAGCAGTGTTGCGATGAAAAGCCATTAAAAAACAACTGCGGCTGAAGATAGCGTTTGGTCTCCAAATCTGAATTATTTTCTTTTTAGGGTACTGTATACGTGAAAGGCCGGCCTATTACCAATAGCAAACAGAGTACATGTCAAAACAACTGAAGTACATTGCACGTCAAAGATATCAAGAGGCATGTCAAGCAAGGCAAAACGTATGCGCTGTCAAGGGTGTAAGGCCGACCGAGTGTTCCCCACTAAAACCTAGTAGTTTGGTGTCAGTCGAGGCATGTAAATGCAAAGTTGTTGTCTGTCAAGGCGTGAAAATGCTGTCTCCTAACATCTTTGTCGTAGACGCCAAAGAAGAAGTGAAATCACCGTACGTATGTATGCATAAATACGTACGTACAAGTACAGAGCGTATTTGCGTATGTATGCATAAATGCTTGCGCAACGTACGTACAGAGTTTATACACAAGATTTGTGCAACCGAGGGACCGCAGACAGCAGACGCATACGCAATGAAAATGCAGGGTACGTGTGTGTGTTCTTCACATTAAACCGTTCTTCTACTCGTCTACATCCAGCAAGCCCAGTGTCCGTGCTGATTCTTCACCCTCGAAAGATACGAGCTCTGTGGTCACAGACTACGACACAGAGATAACACACCGTAATGCATTATTAATAATAGCCTACGCAATACCATGCCTTCGCACTATTAATAGGTGCGGCCGACATAACATACATACATACGCCAGCAACCAAAAAAAACACCATAAAGAAAGAGAAGCAACGAAGAAACCAAACCGAAAAAGAAAAGGAGAAGAACCCTAAATAAATAAATGAAGTGGGAAGCCAAAACTCAGACACATACCCGGAGCATGAGCCAAAATGGACGTGCAAGGGGGAAGAAACGGGAAGGAAAAAGGGAAATATGCATCCCGGGGAACACGTAACTAAGTCAAAAGAGAAAGAAGAGTGGGCCAAAATACGCTCGTCACCCACCCACCATGTAGTACTTCTTTCAAAAGGATAAGAAGGGGAAAATATAGGAAAAAATTAAGTCATGGAAAAAAAAACAAAGCACCAAGCCAATACATACGGAACGGCCGCAGCAGTTGGCGGTACGAGTAGCAAAGAAAAGTCCAACCTATTAGTCAGCCTTGTACCTTGCTACCCTGTCTGCGGTCTCTTTTCTTCTCTTTTCTTCCGCGGTTTCCCTTCTACTCCTCCCGTTCCCCCCCCTGCCCCCATACACTTGGACGGTGTTCCTTCTACCCCTCCTGCCGTTACCCCTCCCCCCTTTCCCTCTATCACCACCCGCAGCGGATGCGCGGCGCTGTCTACTCAACTTTGCCTCAGCCTCGTGCCACCTGCCCATGAAACGTTCAGCTGCTTCGAGGATTCCCCGGTACCACTTTCCCGTCTGTTTTGCTGCAGTGGGCCACAGTGCGGTCCCAACTCCAAAGACTAAAGGGGAGTCTACCGCTGATCCCTTGGAGGCTTTGAACACTCTAAGGTCCTCAGCAATGGCCTTAGGCCAAGTCTTGAGCTGCCCGCCTGGTTTCGGGCTCTCCCCACTAGCGATCGTCCAGAACATCAACCGACTGGGCAATCGCCCCTCATGTTGCCGCACCAGAGCCCCCGCAAAGAAGAGTCGTCGTTTATGGATGGTCAGTTTGATACATGCGCATCGTGTAATCCTGAGCGCCTTCGCGTACGAGAGGGTGGTGTGGTCGGTGCGTAGTCGGCGCTGGAAGCCAATGACTCGCAGAAGGACTTCGTGGTGGGCTGATCGAAGCTTGGCGAAGTGGTCCGCATTGAGGGTCTACGTCCCGCAACCGCACAGCAAGGTCTCAATCACCTCGGCCTTCAGCATCCGGACTTTCAGACTAAGCGATGCGTTGGTCCTATCGTACGGTTCCGGACCTTGCCGTTTGAGGCATGTCCGCATCAGAGGGATTCGTCGCTCGATTTCGAAGGAGAGGTCAGCGTTCTCGTGGAGAATGCCTCCTAGGTATAAAAAAACTGGGTCGTCTGCTTATACTTCTGGCCTGTAGGTTTCGATCGCGAGCGGTGAGGTGGTAAAACGTCTGATCCGATGTTCGCAGGAGCACCGTCTCTGTCTTATTTTCGGATACCGTCATACCTACTGCTTCGAAGACAGTCACGATGACTGTCATCATTCTTGCAAGGCCTTCCGCAGACTTCGAGACTATTCCTGCGTCGTCTGCATACAACATGCCCCACACAGCCCTTTGCACTCATGCCACCGGTTCCTCTTTTCCGACAAAACCCTGTCCTCTTCGAGATGAACCAAACCCCTTACGATTCATTCGTCTTTGCTGAGGCGTACCAGCACGATGTGTATCGCAGCGGCGAAGAACACGTTGAACAGTAACGGCGATCGTACGCAGCCTTGCCGCAGCCCCTGGGTTACATTGAACCAGTCCGAGTGTTCACCGTCATCCGCACGCACGCGAGCCCGCTTGCCTTCGTGAAAATTGAGAAAGATTGTGAGCATCTTGGTTGGTACACCAAGCCGTGTGAGTACCTCCCACAGCAGTTCTCGGTCGACAGAGTCGTACGCTTTTTGCAGATCGATGAAGCACAAGTACAGGGGGATTTTCTTCTGCCGCCCGAGCTCCTGCAACCGGCGCACGACAAACAGCACATCGACTGTCGACCGTGCGGGGCGGAAGCCGCACTGTTCTTCAGGAAGTATATGCTCGGTCTCGCAGTAGCTGCTTAGACGGGACGCAACGATTTTCAGCAACACCTTGCTTGCGTGAGCAACAAGCGAAATACCTCTGTAGTTGTTGCTATCAGTTCTATCCTTCTTTTTGTGAAGGGTTTTTATGATCGCATCTTTCCATTGCTGAGGGACTTCTCCCGTTACCCAAACGTTAACAAGGATACTGTGAAAAATACTGCACGAAAGCGGGGTGGTCAAGTTTCAGTACTTCGACCGGGAGACCATCTGGTCCAACGGCTTTCCAGTTTGACATACCCTTCACTGCTTCCATCATCTTGTCAATGGATGGTTCATTTCCAAGGGATAGTTCCAGCGGTCGTGGTGGCACTAGGCCGATGATCGTGGGGTCAAGTTTCAGCGATTTCGTGTTCAATAGTTTGTGGTAGTGCCTCGCCCATCTTTCACGAATTCGCGCTTGATCCCGCAACAGCGTGCCATCCTCGTCCATGATAAACTGTTCACTCCTCGCTTTCGTACCTTGCAACCCTACCGTACTCTTCAGGTGCTTGTAGAACCCTCGTTGATCGGAACTCGCGAGGAATCTCTCCGTTTCAGCGAGGTACTCTTCAAAATACGCATTGACTCCTGCGGCGACCACTTCCTGCAGATTCGCACAGGCGGATCTCAGCTTCTTCCACGCTGTACTATCGCGTGAGTTAGCTACATTCGATGAACATCGACGAGCAGTGGGAATGCTGAACCCTATGCGCGATAAAAAAATTAAGGCACGTACCGGGGGGGAGAAGGGAAGACACCTGTGACCACGGCTTGTCCAGAAGGTCGTCGAGGGTAAAACCTCTTACGAATTAGGCTGGAAAGTGAAAGTGATGAGTAAAAAAATATATATTTTTTTAAACTCTCGGGGGTAGACACGCAACAGCTGTCTCGCATCCTCCCTCGCTGTCCATGCTTCTTTGAAAGCGGCCAACGTTTCAGGAGTCTCACACCAACCGCTTCGGCGGTGGCGTCGTGGTGAAGGTGGCACCCCCTTCTCAACAGCATTCATGGCAGTTGTGGTGAAAAGCTCAACCATGCCAGACGTGTTACGAGGCTGGGTAGGTTGGTTAAGAGTGGAAACGACCCTCTCGACTATTCGGTGTCGACGCTCTCCATCGGATAGGAAAAGCTGCCTGTCGAATTCTCGGCGTTTTGGGGGTTTCGGCAATCTTCGGTTAGACGAAAAGTGACCACTAAGTCTGACCTTGCACGTACGGCCTCTATGTTTGGATCAAAATTTACCAAACTCAGTTGAAAGCTACAATTATTGATTTTTCTTGTCTATTCGTTTCTTTTTTTGCTCCTCTGGTGTTCTTATTATATGCGGAGTACGTATGTTTTTTCTTGTTCTCATCTCTCCCTCGCGTAGCCTGCAAGCCTGCAATCTACGAAACTCTGCGCATTTACCAAACTCAGTTGAAAGCTACAATTATTGATTTTTCTTGTCTATTCGTTTCTTTTTTTGCTCCTCTGGTGTTCTTATTATATGCGGAGTACGTATGTTTTTCCTTGTTCTCATCTCTCCCTCGCGTAGCCTGCAAGCCTGCAATCTACGAAACTCTGCGCATTCTCTTGTGTGGTTTCCTTTCTTGATTTGTTGCTTTCTTGCTTGAATCGATCTGTTTTGTTTTTTTCCAAGGCTTATCATGGTATTTCGGCGGGACGGCAACGGCGGTAACGGTGGGACGGGACGGGACGGGATGGTAAAACCGCCGTCAAAATGGTCCCACCATCCCGACCCGTCCGGTCCCGCCGACAAAATCCCTGACCGTCGTCACTTACCGTCCCGTCCCGCCGGTAAAATCTCTCCCGTTGGAAAATACCGTCCCGTCCCGCCGCGACACCGAAAAATTACCGTCCCGCCCCGCCGTGACACCTACAACTTACCGTCCCGTCCCGCTGTGATACCGAAAAATTACCGTCCCGTCCCGTCGTGGCACCGCCTCCGGCGGACATAACTTGCCTCTTCCCCTACAAGAAACATTTGCCGTCGTCTGTTCCCATCCATTCCCACCACGAACTCCGAAATTAATGAATACATTCCGAGTTGTACCAAACTTCAGTAGTAATTCCTATATAAATACATGTGTTATCATAAATTGTGCACAACTCCCATACTTTAAATTAAATATACAACAGGTAGTGGGTGTATTACCCAGCTTGCTAAATTGGGTATTGTAAGGGGCCAGGTTCCCAACAGAACCAACATGACCACTTATGTACGGAAATCCCCCAACGATGTGTCCTCGAGGTCGAGGATATCTCACGTCTTAGGGACTCTCGTCGACGGTAACCTGCCGATAAGAGGTACCGTAGCCCTGGCGTCAAGCCAGCTCTTAGAGGCACCCAGTGGGTACCAAGAGGTGCCCTCGTCCTGTCCCGGTGATCCTCGACGCAGTTATACAATATCGAGAAGATCCTATGCGGCTAAGTGTCAAAATTTCCAGGATTCTCGATGAGGCAGTCACCCCATCGAGAAGATCCTATACGGGAAGTGTTCCCTACCGCCAGAGCGGAGAGCACTACCAGTATTTGTCTCTTTGTCCATACGCTGAAAGGGAGTCGTGTTCCCATGTAAACTCAGATCCGCTAGGTCAGCGGACCACTGTCGGGGTTTTGAGCTGTGCTCACCCCCCCTTTCTGGTGACTCTTGTCCTACCTCCTGTTGTCCAAGCCCCACACGAGGCTTGCCCGTACTGCGGCTGTTCTCACGTGTGGATGCCGACGCTTACCGTCCCGGAGTCGTGGTGTTCGTAACCCCCGTGCAGCAAATAGGAACCAAACGAATATCAGTGGCGTCGACGGCAGGACTACCATTGAGTCTAGGTAGGCGGCGTACATCCCCAGCCGTGAGGACAGCAGACTTAGGGGTCGCGGCTTTAGAGTCACCCCACGGTAGGGGTGGCACTTTTTGGGCGAAAGTTTTCTGACCAATTGAGTTCCTTAAGTGAGGAACTACCAGTTAGGATAAAAAATTTACTCGTATATTCGTTTAAGGACTAGCGCATACAAGTGCCGGTCGGATGGCCCGAACGAATTTCTTCCATCTATTTGTATCAGGTGAGATATTGAGTTCCAAATGTGAGGAGCTCAGGAACGTCGGGTGCACCCATACTGTGGGATGGATCGCTACTTGATCGAAGGACAAGGGGGGGACAAGGGCGTTTGACACAGGAGCTTGGGTCACAGCACCAGCGCTCGAGGCGGAAGTCGTGCTGCTCACCAGGCGTTCCATAAGTTGCTCCGTCTGGGGCGAGAGCTGCTGTATCGCCCCAGTCAGGAGCAGGTCGAGTTGTTGTTCGACGACTTTCTGGAGTTTGGCCGTCGTTGATTTCAAGTCGACGGACGCTCCGAACACGGAAGGAGCCCCTTCCGACGTGGGGGGAGTCCCGAGCTCTATGTCGCTCCCGTTGTGGTTAGCGGTGGTAGTGGGAGGAGGACTCTCTTTGCATTCCTCGACTCCTCCCTCTTTCGAAGTGGAGTCGGGGTTCCCGTTTTCGTCCATGTGCTAGGAACTGGACAAAAAAAACAGGTGGGGTCACTCTCTCGCGAGACTAATCTAAACCATCGACGCCACGGTTCAGATTGTTCTCGCGAGAGAGTGACCCGACCTGTTTTTATTTGTCCAGTTCCTAGCACATGGACGAAACGGGAACCCCGACTCCCCTTCGAGCGAGGGAGGAGTCGAGGAATGCAAGGAGAGTCCTCCTCCCACTACCACCACTAACCACAACGGGAGCGACATAGAGCTCGGGACTCCCCCCACGTCGGAAGGGGCTCCTTCCGTGTTCGGAGCGTCCGTCGACTTGAAATCAACGACGGCCAAACTCCAGAAAGTCGTCGAACAACAACTCGACCTGCTCCTAACTGGAGCGATACAGCAGCTCTCGCCCCAGACGGAGCAATTTATGGAACGCCTGATGAGCATCATGAGTTCCGCCTCGAGCGCTGGTTCTGTGAACCAAGCTCCTGTGTCAAACACCTTTTTCCCCCCCTTGTCCTTCGCTCAAGTAGCCGCAATCTCTAAATCTGCTGTCCTCACGGCTGGTGATGTACGCCGCCTACCTAGACTCAATAGTAGTCCTGATGTCGACGTCGCAGCAGTGCTCGCACAATACCGTCTTGTCGCAAGTTTCAAAGCCAAGTCTGTCCGTCCCAATGATGCGAAATATGGTGACGTTTTAGCTTTCGTATTTTTGTCTCTCATCTGCGACGACTCTGTCCTCACCCTGTACCAACAGTTGTCCTTCGGTACCATAGACTGGCGTACAGCCAGTGCTTCAGATGAAGCGTATCACACTGTCCGAGAATTCTCCCCCCCGCGGACCTGGGCAGAGCTCCTCAAGCTCGGCCCTCTTAGATTTACTGATGCCGTCCAACTCAGTACAAGAATGCGCGTTAAAACTCGCGACATTTGAGCAAGGAACCACCGAGACTGTCTCTGATTATTCCCTATGGTTCCGATCTGTCACCAACCGGTTTAAATCAGTGGTCGAACGCCAAACCCAGGGTCGTACGCCCTGGGCAGCATTCTCTGTCACTTCCTTTCAATACGGTCTCATCCCGTCTATGCAATGTCTCCAACTGTCCGAAAAGCCGGTTACTACCCTCCGTGAGGCAGTTGACCGTGCACGTGGTCACGAAGCCGTCAGCCTCGCTGGAGGCACTGTCAGTGCCTTGTCATACACCCCAGTCTCTAAACACCTTGCCCCTACGCAGTATCAACAAGCAGCGCGCAATCACGGGGGTGGCCACATGTCCAAACCTGGACGGGGCCGTGGTGGGCGCGGCGGCCGCGGCGGTCGCGGGCGAGGTGGGGGTGGCAACGGTGGTCGCGGGTGTTTCTCGGGCGGGTCCTCCTCAGGCGGTAACACCTCGGCCAGGCCCTCGTGTATCTACCCGGGATTCGGCAAGCCGTTGGGTCACACTCTTGACAGGTGCTACTAGTGCCAACGTGAGGAGAAAAAAGCGAAGGCGGGCAAGCGTGCCCGTGGGGACGACGACGTCGACGATGACGAGGAGGAGCCCTGAAGGTGCCCAGCTTGTCTGTCGCCTAGTCGAGTTGGGTTATCTACGAATTGTCGGAAAGGCGTGAAGAGAGAATCTCTCGTTAGGTCTGTAGCAGGAGGTGTTCCAGTCGTAGCACCTGTCGTCTCTATTAAAAAGAGTACAGAGAAATCAACTCGCTTCACGAGTAGTGGCCTGTCTGAGAGTTAAGTACCTAGCCTAGATGTTGTCCGTAGTGAAGCACCGCGCAAGCAGGGGTCATCGCATGCGTCGTCTAGTGCTTGCAAGAGTGTTGGTACCGAGCCGCGGCTTAAACGCTCATGTTTGCGTAAGAGAGCCAAGGTTGACTCTCCCGAGGAAAATATTATTAAAAATAGTATGTGGTACAATTCTTCTCTGACGCACAAAAAAATACTTCTTCTCTTTGATTTTCTCGTCTCGACGAGTACGTGTGAGCGGCTCAGTCGATGGTCATCCCGTGAATAATATTTTACGGTCGATTCAGCTACCGACGTAGTAACCGTTGTCTCGCTTTCGTGGGTGAAATGTCATCCCTCGTTGCGATCTATCTCAACCAATCCTAATCCTCACCCAGCCGTCTCGTTACGAGCAGCTAACGGGCTCCCCCTAGAGGTCCTAGGATTTTTGTAATTTCCCCCTGCAGACTGACTCTAGGTGAGGTCACGTGCAATGTCACTGCACTCGTAGTCCCGTCGCTCGGAGCTGACTCTTTATTACTCGATAATCAAGTCCTGTCAGAATTCGGTGCGGTGTTAGATTGGGACCACCAAACATTGTCATTTTCATCTACTGGTACAAAAATACGAGCTGTCCACCGTATCACTGATCGAAACAGTTCCCCGCATTCTTCACCAGCGCCCAGCGCCGCTCGTTCTCTTGTCGCGGCCGTGCATTCTTGTCGCTGAAAGTATTGCTGTCAAATTACGGAAACGTGCAGATCTGAAACCGATGCATGGAGCCCTTTTCGTTGCTTTCACCGATCGTCCCTTACCCAAAGATATTTCAGTGGCAGTCCAACCGAAAATTTTATTGGAGGATAGTGCAGCCACCGAAAAACACCCCAAGATGTTCGAAAAGATCAATGTCTCACGCACACTGGCCACCTGGAGTGCTATCGACGGTTCTGTAGTACTCCAAGTCGCTGACATCCAAAGCGCGTTTAGGTAACTACTCATGGATGAAGATCACGTCGAAAGGACAGCGTTCGTAACACCCACCGGTAGCTACTGTTTTCTCCGGATGCCCTTCGGCGCTTGCAACGCTCCTTGGTTGCTTCAGCATAATGCCTCTAACCTTAGGTCACCTAGGTCCCGACTCAGGTATTATTTCGTATGTGGACGACATCGTTGTCCTGAATTCAACATTTGAAAGTTACGTAGGGTCTCTCGAACAGTTGTTTGCCGCGTTACAGTCAGCAGGTCTGACCCTCAAACCGTCGAAACTCCAATTTGGTCAGAAGGAGATCGAATATTTAGGGCATGCCATTTCCGAGAAAGGCATCTCAGACAGTACCGACCGCATAAAAGCAATCACTCAGTTGCCTACGCCTACCTGCATCAAAGATCGTCGGTCAATTTTGGGCATGGTAAATTTTGTCAGGCGTTTTATCAAGGACTCGTACGCTGAAATAACAGCTCCGTTGGTCCTACTCACTGGTAAAGATTGTGTCCCGAAGAAACGTTTTCAAAAAGCGTGGGGTGCAGAGCAAGAGGCCGCCCTCGCACGTGTGAAACAAGCATTATCTTCGGCCCCTGTCCTTCACTTCCCTGATTTCTCACGGGAATTTGTCGTATATACGGATGCATCCGAACGTAAGTAACTACAAGTACAAATATTACCATCTACGAAAAACGATGAAAATTACCACCAAGCACTACCCTAAAAAAACAAAAAAAATAAGTGGTACCTGATATGCCTGGTGTTGGTTTTTCTTTTCATTTTTGTTAATGAATTTTCATATTACGGGGGGACATAGTAAATAGGACCAGATATTGTCGGTCCAAATAGGTAAATGTATAGGTTTTGTGTGTACCGTAGGTCCTATGCACTATGGTCCTCCGTAATTCCACCCGCAACTGAAGGCAGTATCACAACACAACACCTGCCACAGGCTCGCCACCACACACAAACAGCACAGAGACCACTTAACTCACGGTCACACCAGTACTGGTGTGGCCCAAAAAGATATCAGGAGACATGTCATCAAGCGGGACGCAAACAGTGCGCTGTCAAGGATGTAGGGCCGAGTATTACGCATTCAAACCTATCAGTTTGGTGTCAGTCCAAGCGTGTCAATGCAAAGTTGCTGTCTGTCAAGGGGTGAAAGTGCTGTCTCCAAACATCTTTGGTGTGACCGACACGGACGTCATGGAGGCCTATCTCACGGGCGGGGTCGATCGACCAGCAGTAGTGGCACTAGAATCACCACCGCCGCCGCCACCACCTCCACTTCCACAACCACCATTAACCAGTACAACACAGAGCAAGCACAATCTGCAGAACAGCCACCATGAGCTGGCAACGCAACAACAGTGGTTGAGGCAGAGGTGAGAAGAAATCAGAAGACGTCGCCCGTGTAGTGGCAACACTTCTCGGGGCTTGGGCTGCGCGGGTCGAGAAGAAAACGTCTGCTTCGGGATGGCTCCCTTCGCGGAACCAGCAGTGTGCGGGAATTTCTTAACGTACCACCGCGCCGACCTTACGGCGGGAAAGAAGAAAAATATATTTACCGTCCCGTTCAGCTGAGGAAACAAATATTTACCGTCCCGTCCCGCCGAGAGAAAAAATATTTACCGTCCTGTCCCCGTCGTGAAAATCAGCCCCGTTGACTTTTACCGTCCCGTCCCGTCCCGCGAACCTTTCATGTCCTCATTTTACCGTCACGTCCTTTCCCGTTTTCATTTTTTTTCCCCCGCCAAACGAGTCAAGTCTGTCCCGTCTCGTCCGGTCTCGATTCTCAGGCGCTGTGATAAGCCTTGGTTTTTTCCTCCCTCTTCCCTTCTTGATTTTTGTTTTTTTTTTTCGACTTCGTATTTCGATTCTTTCGACGTCGAGTTGTTTTTTTTCATCCTGCCTATTTGTTCCTGGGTATTATGCGTTCTTCTCGATCCATGTGACGACTTGTCACAGAAAACGACCACAGAATGCATTGCATTGTGGCAAGGAGTTACTTCTGTGAGATCATCATCAACAACAGCAGCAGCAACAACAACAACAACAGCAACGGAGTACAGAGTAGACAAAGTCATGTATACCTCCATTACACTCGCTGCCTCGGCAAAGCATGCTGCGAGGCATGCCCCAGGGTTATAGCGAGTGCGGTAGGTGTTCCTGGGGGGTGTATGGCTGGCTGGACTCACCTTCAACGAGTCCTTGTTTGTTGTTGTTCTCACATTGACTCATCGCCACAGTACAATGCATTATGTTGTCGCAGGACAGGCTCCAATAACGCTGGAGTGGAAGAATACCTCGGTAGAAATGGAGAATCAGCAAAGGTCAATACACATGATACTGAAGTACATCTAGACCTCAGACAAAAATAAAGAGTCATGTCCTCGCACGTACGTATCAGGTACATGCGGTACGCTGTACAAGTCGCCATAAAAACGATAATAACCGCATTCTACCCAAGAAGGAACAGAAAAGATGAAAAAACGACTCACCGTCGAGAAAATAGAAAGCGAAGTCGACCAAAATAAAAAAGACGTGAAAAACAATCAATTCAAGCAAGAAAGCAACAAAACAAGAAAGGAAAAGGAAACACACAAGAGAGTGCGCAGATTTTAGCAGATTGTAGGCTCGTAAGCTACGCGAGGGGCGTAGAACAGAAATAAGAACGGAAAACACAAACATACTCACTCTGCTATCAAGACCACCAGAGAAAGAAGTAGAAAACTATTAATAATACTCCTAGACAAACAACGAAAAGGAAGAAAACGAAGCAAACCAAAAGGAAAAGCAGATACCTGTAGCTCAAAACAAAAATGAATGTAGAGACAGAGACACAAAGCGGGGCAAACGGGAACAAAGGAAAGAAAGAGCAGGAAGAAAAGGGACTAAAAGGGGGAATGGGGCACAGATTATACGAAAGACAGGCACTGGTGCATCATACACGCAAAGTTGCCCGGGTGGCAAAATGTTAATTATTTGTGTCCTCAAAGAAGGGAGCGCATCATATTGATGCTGGCCATACCCAGGCGTCATTCTGTTGGGCAGACCGCCTACCCCCGCTCCCCCCTCGCCCCCCTATCGCCCCTGCCGTTCTGCGCACGTGCATTGGCGTCAACGGTTGTGGTCCGGGTTGCATCCATCCTGTGCCGTTCTGCCGATGCCTCCTTCTCATCCTTACGCCATTTCCGCATGAAGACCTTCGCTCCTTCCTCGACCCGTTGGAACCATCTGCCGGCTTTCTGTGCTGTCTCGCGCCCCCCTTCGACCTTGACATCAAAGCCCTTGAGGTCCTCCTCAAGGTACCTCATCCAGTCCCACTCCTGTCCTCCAGAACAGCTGTCACCCCAACCATCTCCCCAAACGTCACCCTCTTCGGCTGACCCTCCTCTCCCATGCGTGCCACAAAGTCCGCAAACAATAGTCTGCGCCTAAGTACCGTCGTCTCAACGCTCTCTTGGTTTGTTCTGAGTGTGATACCGTTTTGCTGCTGCGTGTAGGCGCGGGGATCAGGCGGCAATAGCGTTGGGTTGTACGTGGTGCGTCAGGCACGGAGACCTATTATTACGGGGGTCCATAGTTAATAGGACCAAATATTGTTCGTAAAAATAGGTAAATATATAGGTTTTTATGTAGACCATAGGTCCTATTAACTATAGACCCCGTAATAACACGATTCGCGCGTCTTTTTGTAAGCAGCGGCGGCAGAACAGCAATGTTCAATCGGGATATTCGTGCGCGGAAGCAGGCGACACCATAGGTCAATTTAGGGCACAGTGTATTGCGCCGGTAGTAGGAGGCCGGATTGGACGTCGAAGGAGGAGGGAGACAGAGCGTCGACGAGCGGAGAACAGACGGATTGAACTGACCCTGCGCGAGAAGTTTTGTTGTTCATATCAGAACCGCAAGTGCCAGGAGCACATTGTTTTTCGGGACGAGGGAGAAGGGGAACCGACTGGAAGGGAGTGGCAAATGGAGCACGTGTAGAGGAGCGGACGGAGGGGCTAAGGTGATGAGGCGGCCGTGAAGAACGGCAGCAGGACGGCACACGGAGACCCATGACCGGCGCGCACACCATCACGAGAGAAGCAACCATAGTTTTTTTTCCTGGTTTTGTTTTATCACGAGGCAGCAGTATGTACTTGTTATTTGCGTCACTGGCCTTTGTAGTGTGGCGAGTTGTATACCCTTAATGAGAAATGGCCCCCGCAATTATCGGAGACGTGGAATCATAGCTGTGCTGCTCGGTTTGTGTCAGACAGTCCGGGAAGAGATGGCGATCATTGATATTCGTGTGGTGGTTTAAGGTTCGAGTGCTCATTTTTCACCGCATGTCCACGAGTCGTCACTCTGACAGCACCCCAGACAGCAGGCGTGTTCCTCGCTGTGTTGACGACTAATAATACCGTGCGACGGTGCAGGCAGCACTCCAGATCGCAGCCGCTGCAGTCAGCAGCGACGAGTTGGTTAATGACAGTGCTGTCGACGAGGGGAACTCTGTTTTGTAGTTGAGAGGATATACCCGCGGCCATGTTAGTTGAGTTTGCACATTGATTTAGTCTTGTGTGCGTGTACTTTATTTTCCTAGTTTTTTCGGATCTTTCTAGGGATCCAGCATCTTTGTGTCTTTGTGTGACCACGGACTCCTTCGTTTGAGAGTTAATGTGACAACAACAACAACAAACAACAATGCCCTGGACCCTGGCCAATTTGAGCCAAAATCACTTGCGATATCAGTCTGGCCAATAGCAGGGCTCCTGGCGTGTGATGCGTGCTTGTTTTTTGCATGACAAGCGACCAGGTATACCTGATTTTGGATAAAAGCCTTTGTAGATCGTACTAAGGGCGAAACTTAACGATCATTATTATAGTTCGTTTTTTCCTGATATTTCTGTATTTCACCGAGTTCAGCGAGGGTTGAAACTTTTCGAGTATGTGGCTCAGTTGACTCGCGAAACAGTCGTCCATCCGGCACAGAACCGTCACTGCAGCAGTCGCGCTCGCGGAACCCATCTGTGCGGTGATCCCCACCAGAACGCTTAACTCGTAGGCACGTGTCGGTGTCTCGGGGAGTGAGATCTATCACCAACTCGTCACGCTACAACGCCCAACGCGACAAATTCTCAGCTATTGCCCTCACCGAGCTCAGTCGGTCGGCCACCTCGGTGCAGTCACCTTGAGAACTCGTCCACGAGAGGTCAGAAAGCTTTTGCGCCTTCTGCGCTCGGCCATGACTTGCGAATGACCTTAGGAACGACCCTTGTCACCTTTGTGCGCTCGCGAATGGTGGCACAGCTCGATCGGTTCGGCTGGCTGACGTTCTACAGTTTTGTACCTAAAACTCCTGAAAAACCTTAAAAACATCCAGACGTCATTTTTTTCGGGTCGAAGATTTTCGGCTTTTCCCGAAAAAAATGGCTAAAATACCGACTTGTCGTGAAAATGCTGAAAAAAAAAACTAAAAAACACTCCTCGTTAAGATCGGCCCTAATAGAGCAGTAGCGTTGTTCGGACGGGACCTCGACGCTTGTTATCACTTGAACGGGAAATTCGTGCGTACTCTACTACTGTGACACGATCCTGCCCAAGCACAATGGTATCCTTCGCCGGTTGGCCGGCGGCTTGAACGGCCGCCACTCGTCGTCGCTCCATAGTTAAATCTCTTGTGGACGATAATTCAGGTCCTGTTCGAAGTCGTGCGACAAAAAACAAAAACCACATTCAGGGGCATCCGTGAAAAATGGAAAACGACACATCACACCACCCCCTGTCTAGCGAAAAAAAAACAAATGTGACGGTTCGCATTTGCAAAATCACAGCCCCATTTGTACTACTCTTGCCCGTGTTTGTTTTCTGTTGCTTTAGTCGATACCACCACAGCCAGGATCCGTGCCCCTAACCTCCATACGCATTTTTGGAAAATGTACGAATTTTAAAAGCGTGACGCTGACTATATTTTCGTATCAATTTAATGTGTAATGTATGTGTTCGCAGTATCTTTTCACCCGTTATTTTCGCCGCAGCTGCAGCATAAATATACAGAAAAACTACCGATTGCCACATCATTACGTTTACTTGAAGATTCCCTTTGCCACATCATGACATTTGTGAGACAAAACTTCCGTCAGAGATCTCTTGTCAATTGACAATATGTCGTTTACTTTAGGGCAAGCGTCGTGCGTGTTTCTTGGGATAACTGACATGTTTTTTAATGGACAACCAACATACAACCGACGGCAGGCATGTGCAGCCGCAGCATCAAGAAACCCCGTTGTAGGAAAAACGTCGGAAATGATGTTGCGGAACTGCTTGTTGGGGATCACGACCCCCGTCCTTGTGGACTCTTATATTTCGTGGTACAGAGATATCTTGTCAATTTGTCGTTTACTTTGTGGTACCCGTCGTGCGTGTGTCTCGTCACAACCGACATGTTTCCGTTAGACAACCCACGGCAAGAAGAAATCGATCCCAAAGCTTTAGTACTCGTGCAGGTGCTCGTGCCGCTATGAAAGTTGGGGCAGTTGTATGAGGTTTCTGCGATGTGACACGCATCACCTAAGTAGGATCGTTAGCACTACGAAACCGACTATCTCAATGAAATCGATCCCAATGCTGTTGTACTAGTGCGTGGTTAGTGCCAGTGTGGTGCGCTGCGCCTGGTGGCACTAAATTCAAAACCGAAGTCGTGCAGTTCTTGTGTCCCCGCGGTCGTCCCTGGTTTGTTGTATGCCCTGGATCTCCTCCGGCTGGCAGCACCTGTCGCCTGTTCCGGTCCAGCTGGCGGAACATCTGCCGTTAGCACTGCGAGGCTGAAAGCGATAACAGCACATTCATGACAGTGCAACAACCGCGAACGCAATAGCTTCATGCACTTTGGAGCTTGACCAATGCCGCCGTACATATTGTTACGTTCGTCGTTCCCAGTCTTCTAGTAATAATAGGCAGTGAAAAAGCCTGGTATATCACTACCGACAACACGAAATGGAAATATTTATAGGAAGTCGAATGCGCTCTACGAACCACGACGACTATCCCATATCCCCGCCCAGAACAACCACGAGTAGTACTGATACTGGTGACCAGCACGCACATGCTCAGTCTGAGATAAAGTATGCATGCTGGAGTCATGTCCGTGCCGGTACCGACCGGTCTCTCTCGTCACTCCCACCAAGCCCAACTGCGACTTCACAAACGAAAGACAAACAACTGAGAACAGCGCTCGAATGCGGGTCATCAAGGTTGTAACACTATCAACTTAGTTCGATATTTCCCGTCCAGCATCACTGCACCTGTCCCACATTCTGTAATATTTTTCATCATTCTCCACATTTTTCCCCTGATCTCTAATACCCGCAGCTTTTCCCGCAATCGATTTTTCCAAACTGTGTCGTAGGCCTTCTGTACAGCTAGAAAGAAACAGGACGTTGTTAGCCCCGCGTCTTTCCTGCTTTGGCTTTTCTTGCGTAATGTGTACCTATGGGCGACGCAGTTACGTTCTGGCCTGAACACTTCTTGCCCTTCCCATATTTCGTCTTCCTCTTCCATCATTGTTCCCATTTTATCGTTCAAAATCTTCCAACTTTTTTTGCCTACTGTGCTTAAGAGCGTTGTCTCTCTTTAAGTCCCCGGGTCAGCCTTATCTCCGTTCTTGAATATATATTTTTACTACCACTCCCCCTCTCCACATCCTAGGTGCGCACTCGTTGTTCCATATCTAATCATACAACATAACCGTCAGGGTAAGCATCCCTTCTCCCCAGTACTTTTCATCAATGCATTCACTACTGTTCGGTCTTGCCCTGCTACCTCTATGTTGTTAAGTTTAACTAAACATTTCTCTAATTCTTCCCTTGCGAACTCTCGCTGTAACTCTTCCACTGTCTTCCCTTTTGTGTATAGGTTCGCCTCTGCTCACGCGTTGGTTTCCTTCTCCAATTTTGCATCAAACGTTTCGGTGGCTGCGGGCGTTCCTAGCTTACGGTTATGCTCTACCTTTAAAGTACTTCCCTGTGCCCCTTCGAACTGCTAACGATTTTGCCGTTCTGTGCTCACAAGATAGCTATTCCCGTGTCCACCGCTCCTGCTTGTTTGCCCAGTATCCCTTTAGCCCTACCCACGTATGTTTCATCCCGCCCTCGAAGTCTTCATTCGTTGTTTTACTACGTCTTTCCATATCCCTTTTTTTCTTCCCCACCATCTCTTTTACTGTTAGGTTTTTAGCTATAACATATCCCTCCCATCCTGTTCTAGTTTTAGTCGATGTGTATATTGCGTGTGCCTTTCTTCTTGCTGTGATAGCCTCTTTTACTTCACCATCCCAATATGCTCCTGCTCTGTTGCATGCAATCAATTTCTCTCCTATTTCTTTACTTGTTGTAGTCTTGACCAATTTCTCCCGTCCTTTTGGTATACTAGCTTCTGCATTATCCCTTCCTATTTCATTTTTCGTTGGACCTATATTTCCACGCGTATATGGATGTCCGACACGTCTACCTATTGGTAGATGTGACATGTTGTAGCAATATGACGTAGGCGTGTGTATGGGGGTTCTGCCGGCGACGTCGACCGGCGCTGGTGGCTGTCTAGTGTGACGCTCCCATTTTAGCAGGGTTATGCCGAAGGACGGCGGCACCAATTTATGCCTGAAGTGTTTTTTTTTTTTCGCACTGTTCACGGAGAGTTGAACCGACGTCTGTACTACTAGTGCACTTGTTCAGTGCAATTTCCGACAAACCCATGACTCTTCCAGAACAGCCGTTGTGCACAGACCCTGTTACTTCGCGCCGGCGACTCGACCTAACCACGAAGATCCGCTCACCTCCGGCACACGCAAACACCTAAAATCAACAGTAGAGACAACCATAACTTGTAAAACTACGAGCGAATTCAGGGTGACACGGATGCGAATCCCAGGCACCCCCCTATTCAACCCACTACCCATCGGAGTGCACATAAATTGGCGCTTGTGTAGTCCCCCAGCGTTTCCCGCTGTTCGTGAAAGGTTGTTCTACTGTTTTCAGCATAGGTTTGAAGGAATACCACGGTAATGACGACCAAAAGGTCGGAACCTAGCTCGATTGCTGCAATCAGCAGTTAGACGCTGTTACGGTAAATTGCGTGGGCGGAGGCGAAATATTTGCAATTGATCGCGATGCAGGCGTGGTACCGTAGCACGTTGGTGACCTTTTCGACAAGCTGTAGCACAATTGATAGATATCGCGAAACGACAGTCACTTCTGACAAGACGCGATAAACGTCGTCGACCTGGAACATTTTTTTCACAATTCATATCCCTGTCAGTTCAGTTCGATATAAATTTTCGGGTGGGGGAACCGACACAGAACTTGAATCCTCGCGAAACCGGCGCTACACGTACTATAACACTCTCGTTATTCTAGGCAACCCGCGGGTACAAAACCCCAACGCCTCACCAACCCCGCTTTTCAAACCCTCTCGAAAACTTCTCTCGCGAAACAGCCTCTCCGAAATACCTCATGTCTTTTTTTATCGAGCATATATCGCCTGCCACGTAGTCCATTTTTTTACCACCACCAGCTGTACTTTTGGACCTACATGTCGGTCCCCGATATCTATAAGACTCATACCGTAAGAGTGAAGATGTGGGCGTCAGGTATGGCCCACCACGACAGCATCAACGACCACAACATAGAATGATACCAACACAGCACGATAAAAGCAAAATAACCCAACTGTCTCCATTGCCTACTCTCTTCAAAAGTCATTTTCAAACGCAACCCCAAACGTCAGCCGAACCGACAAAACCCAACCCAACTCAACTCAACCCAATGTGTTACAACGCAAATACATGGGTTGCATAATGAACAACATGCAGCTAGTCTATGGTAGACTCTCGAAAATAGATTTTCGGTGAAACCCTCTTTCTCGTGTATTCCTACGTACACCGGTACGTGCGCGAATCGGGTAGGAGGGGCTTTCTTCTTCAAGGTCCCGGTTTGATTGTAGCCACCGATCAAAAAACTAATAGTCAATGCTGTAACGTTGAACGAACACAAATACCGATCGATGACATAAGATCGGCACTATCAATTGCTTAGCGTCTCGGAATTGTGTATGCTATAGCTAATGGTGGACGACTGGCCGGGGTTGCAGACTAATTTTATTTTTGTTCATGTATGCTTGGCCAACAATACGACTACACGCCTAGATTACTCTGGAGAAATGGCATAAGGCTATGGCGAGCACGTGGTCTAGGTAACCACCGCCGGGTGCACACGAATGCAATTGTTAATATAGAGTCGAATTTCGAACACTGCACTACGTGATATGATTATTCTGTACGTAAGTTCGATGATACAGCATCTAGGTAGCCTATTTTGTATGGCCTCGGCCGACTAAAGCATGTTGATTGTGACACCTGCACTGTTGGTCCGATGTAATGTTTGCAGGTTATGTTTGTGATATATGAACTACTGTATCCGGATATGGCCAAGTGTTGCACAGATACCCCATGGCGTCACGCGACTTGGCAGTCACCTCTGCCGGTGGCTCGCTCGTAGATTCAACAATAATTGAATACTTGTAGGTCCTTTAGGCAAAGCACATCTGTTTCGAAATGTTCAGCTAAGCACAACCGTCATCGTTTGATTCACAACAAGGGACCCGCAGACCGTTTACGTCTGCCAGTCTTGCCTCCGAGTCACCCCCCCCCCCCCCCTTTTTTGCACATCATTAATTAACACCAACAGCATTCAAACGGTATGTAACGTCTGTAGGTGAAGTTTGATTTCAGCGCAAGGCTCGTCCTTTGAAACACGTTTATCTTGACATATTCGGATCTCCCTGGGGAGTGGGTTGGAGCAGCATGTTGGCTGGCTGGTTTTGAGTTTAGCTAGCATTTCGACTGTGCGGCTCCGGCCTCATGCCGTGTCAATCCCCACTATTCAACCCGAACATACAACTTTGCAGTTTGCCGGTGTGACTTTAAAATTAGCTACCAACCGTTTTCTTGGGCATTCAGCGCGGACCGTGGTATCTTACGTTTCACCGGACGTGTGATGCCCGATGCCCGTATATTAGTGACGTGGCTATTTTGCGTACGACCCTGCAGCACAAGACCGTACTTGCTCAACATAAAAAAATCGCTTATCGTCGACAAGGGTTGCTTACCACATATTCTAAACAACCGTTGATACACCTTGCCTATGAGACAACTATAACTAACATTATCTCTAACCTCAATTCCTTCCGATAATGTCTAAACTTGACCCTAAGGTAATCAGACCAAATCTCAAATGTGTGGTATGCTCTACTGCAGTGGAAACTCGACTAAACTTTCCTCGGCGCACACCGTACTGAACGTGTTACCGGCTTATCCTTCACTGGGCCGCCTTTGGATTGATTCATCTCCCGCCTCCTTCCCTGTTTGTGTAATGCTCTATAGACCACATCGATCGCCTTCGTGTCCTCTCGTCAGAATCACACGGTAGTTGCATCGCTCACCTTGTGATACCGCGTACAGGAATGTTTTTGACAGCTGATGCAACTTCTGTTGTATCTCCCCGGTAGCCACACTACGTTTTTCTTCCCGCAAAACGAGTCAAACACGCTCACTCGCACTGACTGCTGCTACTTTTGCTGGGAGAAACTCCCGTGCTTCTTCTCTGCAGCTAAAACACCGCGCAACAATATGTGGACATGTGTTTTACACTGGCAGGTTACACTGGCAGGTGTTTATCTCATACCCGGTGCCTAGTAACGGTATATCGCAGGACATGCTCGCGTTACACCCCTGCTACTTCAACTGATGGTAGATTCTATCATGTCACCTGCTTCGGAAACCAAGGGAAAACACTTGATGAGAACGAAACATGGCAGTGCGCGCTTCTAGAGTTGTTCGAGGTATTTGTCTACCGCGGTATCTGGATACTGACAGGCTTTGGCCGTCGCACCACATCGGCGAAGCACTGTAAGGGAAAACCTATGTCAGCGACGCATGTGATGGGTAGGGCAAGCATAATTGTCTTGTGTAATGCATGTTTTGGACTACAACCCCGTACAACCGGAGGTGTGCCCCGTTGCGTATACTCTAATGGTCAATCTGAATCATGAATAATGTCCCCTGGGTTGGCTAAACTTCTGACACCTGCCACGATGGGGGTAGCGTTTCGTGGCCAGATCTTGCCGGACTGCCTAGGCTTCTGATCCTAACACCTCCACCTGAAATCGTTGGAAATCTACCTGTTTCTACGTTGTACATTCTAGGCGATCGGGTTGTTCGGTCGTCTTTTCTCAACGTCAGTGTTTGGGTAACCTACGGCTGTAGTATATATAATAGAATACTTCGAAGTACAGCTACTCGAGTCAGGAGCCGCAGAGGGAAAGTAGGTGCACCGCTATCGTAATATGTGTCCTTTCAAAACTTTAACGCCGACATTTTCCGCTGATCGCCGATGTTTCCTTACATCCAGAAACGGGACAGCAGTACCGGCTGCTGAAACGACTGCTATGGAACCTGCGATAGCGCAATCGTCTTCTTGCTTCAGTGAAGACGTCATTTCCTTGCTCGTGGAACTACTGCAACTCCAGTATGTGTTCGTCGCCGGCGTATCGAAGGCGTGGAGAAACGCTTGGGGCAATCTGCCAAAAATAACGCAAGCTATAACGGTTGAGACCACGGCTGCTCAACTGCAGTGGAGTTTCGATGGCGGCCTCATGAATAGGGAGAGTCTATCGCGACGCATCGCCGAAACCTGTGGAGTTGAGGTTTGGCGGTGCGCTTATTTGAACGGATGTCGGTTTCCCGAAAGCGCCTGCTTCACGGCTGTCGCCCGGGGAGAGCTGGAAACAATCCAGTGGGCACTCAGCATAAATAACGCTTGGCGCAAAGTCCTTTGCCCGGCGGCTGCAGCGGGGGGTAGTCTACGCATTCTTCAGTGGGCGCACGCTAATGACTGTCCCTGGGACGCTACAACGTGCAGTGAGGCTGCTGGTTCGGGGAATCTCGATATCCTGCAGTGGGCACGTTCCCGAAGATGCCCTTGGGATAGCCGAACGTTCTCGAAGGCTGCCAGCGGAGGGCATCTCGGCATTATTCGGTGGGCGCGAGCCCATGGCTGCGGCGGTATGGACGGCACTACTTGCAGCGAAGCCGCTGGCTCAGGACATCTTGACATTGTTCAGTGGGCACGTCGCAATGAATGTCCCTGGGACGCCCGAACGTGTTCGAAGGCGGCTGGGGGTGGACACCTCGGCATTCTTCAATGGGCCCGCGATCATAACTGCCCTTGGTACAGTACTACCTGCAGCGAAGCCGCGGGTGCAGGTCACCTCGACGTTCTGCGTTGGGCACGTTCCGCAAACTGTCCTTGGGACAGCCAAACGTGCTCGAGGGCTGCTGAGGGTGGCCACCTTGACGTTCTCCAGTGGGCGCGCGCGCATGGCTGTGATTGGAATTTTCAAACGTGCTGCAGTGCTGCTGGTGGCGGGCATCTCGAGTTGCTGCAATGGGCACGGGCTAACGGTGCCGACTGGAGCGAAAGCGCGACTTACTGGGCTGCCCATTGGGGGCACCTTGACGTGCTTCAGTGGGCAATTGCCGAAGGATGCCCCTGTCACGAGCAAGCGGCTGGGGGCGCTGCTCGTGGTGGACACCTCGACGTGCTCGAATGGATGCAGGATAATCACCATACTTTGCATAACGGCAACATATGTGCAAGGGCTGCAAGAGGAGGACACCTACATGTGCTTCGATGGGCGCGAGTCAGAGGTTTCGTCTGGGATAGTCGTGTATGTAACGGGGCAGCCGCTGGAGGACATTATGAACTGTTTAAATGGGCCCGGGGGGGTAACGGTTGCCCCTGGGATGATAGTACGTCTTCCTATGCGCTCAAGGCAGGTGCGCTCGACATCCTACAGTGGGCGCGGGAACAAGGCTGTCCATGATGTTTTAGTACGTGTCGCGAGCCAGCCAGAAATATGCACGGTGAAACCAAAGTCCCTGAAACGATATCAAGCGCCCGGTGGATCCCGTGCCCGGAAGTCCGGACGTGCTGCGGCCGGCAGATGCAGGAGGGTGCAGGAGGGTGCACATGGGATAATTACCATAATGCACCAGACAGCTTGCTAGCGCGAGGATCGAGATGTCTTGAACGCAGCAAATCCAAATGGCCATCTTCTAGGGCTACGATTTGTTTGAGAAGGACCCCTGTGAAGCAGTAGCATTGTCGTTTTGTTTTTTGTTCGAGGTTCAGATCCGTAAACATCACGTTGATGTGTCGTCACTTCGGACGGATATAGTGAAACCCACATTATTGAATACCAGACATGCGCAGTTTGCGTCAAGGGTACAACGTAGTTTGTTTTTTTCGGTCGTTCTGTCTATTGTAATCCAACCTTACCTTTATCGCGACGTAAGTGTTGTTCACCTAGCGTAACAATTCAAGAATCAGGAAACATTGCAGTAGAACAGGCAGCCGGTCGGCACAACTGCCTGAAAGGTTCCTTCACTTGTCGTGCGTGCATCTTCCCGAGCTCGCCCGGCAATGGTCACGCGCACCCCGGTTCACTTTGAATTCCCACCTATTAACCATGATCCTCACACCACTTTGGCAACTGTCACTACTACTGTAGGGTTATCTATGTGCAATAGGATAATGAGGTACCTCGCGCCCGTGGACATTTTGATAATACAGTATTTAATTTGATGTCAACTGTGGTCTTCAGAAGCGAACGCATAGACACTCAAGTCGGTCCACCGGCCGTCTCATTGAGCCCCTCGCCATCCGCCGTGGCTCAATCTATTAGTGTACCCAACGCTCGCGGTTGTCGATAAAACCCTTGCGGCGGACGTGGACGGGTGAAACAGCAGCCAGCCGTCTGTGGCACGTGGTCGCTTTCAGTGTGCCCTGCAGGTGCAACTCTTTCGGGATCTCTGGTTATTTAAAGGCCCAGAGTGGTACCCGCAATTATGGTCCATGTTATGTGATGGCATGACCTCGTATCTTTCGGTTTTTTTAGCATTAGGGAGTTCCATATATTGACATAGGATTATAGGAGAGGGATATCTAGTCGGATATTCGGGGGGGATAAACGGGAGGTTTATTCCCGCGTCATGTTGAATAATAATCTGCATACGATGCATGAGCTGTCACTCGACAGCTCGGATGTAATATAGGAGGAGTTCCGTGTCATGTCTGGAGTCAGCCACGCGTTCCCACGCCAGCTGCGCCTATACCTTTAGAGATCAATCAACACACTAGTGAGAGTCCGGCGATCTTCTATTGGCAAGCGTAGCCAAGGCCAACCTAGAGAGGTGGGAACCTGCTTCGGCATGCCTAGTTTCGAGGACATGCCCAGTGAAGAAGCCAGCGTGGAGAGTGAAAAGACCATAGAGGAGATAGGAAGAAAATAGAGGTCCTGGAGGAAAGGACGTGTGTGTGAGAAGAGTGAGGAGATGCCGCACAAGGAGAGCAGCAGCGATTCCAGCGGGGCCAAGTTTGAGCCGGACCTGGTAGAATCGCTTGGCACTGGTGGCGAAGGCGCTGGAGAGTAGTAGTTGCAGGGACCGCAGCAGCTCCAGCAGCACCGTCAGCAACGTCGGCAGTCAGAGAGGATTGCTGCACTTTTGTTGCGACGATGAAGCGCATGCAGTAAGCACCGTTACCGCCGCCGTCGTGTCGACCGCCGCGTAACCGTCGCTGCTGCAACACCCCGGGATAGCCAGGCATCTGCCTGAACCTGTGGGTTCGCTGCGCGCTGGCGACATAAATGTAGAACGTATATTTTTTTTTATGAAAGAGAGAGTTTGGCCGGCTGCAGCCGGGAGGGACGGTGGAGACGTGGAGACCGCGGGAGCGACGCTGAACGCGTTCTGGCAGAATCCGCCTGGACTGCTGAAGCACCACGCCCGCAGGTGGTTGATGGGGGGGACGTTGCCCCCGAGGAAGGAGTCGAAGGAGAGCGTGAAGATGGGCGCAGGGGGAGGAGTCTGCATCATCATCTGTTCGGGATGCGGTGCCATAAGAGAGAGGAGGAAAGAGAAGGGATCGAGGCGCCACCGGCAGGGACTTACGTCCGCACCAGGCACGTTTGGCTTTGTTGATTGACTGCTGTGGTGATTTTCGTTTTTAACTTGATTGTGTATCGATTTGAGAGTAGGAGAGAATCTGCGAACACTGGAGATTCAGATTTATTTGGGAATACTGGAAATGAAATGAGATGAACAGACGTATACGTATACGTATACGTATAGCTTCCCTCACTGAAGTTTTTCTGTAGACGTACTGCTGTAGGACTATGACGTCTGTCTGTTTTATGGTTGACTGGTCGAGGGCTCTGGTTGAGCATCGACACGGGTACAGCAGGAAGAGGTGTATGTGATGAACCCTTGTGCCCAACTACAGCAACACGTCTGTTTGCGGCATTTCACATATTTACATCTTTGTATGCGGCTATCTCGTTTTTGAGTAGTCGGGTTGGTGTGTAGCACGACCCGCGCCACTTGTTACGTGCTAAAGGCAAGATATTTATTTGCGGACGAGAGTAATATACTATACGAGTACAGCAGCAGCAGAAGTAGTATGGTACTGTGAGCTGAGACGAAAACGGTTTACTTGGCACTGCTGTATATGTTCATCAAGTATGTACTGCAGAATATATAGTGGTCGAGGAATACATGGGTTTGATGTGGGACCAGATATTCTCGTTGACAAGTAGCTGTTTATTTGCAGTAGCATTTGAGAACTTAACTATACCAAAGAGGAGTTTGCAAGCAGTGCATGTGCAGACCTAATCGCTCGAATGCACGTCCCATCCCTTCTGTATGCCGGGTCAATGCTGCGGAGGCGACGTTTGATTTCACCCAGGAGGAATTAACTGGATGACCCGAGCTGCGGTGACGCCATGCGACCGAACGGAGAGGCAGCCGCGGCGGAGGCAACAGCAGTAGTGTTCGGGGCATCGGGGTGATTCTTACTGAAATGTGGTTGCCTTTCAATCTGGATAAATATTTTCATTGCTTGTATTTTGGAATTGTTTTTCTGGTCGATTTGGAGTCCGCGAGAGTTTTTGGTGTTTTCGAGTAGTCCCCACGTCAAGTAAAATTCAAGTGAAGGAATGTATGCTATCTCGCATTACCGTCGCGATCTGTGTATCTATGGCGGGAGTAGGGGGCAAGGGGAGACCCTTGTCCGAGGGAACGGGGTTCCTTGCGATCTCTGGCATTTATTTTCTTGGCTTAATTTTTATTTTGATGAGTAGGACTACTGTGATACTTTATAGGATTTGCATTAATTCCTCATGAAATAGAGGGAGATTTTTTGGATAAGGTTGAAGAGAGACTATGAAGCGCCTGGGGGCGTGTGCGGTCCATAGGAAATGTTTTCCGATTTGGAAGGTTTGGGTAGTATTTCGGGAATTGACAGTTTGATTTTTTTGGTTCTTGGAAATTTGTGCTTTTGTTCAAAGTCAGTACTGACTGAGTGGTCTGGCAGGTAGTGCTATATAATTCCCTAGGGTGGGTCGGGAGTTGAAGTCTCGCCGAATTCGCAAGTTGATATTTTCGAGCGTGCGCGCTGGAGACAATACGAATGATTATGATAGTGTGCCTGTAGACACCAGTAGCGTTTGGCGAGGGGAGGGCCCCGGAGATCACTGTACTAAGTCGACGAGATTCCACTGAATATCTTTTGACCAATTCCGCGGAAAATGCCGTTTTTACCTGACTGAGTCCGAGAAGAATGCCGTTTTACCTGGCATTGGATTTCGAGAGTTTTATGTGTTTGCAACAGAGAGGCTGGGGATTTGAGCATTTGAATACTGATTTTGAGGGTTTGAGTGTTGATTCAAGTATTTGATTTTTGGGTTACAAATTGGATTTTTGACTTTCTGAATTTCGTTTGAGTTGGTCATAATATTGAGATGTTTCCACCCAGCGGAGTCGTACATTGTAGTGTAAAGAGCTGGGGGGATATTAAAGTATGGTCGTGTATAATGAGCAGGGGGGATATTGATTGTGCTCAGAAACACGACGGAGATTTTACATCTAATATTAGGGAGTTCCATATATTGACATAGGATTATAGGAGAGGGATATTTAGTCGGATATTCGGGGGGGATAAACGGGAGGTTTATTCCCGCATCATGTTGAATAATAATCTGCATACGATGCATGAGCTGTCACTCGACAGCTCGGATGTAATATAGGAGGAGTTCCGTGTCATGTCTGGAGTCAGCCACGCGTTCCCGCGCCAGCTGCGCCCATACCTTTAGAGATCAATCAACATATCTAAATTTCCAAGAAGAACATTTTAAGGACTCCTGTGCAGTACACAGGAAGACCGTTCGTCCGCAGAACGGTCGGTCTAGAACATCGGACATTCGACGATTGCCGATCGACTTCGGTAGAGGATCGACAACGGCCAGCCACCTTCGTGTCGTGCACTGTCAGCGACTATGCAGGACGACCTCCAAGTTATTTTTCAGACCGTCTTCTACGGGCCGAGAGGTTGCCCGATGCTCGATATGTACGGTACCAGGAGTGAGTTTTTGCCCTTTGTCATCGATCTCGCTGAGAAGCTGCAGGCCTGCCCGACGAAAATAGTGTATCCGGAAATAACGTTGTATGTGCTATATACTTGCTTGCGTATTGCTGTTGTGTGCGGTCGGAGGTATGATGAACACGCGGTCATGGCTTTGTTTCGGGTGAGGCCAACGCATTTAGATGGTGGCCTTGATAATAAAATTTTGATCGGTCGACTGGTACTGCATGCCATATCTGCCCCTTGCGTCATGCATGCTCCTTTGGGCATCGTCATAGATATAGGCATACGTGCACCCCATGCATACTACTGTTAACCCGTATACTAGTTAGTACTACTGCTGTACTTGGTACCTGGGTTTCACGTGGATACACTAAACATGTCCGAAAAACAAATAACACCAGTCCACATCATTCCTGAAGCACACCGTACACCTCGAAGAAGGGTGATGAATTCAGCGTACATATGTATGCACTAGATACGTACGTACAAAGTGTAGAGTGTGTGCCCAAACACTACAACCGAGGCGACCGGAGACCGCATACGCAGAGACAAAAAAGTGTCTGATTGGCTCAAAACCGGGCAAAAACAGTTAAAAGGAGACCAATGCAACTATACATGGCGAGTTTCAAGGCAGAAACAGTTACGAGATGTGGGTGGCGAATGACAGGGCTCCGGACCTGTGTTTTTTACGTGTGGGTAGCGTGGAAGTGTGGACCTCTTATTGGTGCAAATTTGGCAAGTTCTTCCTGCATTTGGCTACTTAGAACCCTAGATGATACCTGGTATATATGAGGCTCAGCGTGCTTCCGCTGTTATCTTGCTTGTGAGACTGTTCGCGCTGCTTCTGTGTGTTTCTCCTGCATAACTCCTACTGTGATTTAGTGCTGCGGTTGTTACTTCGGACGCAATACCGCTGCGGCTGCTGTGCCGCTACCCAAACGAGTCAGACACAACAGAGTGATCACAGGACCACAGTATCAATCCGGAACCCCGCGCAAATGAGATCCTCATAATTGGTACGAGTGTGAACATCAGGTGACGGTGGTAATGCGCCCAATCTTGGCTATTTGTCGCGTGAGACTTGGCTTTTGAATTATGCTATTCCCGTATACAGCAGTAGTAGTGCCCCTTCTGCTGCTATTGCCGTATCCTCTCCTTCTCGGCTGCCCTTTCCGGCTCCTGGCTTAGAAAGAAACAGTGCTTATAGGAAACCGTGTGGACCGAGGCCCGCGCGCCGCCTGTATCCTCTAGGTCCAGCTAGGGGTTCTCTATCGGAAATTCGAAACCTGTCTGTCTGTCTGCGCCCTTGTAAAGGAAACTGTAAACCTCGCAAAATCCGGTCCAAAACTGCCCCTATGTTAACGTGTATACCGCGCGAATCGATAGCGGACACACAATCAAGCAATCTGGGCCAACGTTCGGATTCAAAGAGGCGCTACACCCTGAGCTACGCGACCCAGCCCCAGCGGCGGGACGATCGCTTGTAGGCAATCGCTTGTGCAGAGTCAGCACGAGCAACGAAATATTTCGCTCGTTGGCTACGGCGCGTCGATCGTATCAAAAGTGATATCTCCTTCTATTAATAGAAGCGTGATTTGTTCAACGGGATTGGCTAACGGCGTTAACAAGGTCGTTGCCTATCGCTCGCAAACAGCCGTTCCAGGCCGCTCCTGGTTGCAAGATCTTAGCCCCATGGGGTTTGCCATATACTACGTGACGCTTTATGGCAGGGTCGCTCCTGATCCACAGTAAATCCAAGTACTGATCAAACAGACAACAACGGCAGCACTTCAGAAGTTATTGACGCTATGCTAGGTCAGAGCAGTTGCTGCTTGATCAGGCAGACTTGCATGGATGGCCGCCCGCGCACAACGAGGTACGGGTGCAGGGACACGAACTTTACCTCGGAAGCACGCCGCGCGCAGCAAAGGTCGGAATGGAGCTGCTCCTGCGACAAGGCTTGCCAATCTCCTCATATAGTCGTTCCCCGAATAGTCTTTATCCTAGTCGACAATGGTCGCGAGGGAAAAGCCGCAGTGTTGCGCTGTCGCTCTCGTCCGTCAACCATAGTCGCCGAACCCACGTAAATCTCCGTCCCTTGTTACCACATTCTCTGCAACCAGACGGTGTGTCTTTACGCTTGCGTGGAACTATTATTTCGTAGGTATGAGGCGCAACCTCAATACCTGTAGTACTGCCGTAGTAGTCTTGTACCGCATGCTGCATCACCATGTGCTAAACTCTCTCTTCCGCCATGTTGTTACCGTTGCTGAACGCGGGTCGGAAGTAGGCTGCTGTTGCGAAAAGGTGTGTCAAACGCCCAGTGTAACCGCCATTACTCGTAAAGTCGTAATCCTACAGTAGTCAGCAATTGTTGCGAGGGTGTTTCACTGCTGCTCTCGTCTGTCAATCATAGTTGTCGAGCCGCCGGAAATCTCCCCGCCTTGTTTCCACGGTCCCTGCAACCAAATCATTTGCCATTGTGCTTGCGTGGAACTACGTAGTATTTCGTGGTTACTAGTACAGCAATTAGTGGTTATGCGGCGCGACATCGGTACCTGCAGTAGCCATATCCGCGATGCATCATGCTTGGCAAAAACGGAATATGTTGAACCAAGACGAACGACCATCTACTTACGCGGTCGTATGTATCCGTGATATTGGGGTGCATTACTTTATGACGTAGCAGCAGCAGAGCAGCAGCAGGGCACACAAGGAGACGGCCAGCGTCGCAATACGCTCGTCTTGTCTGTCTGACCCTTGAACCTTTTGTACGCGTACTCGATTTTGTTGGGTGTGTCCTGCTTCCCAACTCGAAATTCGCCATAATTTAGAGACAAAAATCTGCAAGCCGACATGTTTTGTCCAATAGAGAGAGCTTCTCGTAGCAGGTGCCACCACCCCGTTCGAGTGCTACAATTACGATCGCTCGGCTATCTTGGACATGTCGGGTCAGGGTGAGACAGAGTTCTGCTTCTACTAGTATTGCTTGTATGAGCACAGGGCAGAAGTCGTGCACTCCGCTGGTCTGTCCTCACAACAAAACAGATCGTGCATGCGCACGTTATCACCGGAGCGCGAGTGCGAGCGTTGATTCGCGAAAACGGGTATACAGTAGGGTGGGGTCTCCCGGTAGTGCGAGGGTTGGTTCGCCAAACGGCGTAAACAGCACGGTGGGGTTGCCCGTAAGCGCAGGCCAATCCGCAACAGCGGTTTCGGCCGCAAGCATGAGTTGGATCGCGAGTGCGATTTATTTTTTGGTCGCGAGCGCGAAGACGACCACTTCACCAGCTGGCGCGAAAATAGGGTAAATGGATCCAGGGGGCAAGGTCTCCCGCGAACGCAGCTGAAACCCCGACCGCTAGGAGGGCTTGGGTCCCGGGGGGTAAGGGAAACGCCCCGGGTAGTTTAGATGCAGCGTGTTTAAAACCAGATTATTTCGCCCTATCTGCCTCTCTGAATCGGCATTCGGATTGGTGCAGCAAACGTGCCACGGCATCTTTGGTTGGCTTGGGCTAAGTACATGCCTAAATAATACCAGGTAAAAACTACAGGTACAGAGAGGTACATACTTACCTAGTCTGCCGCAGTATTTTTTTTCAATATAATACGCACAGTGAGTAGTGGAGTACAGTACAGTAGGTACCGTAGTAGTGCCACCGACTTTCAGTATTAATCAAAAGTTTTTTTATAAATACTGTATGTTATTCGATTGCCACCATCGGCCTACAGTATGCCATCGTGTACGTTCTTTTGCGAAGACATGTATGCTGGATTTTCTTTTCATATTTGCTGAGGTGTTCTGTTTCCGTTCAGATTATGCCTGTGTACGCCAATAAATATCGTTGCCCGCCGCGTACCTTTCGAAGCGTCGAATTTGGAGGCAAGCAGCGCGCATGATGCTACACTACTTGGACTATGAGACTAAAGCAAATTCTGCATTACAGCCGTGAAAACAAAATCATATGAAGCTGCCAGAATATGCCGAGTGATGTACGTTTACACGTTATGTGCGCTGATGTAAACCTACACACACGAATGCCTCGAAGGATAAAGCAGTATATTAACTGGTGCAGTTGTGCTTCAGTGTCGGTTAACGTGGGTAGTTCAATGGTTGGTGATACCCCAATGGTTGGTGATACCCCGTCCGCGAACGACGATGGCCAACAAAACAGATAGTATCGCTCTTGCCTTCTGTACCCGACTACAGTATGATATGGAAGGCGTTCGGGTGTGCGAAAGTAATTGTGTACCCCGGTGTGCCGACAATCTCGTTATTTGCTATGGTGGTTCCAATTTCGAATGAAAATCTCTTTGTTTGAGCTCTATCTAATTCCGTATCCTGATATCGTTCATACTAGAACAACTTTCTGTACAAACATCGATATTCCCATCCTGATGGCCTCCCGAGCATTTGAGTTGATAAACATATATTTACTGGACGAGAAGGTTATAGGAGCCCCTTACCCCCATTGCCGATGTATTCATCATATTCATCTTGTTGCTGCCTCCGCCGGTTTCGGCAATCTCTTCCAAATTATTTTGGTCAACCATTTAGTCACCGTGATAAAGGCACCGCTGAAACAAGTATGAGTCGCAAACATTTGGCACACAATTGCAATCAAACGTTACTCTCAGTACAGAAAAGACATGGCACGGTGTGCCTGGCGCACAGCAGAAAGAAGCAGAAGTACGACAGCCAAATGAGGTGAAACCACACCTACATGTATGACTAATACATCAACTCGGCACAGCTTGTGGACACGTATGACACGAAAGCATGCAAATACTGATTCAGAATCAGGACCAAGCCTCAATTGCCTTCGGCTCAAAGAGGGGGGGTTGAACTCGATTGTATAGTGGTCAAAATATTACCCTTGTCTGGGTAATCGATCGGTCTTTTACCCCTGTATAGCTCGGTGATACCATCACATTTGTCGTCGTCGGTCGGACACGGGTTCCAATCTCATTTCGAACACTATCTTGAAAGAAGCGCTTGCGCGGGGGCGTCTCTGAACACGTATGTCTCCCTGGTTTGCCAGGTGTTAAAATCAGGGTGGTCCTCGGTAACGATTTGTTTGGTGGACACAGGCGGGGCGGTGTTGGTCATTCGGCGGTATTTTTTTTTACGGTAGGCGGTTTTTTTTTTTTTCGGTATCGACTCTGGCGGTAAGCGGTATTTCCAACAACGGCGGTAATTATTCGGCGGTAGTGCAATACGGCGGTATTTTGTGGCGGTAAAGCGATTTCTCGCTTTTCGGCCGTATCGACTCTGGCGGTGGGCGGTATTTCCAAAAACGGTGGTAATTATTCGGCGGCAACGCAATACGGCGGTATTTTTTCGTGTAGCGGTTTTCGATTTTCGGCGGTACCATACACGACTTGGATGCTATTGCAGTACCTCGCAACATGCGATGTTGTTGAAACCCGAACAAACGGCAAACCACCTTCCGACGGTTGTCCTGCACGTTTATTTGTTAATATTTTGCGGCGATTTCTATCGAGAAATCGAGGCAAATCCAACAGGGAAACCTGCGATTAACTATGCATTTTCATGCCAAAACGAAACCCCGCCTACCGCCATAAAACCATGTCAGCTCTTCTCCAGCACTGCACGTTTTTTACAAAAACAATACCGTAAAATGGCAATACTACCGCCTAAAAAACAAAAAACCGAAACCCCGATGCCGAGGACCGCCCTGGATGTAGAACAACTAAATAATGTAGAACACAGAACGGCAACGAGGCAACCAACACAACACACAAGGGCAGGCAGACAGGGGATACCATTCACGTCGCCATTCGTGACATCGACTAGGTAAGGTTAATCACCATGTTTGACCTCTCCTCCTGCGCCGCCCCCGGTTTCTGTGCATTATTGGCTGTCCTAGCCCGTGCCTGCGGTATCCAGTGTTGGCGGTACGTTTTGGGCGGTATCTAGAGTTGGCGGGGGGGGCGGTAGGCGGTATAACGCAATATGGCGGTATTTTTCGTGCGGTAGGCGGTTTTTCGTTTTTCGGCGGTATTGGCTTCGGCGGTAGGGGGTATCTGCAAATAGGCGGTAAACCGCCAAAATACCGTTGCCGCCCTTTTGGGCGGTAATTCAATGACGGAGAAGCTACCGAGAACCACTCTGGTCGAAATCAAGCGGGTAGGTCAGCGTACGGCCGTATACGGTACCGACAAAAAAATATCCCGCTGCTCGAAGGGGGGGAGAATATTTTATGGATCCTCCTGGGCTGGGTAATCGATCGATATTTTTCCCTTTTAGCTCAGTAGGTAATACCATCTCAACAGGTCATAACGGAATACCTGCAGAATTTGGACAGTATTATGGATAATTGCGTTGTACCCCGACAATGTAGGCAGACGCTGTGTCCTCGGTGTTAGCCGAGAGATGACACCGGGCAAGCGGTGGCCCGGAAGGTAAGATACTCCCGTGCGATAGAGAGAAGAAGACGTGGTAACACGTGAACACTGGCGCTTAGATGCCCACACCACACACAGATGTACTCTACAGAGAATGCAAGAGTCCAGATGACGACAGCTTCCAGAGATTAACAGGCAGCTAGTATACCATCACGATCCGGGTAGAGATCACATCAGAGAGTGAGATACTCGGTCCTACGAGCAGAGGCGATACGGCTGTTATTCCTCCGCATAATATACGTTACATGCCGAAACGGTACATAGACTATGATCTACGATACAAGAGCAGTGTCAATTGAACAGTGACTCATACATGGTCATGTGCTTACATTTCCATAACACACAGGCCAGCTGTCGCACCGAGGTACGTCACCGAGTTCCTTGTTGTCTTGAGGCAGGGGGGGTATGCTCAAACGTACACCGGAATTAATTTTGTGTTGTGACCCTTAGGTGAACGCATCACTTTCAGGAAAAATTTGAGAGAAATATTCCGTAGGGTATACCGGTACCCTATCGGGTTAAGGTGGGCGTACCGAACTTATCAAAGGGTCGGGTACCGGTAATCAAAATGAACCGAACTTATCGAGGTGTTGGTAAGCTTGAGAGCCCAGAACGCAACAAGTACCGGTACCCCAGGTATCGCGGTCGAGGGTATACCGATACCCGGGATATATTTGGGTGGATGCACCGAGCTTACCGATGTGGTGCGCACCTGTATTGAAAATAATCTGCGTGTACAGAAGAGTCGGGTACCATGCTATGGTCCCTACAGAACAAATTAGGTGGTCGGGGGTACACCGGTACCGGGGGGTATTTGAGTGCGCGTACCGAACCGACCAGAGTGTCGGGTACCGGTGTATCAAGTTCGTACGAACGGATCGAAGTGTCGGGTATCGAAATTGCGCTCGCATCGAACACCTCACAGTACAGTTTGGTGGGGTATTTACCTCGCAAATATGCCTGGTAGTATATCCCCGCAATCTTGTACTGGCGCTCTTAGTCCCTGGCGAGAACGTAGAGTATTTTCGGTTGAAAACACGCCAGGTACTGCATTTACTCGCAGAAGGTCGGGTTTGGGCATCGCGGATACTGCGAGCACTCGCAGGATATCGGGGTCCATTACTACGGATGCTTCTGGGCCTGCGGTATTTCGAGGTTCGATGCTCCCGGTCCTTCCTGCACTCCATATATTTTAATAGAGTTTTGGCCTTCGGGTACCGGCAACCTTGGCAATATTAGTATCTCGCCTGTTGGTAACGCGAAAGTACTGCGAGTACTCAAGGGACAAGAATACTCTCAAAATGCGATGCATCAAGGTTTGCTTGTTGATTTGTGTGGGTTGCCGGGAGTGACGCGATTGGCGTGTTGGGGATCGAAATTGACTTGACTTTAGTTTTTGAGTGGAACATTACTTGATTGGTGTTGGCTCATCGAGATTGACGTACATTATGGTGGGAATTGAAACTTTTGCTTGGTGTCGTCAGTGTCTGGTTCGGAGTCAACTTGTTTTTAGGGTAGCCATCGATTTACTTGGCTTTTGTGTGCGTGGTCGAAATTGATATTGGTTTGGTGTCCGGGCAGCTGAATTGACATTTATTCAGAGTGTCCTTCATCGCCCACGGACGATGTGTGCAAATCCGCTAGACATCCTACACATAACCTTCCAAACAATCGGTCAACACCCTACTAGGGACAATATTTTTTCTCGTTGTCGTACCTGTTGTTCTGCTCGCGGTCAACTATATAATTATGTCTCAACTTGATGTACTAGAAAATAATTTACACTTCAGATTTGTTCAATCGACAAGTTTAGTCGAGTAATTCAGGTGTATAAAGCCCGATCTTTTTCACAACATCTCTATCCATCTCAATCTATGCATATGTTCGTCGCCGGCGTGACATTCGTTAAACGGATCGATCAGCGAGCAGCCATGACGTCGACCGGACATTCACTGATCAGCTTGAAGTGTCGTGAAATTCGTAAGATAGCATATTCAGGTTATTTTGTTCTTCGTGTCCTCTGCATGTACGAATGCACTGCTCGCTCGGAGATTGTGAAACAAACACAGACTGAACATCACTTACTTGCTGACTACAGGTAAGGTAAGTCGTCAAATGTGTTTACGCCGCGTGAAACAATAACAACGACTTCAACAAACCACAGACAGCAACAGCCCGATTCGCATCTTCAACCAACCTCATCGCACATGTCGTAACCAACCTTGCCCGATGAATGTACGCGGAGATCGTGGTATCCAGTAACTAAAAGAGGAGGGGAAGCGACAAGTAGAGGACGGGTGCTAATTGAGGTACTGTAGTGTCGTGATGTACTTATGGTGGTATACCTCACGGGGAAGCTAGTGGTATGTGAGTCGTGTGGTGCTGTTCTTCCACGCGCCACCTGACTCTGATCCTATGCAGGGTTTTCTGCGGCAATTCATTGGATTTGGCACTTACCTATAGCTGAGTACTCGTACAGGTTGGAGTGTTTGGACTGGAAAGATTTCTATGTCGTTTCAAGAGCTCACGTTGGTCGTTGCTTGCGCAGTCGTGCTCAAGATCCAACTGGCTTCCGGATCTTCTCCGCCGTGTGGGGCCCCAGTACTGTAATCTTTAACAACGTTTTCAGCCTAAAGACGGTCACAGCTCGTTCCACTACAAGTATACGATCACCAAATAAAACATTTCTTGTGTTTGTGTGTTTTACTTCGTATAGGTGGTGGTTTGTTTGCTTCCAGATACACAACAGCAGTTCGAAGTAGTTTGTGAGTTACTGTTTTGTATGTTGACGTCTTCAGAAAGCGCGCAGCATAAATGCGGTGGCAGGGCAGCCCGGGCCAGATCGGTGGTCTTCTGCCCATTTTAGCCACGAATAGTTCAGGATCGATAACCCTACGGTACATACCTGTGGGTGTTTTGTCTGGTTTACAAGTCAATCCGCACACGCCAGAACACCTCCAAACCTACGCGCACACACTTGCTTTCGTCCCGCTCCTCCTCCTTGTCACAAAATAAATCCCAGCTAAGCATTGTTGAGCTCGAACCTGCGCTCCCAGGATCCCAGCATCACAATCACGGCAACGTCGACATCGTAAATAGGAGTTTCTGTCTCACGTCCGTCGAACTGCTTTTTGACGTTACGCGAACTCGACTGCAGCAAGCAGTAGATATGTCCAACCTGGCAGTAGCGTTAACGCTGCTGGCTACTCTGGCAACATGCGCTGGCCAAGATACATGCGGATTGCTCGGTAAGGAAATCATGGTTCCCAAATCACCTTACAGTACTGACGGTGCTACAATGTGGTCATGTTACTATACTGCATTACTACAGTATACACTTGTAACACCGCTGTAGAGTAGGTAGTCTTCTTCTGGCATGCGGTATCGGGTATCAAGCCTCCATATAGCACCACTACGCGACGAGGAAAATCACTGCGGCGTACGCGATCAACATGTGGGTGCCTCTCATCTCGAAAAAGCATTGTAAAACCTTGCTGTATCGCATCATCCTACTATCATCCTACTACTTGCAGTGGGCGCTCGGCATTAAGAAACGTCAATCTGGTGTCCAGGCTCAATGCCCTCTTTTTTTCCGGCCTTGATCTAACTCTACTGGACTTGAAGAATATGACTCAGAGCTGGTCCCACCTTTGAGCTGTGTTTCTTAACCCCGTTTTCCTATTGTTCGTGCCGATCTGACTCATTCTTTATCATCATACCGGGTTTTGATTCTTAACTGCCGGCGTCTACCGTACAACTGCTGCAGTGTTGTAAAACAAACGTCAAACGGATTACGATCTTTGGTTTAAGTATTTACAAGAATATTCACATCAACTTGGTATTGATTGTTCGTGCCGATCTGACTCATTCTTTATCATCATACCGGGTTTTGATTTTTAATTGCCGGCGTCTACCGTACAACTGCTGCAGTGTTGTAAAACAAACGTCAAACTGATTACGATCTTTTGGTTTTTAAGTATTTACAAGAATATTCACATCAACTTGGTATTGAGTAGTTTATTCTTCACCAACTAATTGCAGCTAACTCGTCCACATAAATTTAGTGTTTCTTGTCTGATTATGTTGAAGAAATGAGTTCCTGCTGCTGTACTATTGTAGGTTGTTTCGTGCTATAGAGCGAGGCATTACTGTGATGCCTTCGTCCGCATGGTCGGACCAGTGGAGACTATTTTTTTGTTTTTGAGGACACCATGAAGGGGGTGCAGTGGTACACCTTGTTCTATGAAGCGGCCCTCGCGTCGTCAAAATATATCGAAGTTAGTGTGTGGAACACATACTCCAACAATACCACACATATACTAAGCAGCTATGAAGCCCGGGTTTTGGCGAATGAGGTATGCTCAAAAGCAGTAAAAAACAGCTCTACAAGTTCGCAAGTGAGTGCAAGAATCATTGGAGATGCAGGTCTAAAATTAGCGGTGACGAGGAACACATGATGTTCTAGAACATTTGCATAATATGTTCCTTCATATATTTTCGTCAAATATTATGCCCACTTCTAAGCTGGATGCCTGACGCTGGAGAGCAAAATGGCGCAAATATGCTTCTCTCGTGGCAAACGATCTTATTTCTTGCTGTCCCTCCAGATATTAGAGATAGTAATGAGTTTATCCAAAATTGTTGAATTCGTTTCTTCGATGTTCCGACTACTTTCATATTTGGGTTTCCTACCTATTGTACTTGATTTTTGTGTCCATACCGCACCAGGCGTTCCGACTTCAAACACCTTGCTGTCTCTGTTCGCGGGATCTACACGGAAAACGAAGGTTCTCATAGTAGCCAAGATTTGTAGCGAAGATACCAGGTACAGCAGAAGCCCCGACTCCGGCCTGGCTCGCGGCGTTCCTTTGCCCTTCCTCTTTTTTTTTCTGGTTGTGTAATAGTTAGTGCAGAAATCGTCGTGAAATGTACTCCTGTAGCCAACGAGGTCTACGAGCTTGTTGCTGTCGTGCCGACGGGTGTCGTGGTCCTTACAACAAAATACCCCGCACACAATGAGCCTACATTTCGTCACAATAATGAAGTGAAAACTCATCTGGAAAATATGAAAAAAGCTGACTATCCTGATGTTAATGACGGCCACCTGATTACAACCAACAATCATGATCTACGTACGAATCACCGAAGGCGCAAAATGTCAAAACGCAGACAACCCCGTGTTATTTTGTTGCTTCACGACACTACCAGTACCTGCAATATATGCTGAAATGTACAACTCTCTTGCTGCTTCATACACCCTACTAAAAAACATTTGCAACAAATACCAATATTCGTTTGCCGACATTGCAACCTATGATACAACTTGGAGTATAACGCAGACCGTTTTTTTGCAGCGCGCCCGAATTGAAGGCCGTTTTGCTGCTGTTGCTGATGTCTATGCTGGTATACCCTTGCTCTTGGTGTTGATTTGCCATTCTGTACGTTACGTGGGTACTGACCTCGAATCCTGGGTGGTGAAAGAGACGTGGAACCCGGCGCCAGTACGTCTTTGATCCGCGACGACACACGTATGCTAACTGGTTGATTTTGCCTGCACTGGCATCGAAAGGCGTGCTCATACAAATATCCCTGGTCTCGTTTGCCACTTGGTCACTGCATATTCGACGATATAGGCATGCTGGTAATATTAATACTGAAGTTAAGTATCAGCCCTGGTTGCGCCCCTGCGTGCCCTGCTGTTCGATACCCAGACGGAGAGTGCTACACAAACGACCTGGACTGCTGCGACCCTGTACATGACTGCGACGAAGGCTTCTGTCACATCAGGCAGTTCTTCCCTCACCACGGCAAGTATATATCATACCACCACCAGTAGGGTCCATACGACATAACTACTACTACCTGGTATGGTATTCCCCACTTTACTCACAATGACAGGAAAGCAAACAAGTGCTTGCCAAGTTTGCGTTTCTTGCTAAAGCCGTGTTGCGGTCAGTAGTGGACAAAGCTTGATAGTAGATCTTCCTGGGGTAGCTATTTAGGCACTCTGATTGGCTAGGGGTATGTTTTACGCGGCTCAATCAACTTTCGAGTATTTCCCAGCCACAGCATCCCGAGTCATCCCGAGTCAACCTAGAGTCTTCCCAAGCTCAGCATCCACGCCGGCCGAACCAACCTAGAGTCTCAACAAGCACAGCATCCCAGCACTGGCCACTGGCATAGGGTTCGGGTTGGGGTTCGGGTTAGGGTTGGGGTCGGAGGGTCGGGTTCAGGCGTCCAACACAAAACCCCCATAAAGATCTACTATCAAGGTCTGTCCACCCCTCGTTGCGGTAAAATATAATCTCTGACATATCGCCAAGGGTATTTTCTGCAGCATTAACTGTAGTTTTGAAAAAAACTTCGTCGTCACCGCGTCTTGCTTTCATATCTGGTACTCTGCTGTATACCCGCATAACGAGTTTAGTGAGGTCCCCCTCGCTACGTAGTGTATTCAAGTGTCTGTATAAACGACCCTGTGCTGCTCGTGGTAGGTATAGTCGAAATCCTCCGAAAGTCGATTTCAACCTGCACCCTCTGTGCACCGCAATGCAGCGGTGCGGCGCATACATTAGACGACCCAGAGGGTATAGGTCGACAGATACAATTCCTGTTATGTAGGCGTCTTGCCGTATCGTAAGACTCTTGCAAATATTTATATGATACTCAAGTTATATCATTATATTTTACACAAGAAAGGTATCCATCGAAACTGACTCGAGTGTGCCACGCCTAGGTGCACATTGTCACGGTTATGCCTGACTACAGGCAATACAAATATACTGCTGTACAGCTCAGTATCGCGTACCAGGTCCCTGATATTCATTAAGAGGACGCTAGTATCCTTAAGATTGAGTCGTCAAGTACCCGCACGTAGGCGTTTCGGCAACGTCTACGACTTGAAATTAAAGGAACGGATTTGCAACCATGATCCGTAATTCAAAATACTACAGTAGAATGGTATACGCGAATAAAATAATCCTTACCATTTTAGACCTTGTTCGGGCCCAATAACTCACTACCGATGAAGAGAACGTAGTGTTGCCTCCCGCAGCATCTTTGATAACGACTCGGAAAGAGATTTGTCATCCGCCTGGAGAACGACGAATGCCGCGCGTGAACTGAAACACTTTATCGTTTTTGCGAGCTTTTTGAGCTACCCGCTCGCAATTCCAAGTACACGAAAACGCCTCGTAAGTCGTTTATGGCTGCCTACGACTGTCGTCTAGCGCAGCCGACACCCTCACACACTCTATAGGCAGCATCCCTCAATCTGGCGTGTTGTAGTTTCATGTGAGGAGCTATAGCTGTCCGCAAGTGAAGTACAAAGCTTAGGTTGGGGGCTGATTGTGGTCCCAGTTTGTGCTCCCCATACCTCGACCAATTTACACCACTGCAACATGTTTTACGTCGAGGCGTCGGCCTTTGTTGAACACCTGCGGGAGAGTAATTTCGAGAGAAAAACAAGCTGCTGTTATGAAACCTTTTCGAGTCGCGGTCGCCCTCGGATGGGTATGAACCAGACAAAACTCTTAAGACACATGCCAACGGAAACGCAACGTTTGCACAAAAAAAAGCGAATTCCACAAGATACCTACCAGAATGTTTGAGGTGTCGCTTGCTATTATTAATAGAACGATTCTTCAAACCGAAAGTTCAAGTTTTTGGAAACACCCACCAAACATTTCCGGCGCTGATGCCGGGCCAAGATTGACTTCAGAACATCCCAGGCCAATAGTTACTTCGAAGCAGCGAGGTTCCAAGTCCTTGTCAGAAATTGATCGATAAAACCTACGACTGGGTCATGAACTCTTAACGGAGTGCGCTCGTTACGGGCTCTTACCCACCCTAGGATGACCGTATTCGCACAATAGCCAATAACATGTGGCGTGTGCTGTCCAGGCGTAAAATAAAAAACGATTGACTACTTGTGTGCACGATACAGATGACAATCATTCTCTACCCGTCTCGAATGGCTGACTCTAGTTTTTTTCAGGTTTGGGAGAAGCGCGTAGGACGCCACCGACAAGCTCTGACCCCGTAGAACACGGATCCACCTGATATCTTCGAGGCCGTCATCTACATTCGTTGGCCTTGACCGTCACCAATTCGCCGTGGGCCGTGTCTATGTCGAGATCGGAAGTCTATCGTCTCCCGAGCTGATCTTCACCAATTTGCACGAGAAAAAACTAATCGCGCCGCCTTTGGATGTTTGAACTAAAAGATGAAAAATCAAACACTTCCCCCTTTTTCCCGCAGCGGCGGTACGACAATATCTTCGGGTTTTCCTTGAAACCATGTTTCTCATAAAAAAACGTTTTATACTTCACAATCCCATATTCATAGGTCTAAACGCGTCGTTTAAAAAAAAAGCAATGAATTTTCTTTGTTCCAAAATAGAAACTATCAGGAAGGAATTATAGTCACCGGAAACCCGGGCACCAAGAGACGCTAGAGAGCAAGTGTGGCCTTGAGAATCGCATCGTACCGGCAAAATTTCCAGGCACGTCAAGCTCCTCTGAACACAATTTCCGCAATGAAACAATTTCGGGGGACCATAGTAAATAGGACCTACGGAATACACTAAAACCTATATACTTTCCATTTTTTACTAACAATATTTGGTCCTATTTACTATGGCCCGCCGTAATATTAGTAACACAGCAATGACGGTGCCGCACCGACATGGATACTTGAGCGCGCAGTCTTGCTGTGTGCATCAGCGTTGGACAGGGGCAAGATACAAGTTGTGTATTTGCTTTTCGGGTTGATGATACAGTATGAAGAAAGCATAGCTGTCGCTAGAAACTCACGAAGCAGGATATTTAAAACCGTCGGCACCTTGTGTGCGTTGCTGCATGATAGACGGGGGTAGCTGCCGTCGTTGTTGTCTCGTCGACACTGCAGAGTATGTGTCGCTGTAGAGACGGTCGTGGTTGTCGTTCGTCCACTAAACAGAAGACGTCGGACAAAGCTCGCAACCGCTACCACTGCTACTACTACTACTATACTACTACTACTACTTACACGTACTGATGTTGCTGCACATAAGAGAGGAGGCATCCGGGTCAGGATCAGATACGTCACTGTTGTGTCGTCAACGAGTTGCACGATGTTCTCTTCCAGTAGTATTACACAGGAAGAACATAATGACTATGCATAAAGACATCGTTCTGGAGGCTGGAGTCGAACTCGAGCGGAAAACATCAAAACAAGGAACAGCGGGTATGCTGCTGTTGTTGCAGCTGGAGCTGTGCTCTCCATGGAGTGCTTGAGTCGAAGCTGCTGTGATGCAACTGCCTCCCCTTGGCGCAGCAATCGTGCAGGAAAGAAAGCACACTAAAAGAGAGGAGCCCAGAAACGCCGTTCCGGTGGTTCCCATTTGCGGTTCTTGGCGCGCAGTGGCGGCGCCATTCTGCTGCTTGTTGTTTGGTCGATAACTGCCCCGTCCTTGCTCTTTTGTTCTCGGTATTTTATAACCGGGGACCCAAAACTCGTAATGATTAAGAGGACGCCACACCGTACGCTACCAAACGTCAGGAGGATCGCTTCAGGAATCTTTTTGGGCATCCTTGTTTGTTGTTACGTCGTCAAAAATTGTAACTCGTCTTTCCTCCTAGTCACGTCCGGTCTCGCTCGCCTTTGGAAACTCTATTACCCCTGACACAGGCGAGGCCTGTGGTGGAGATTGCGGACAGACTGGATGCGCCTTAACTGCAGAGGACTGCATTGAAGGACTTTGCGAACCCGCGGTGGGCAACGAGTGTGGCGAGTTAGGTGAGAATAGAAAAACTTCAAACACCGGCGATCGTACAGGTGTTGTTTGCACGGTTGTCTCCGTTAGCTGTTAAATATGGAAGGTCCTACATATTTTTGAGATTGTCGTGGCGTCACCTGGCTGGATAGCATCACTGCAATACACCATTTATTTTCCAAGACCATTCAGGCATTTGATATGTTGGAATTAGATATGCTGCAGTTTATATACCACAGTATTCTACCGTCGACCGAAAAAGTGATCGATTAAGTTCCCTCGACGGCCTCCACTTCTTGAAGGCGATATAGACTATACCTCGTGATATTCGAAAATGAGGAAAAAGTTGAAAACGAGAAAGGTATAGATACAACTATAATTACGATTTTTGAGGTCGTTGTCACTTGCTAGCTCTTGGTAGACAGACCGACTGATAGACAGCTCTTCGCAAACAGCCCTTCTTCTTTGAAACAGCCGAACAGCCAAACAGCCAAACAACCTTTCTTCTTTCTTCGCAAACTGCAACCAATAGACAGCTCTTCGCACAACGCCTAGAAGAGGCGTCTCGCCTTCGACGAACGGCATCTAGATGCAGCTGTAGGCGGCCAAGCTGCTTGCTGCTATCGGTGGCGAACCTGCTGGTGCTGCAACCCCCGCCTCTCCCTTCTCCACGCCCCCTAAGCTCACCTCCCCCTCGTCGAGAGGCGCGTGGTCCTTGCCCTCTGGCAAGAGAGCGGCAACGACAAAGACCGACCTGGTGCCGACTGTTGTTTGCGACCGGTGCACGGACCAGCACTTACTTACTTGCCCAAGAACTCCGCGCCTGGTGGCAAAAACGTGGCCTTCGCCACCTGCGAGGATCTCATGTGCGATGGTGGCGGGATCATCCTGTATTGGGCAACTAACTGCGAGTTATGTGCTCGCCCGATCAAGGAAGGGACTGTCTCGTACTCCCTCGAGACTGCTGACAGTGGTGAGTGTCTTGGGTCTATTGTTGAATGCTGTCTGTTGCCAGTACGTTTTTTTGGGGTTTTCAATTGCCTTTTTGTATACAAACCTACCTCAAAGCGTTTATTATTTTTTGGACTCATCCATGCTCGTTCTTTCCCCTTCGTGCGTTGCGTCGGCTCCTCTTACACAGAGCACGCGAACGCGCACATGCCCAACTGTTTGCGGGACGTGAACGAAGGAACGAAGGATTCAGCTGTCGCCGTCACCGCTGCACCGAACGATGGAGTGCTGCTGCTACTGTGGTGCATTTTCGGTGCGCACGATTTCTATGTGTACATGTTTTGGTGACCCCACATACCCCCTTTGCTCGTTTCGGCTGCTGCTGCTGCTGCTGCTGCTGCTGTCAGCGCCACGCCATGAGTGCTGCTGCTGTGCACCGGCTGCTCCTGTGCACTTGCTGCTGCTGTGCACTTGCTGCTGCTGTAGTGCTGCTGCGTTGTTGCCGTGCGTCATGCTGGAAGTGTACATATTTTCGGATCGTCAATAAAATTCCGTAGGTTTCGCGATGGCGGCATACTAGGGTACATCATGCTTTTTTTCTTCCATATTTTCATATCGTTGCTATGCTGCTGCTGCTGCTGCTGCTTCTGCTGCCAACGCTGCTGCTGCCAACGCTGCGGCGATTCATTGCAGCTTCTGCTGCTGCTAATGCTGTAGCTGCTTCTGATGCTAATGCTGCCGCAATATCCACTGAATGTTTGTATGTACTCGGATTATTGTTTTTATTGGTCGTTTTTGTACCCAAATGGTTCTTTTGATACGTGAAAAATATTTTTGTCGTTTTGCTCCTGCATTTTGCGTACGTACTGCTTTGTCTCGTTTTTGGCTTGATTTTTTTTCCTATCGTTGCTATGCTGCTGCTTGCTGCTGCTGTGGTGCTGCTGCGTTGTTGCTGTACATCATGCTGCACTTGTGTGTGTACATATTTCTGTATCGTCACTGAATTTCCGTAGGTTTTGCGATCGCGGCATACCAGGGTACATAGTTTTCTTCTTCCTTATTTTCATATCGTTGCTATGTTGCTGCTGCCAACGCGGATTATTGTTTTTGTTGGCCGTTTTTGTACCCAAATGTTTTTTTTTATACGTAAAAAAAATATTTTGGTCGTTTTGCTCCTGCATTTTGCGTACGAACTACTTTTTCTCGTATTTTAGCTTGGTTATTTTCGTATTGTTGCTATGCTGCTGCTGCTGCGTTGTTGCCGTACAGCATGCGGGGGTGGGTCTATCTATAGTGAGGTACCAGAAATACTTTCGGACGGACTCGGGGTACATACTTTTTTTCTTCCTTCTATTCATATCGTTGCTATGCTGCTGCTGCTGCTGCTGCCAACGCTGTGGCGATCCGTTGCTGCTTCTGCTGCTGCTGCTGCTGCTATAGTGGTGCCGCAATATTCACTGAATGTTCGTATGTACTCGGATAATTGTGTTTCTTGGTCGTTTTGTCGTTTTGTGGCGCTGCTGCGTTGTTCCCGTACACATCCTGCTGGACATGATTTGTGTGCACTTGTGCGTGTGTACATGTGTCTGTATCGTCAACGATTTTTTTTTGTGGTGTTGCTGCGTTGTTGCCGTACATCATGCTGGACGTGATTCGTGTGTGTATTACACTCGCGTGTGTGTACATATTTCTCTATCGTCAATAATTACCGTACGTTTTGCGATTGCGGCCGACCAGGGTACGTAGTTTTTTTCTTCCTCCTTTTCATGTCGTTGCTATGCCGCTGCTGCTGCAGCCAACGTTGCGGCGATCCGTTGCTGCTGCTGCTGCTGCTGCTGCTAATAATAATAATAATGCTGCCGCAATATTCACTGGATGTTCGCATGTACTCGGATTATTGTGTTTCTTGATCGTTTTTGTACCTAAATGGTCGTTTGGGTACCTGGAAAAAATATTTTGGTCATTTTGCTGCTGCATTTTGCGTACGTACTGCTTTTTCTCGTTTTGGGCTTCGTTCTTTCCACATAGCTGCTACGCCGCTGTGGTGCTGCTGCTGCGTTGTACATCATGCTGGTCATTTGTGTGTACATATTTTTGTTTCGCCAATGAAATTCCGTAGTTTTTGCGGTCGCGGCATACCAGGGTACATACTTTTTTTCTTCTTTTTTATCATATCTTTGCTATGCCGCTACTGCTGCCAACGCTGCGGCGATCCATTGCTGCTTCTGCTGCTGCTAATGTTTCTAATGCTGCCGCAACCACTGCTCGAAGCCGTTGCGGCTGCTGCTGCTGCTGCTGCTGATACTGCTAATGCTGGCTCAATATCCACCGATTGTTCTTATGTATTCGGATTACTGTTTTTCTTGGTCGTTTTTGCACCCAAATGGTCGTTTTGGTACGTGAAAAAAATGTTTTGGCCGTTTTCCTGCTCGCGTTTTACGCATGTACTTGCTGCTTCTGCTGCTGCTGCTGCCGTCGTATAGCAAGCGATTACGTACTGCTGTTGTGCCGCTGTAGAGCAGTACAAATAATGAACTCTGCCCCCCCCCCCCCCCCCCCCCCCCCCCCTTCCCCCTCCCACGCCATTTCCTGCACGCCACTCCCGCCCCGCGCACCCTGTTTACTTCGACCAGGTCGGTGGCAAGTGCTACAACTGCCGCCTGACGGACTCCACCATCAAAGACGGAGACATCATCATCAAGCGCAAGAAGACTCCCTTCCATTTCGCCTGCTCCAGGGCTTCGCGGAATTCCGAAGCAGGACGCCAAGCAGATTGGCTCCATCCAGGACGAATGAGAGGCAACAAAATGTTCCCACATTTCCCAAAATCACGACTATTTCTCCCTACACATACCCAACGGGTTCAACAGCGGACAGATCCACATTCTGGGCCTCCCGCCTCGTTACTACAGCAGCCTGGAAGACTATTTACATACCATGTCTCATCCAAACTCCTATGCTGGCTAAATCGAAATCGCGGCCGCCCAGCAACTATACAACATTTCCATAACCGTTGTCGTTGCCGGCACTGCTGCTTTCCCCTCTGTCCCGAACCTTCCTTGAAACAACAGCCTGTATGTTGTATATCATCCACATGCCATGCACTACTCCACTCTCTCCCCGCACTGATGAAATATGTTATTATCCTTATTATTAGACGAATGCCACATTCTTACTCTTGCGTCACCCGATCTTACGTTTCACATTACATTCACAAATAAACGCGATTATTACATCCTTCACCGTTTCTTACACAAATGCATTTAGTTTGGTTGGCTTTGGGTATTGCCCCAATTGCAATATAACTGGCAATATAACGTCATAACATTTAGTTTGGTTGGCTTTGGGCTTTGACGCCAATTGCAGTTATATTGCAACTGGGGTAACTGCAATTGGCGTCATAGCCCAAAGCCAACCAAACTGAATGTATTTGTGCAAGAAACGACGGAATACCCACTCCGAAGGAAAGCCTTGTATGATTCCTATATATTTGCGCTGACTTAGTCTAGTCACCACCCATGGACGAACTTGGGGATCATCTCGAAAGTTTCGTGTAGAGCACATCCTTTCGTAATTTGCTACTTAAAATACCGGACAGTTATACGCGCCCATTGTGTCATTGGATCCACCTCATTGCTTTCGCGAAAGATACGGTATGTCAACTACCGCACCTCTCTATTTCAGCGAATTGTTGTACGAAGTGATATCATCACTAGCTACTACCCCTCCTACAACTCCAGCGCTTATTGTTGGCGCCGGCACGTACAGATGAGGCCTGCAGCAACAGCACTCCTTGCTGCTCCACCGAACATGACTGCATTGTACCGCCGGAGATGGACACAGTCGACAATTTCCGCAACAACGGCTTCTGCAAGGTTGCCGAGTCTCGCACGGGTGAGTTGACACAATGAGCTCTTATATTATTAGCATACGCCGGTCTATAGTCTTGTTTTGTTCAGGTAGAGCAGTATACTTCGCATATTATATGGAAACATCGTGCTGCCCCCAAGCCGATAACAGCCCCTGTAGGAAGGTGTCAAATCGGTACACAAGCACCATACTCCCCACTTTGTATATCAATCCTTTGTCTGAAGGTTTTCATGACGTGACTGAGTTAAATCTGTGCGTTTTGCAAGTACTCCCGTCTGAAGCTTGGAATCGTGAAATTTGGATTACTTCGCAGACCATATCAACTGATGGACAACCAGTACCTTCGACAATAAATGGTGTATTGTAGTTCCCAGTTCGGCGTTGTATGTTTGAAGTACAGGCAGCCGTGTTGTTCATGTTTGCCGTCGTTCGGTGGTTGTATAGCTCAATGTATTTGCCGGTATACCGCGGAATGAAGGAAGAACCAATAAAATAAAAAATACTTCTGGTCGCTAATGTAGCTCCCTTAGTCAACAGCACATTCCTTCTACACTCAACTGCCCTAAAAACGGGATCATAGGTTTGAAATTCAGAAGACCGCGTGGCACGTATCTGACACATTGACTTCGAGCACAGTGAATCCTGATCGTGAAAGCCCTCTTCCGTGAACTACAGTATCTTCTTGTTGAAACATACTGGATGGGGGCCACAGTAGTTCGACCTAAATGTATATTAGCATCTGTTACTGGAAATATTGAAAGGTTTCACCACAAATATGGTATTCTACAGTAAGTGCATGACACAACCGTGATGTTCGTAGAATGCCTGGAGAGCAACCAAGATTATACCGTACTTGATATTTTCAACAATGTAACTAGCTACAACGCTGGTGCTAAGACCTTTTTCTAGAATACATTCATTAGGGCATCTAAATACCTCTTATTTTCCCGCCAACACACAGTCAATGTTTTGTGGCAAGCATGAGCGTTACGGCGGGGGAATTTTAGCTTCACAAGAAATCAAAACTGCTACTCTATTTTCTTCTAACCTTCCTCCTTTACTTAACATCTCGAAAAAAATATGTTATGCACACGATATTAGCCCGATCTTGAACTGTGTGTATATGATTGGTTTTCTCGCCTCCCTAATGAACCCAAGATCTGTCTGCTCCGAATCGCGCACATGACACAATGCATGTATCACTCATACCATGAAAATAGTAGTTACGTATACACACATGGGCCAGCCTCGGCGACCTTGTTTTTCCTCATGGCTATGTTTCGCGGTCGAAAGCTACAGCAGATTGTACACTTCACAACCAAGCATGGCTGCTCTATTTCCCCCCTCTCTCCGCCCCCATTAAAAGTTAATTTGATGTCAGCCTCCTGTGACCTGATCAACCAACCAAGCTTTCCTATATTAATAACTCAAAATATCATGTGTTGTTATCGGTGCGTGTATCTAGCTACGGCTATGGCGCAACATAGTTCGTCAAAATAACAAATAACGTTCAACATGGTAGCCGTTGGGTTTGGAGCAAGCTCCAAACGCCATACTCGCTTTAAAGATTGTTTTTCCATCTGTGGCAACATATCGACGCCATTCTCAAGCAACAGGTGGTCTGTACGCTTCGTGTATCTCTCTTCCCCTCTTCTTTACTTTTTAACGTTTGGTTTGGCCGTGGAAACTTTCATAGGTAGGCAATGTTCGACCGCCGAAAACTGCCGATTCGACTACGACCTTTGCGTGGACGGCATCTGCAAGGTCAACCCCAGCGTGCAAGAAGACGCCTCCGTCAAAACCACTGTGTCCGTCAGCGCAAACGCCTACGACACACGCTTGACGGGTGACCACGGTTGCGGTAACACGGGCTGCCTGCCGAACCTGATGCGAGACGGCAGTATTTTCCCGGAGTCGAGGTGGTCGTGCAGCAAGAGCCTCGGGGAAGGCAACTGCTATGTGGAGTACACCTTCGACGAGCCCCAGGATGTGATTAGCATGAACATCGCCTTCTACAAGGGTGATGAGCGCAAGAGGACTGTTAAGGTGGGAATTTCGGTCAACGTTACTTTGTATAGCACCAGGTTCAGGACGGCAGATTCGCCGTGAATTGGGGGTGTACATGGGGACATAATTCTTCTTGGGACCACCCCCTTATGACAGTAATAACATCTCGTTGGTGCTTGACCCCCGGAATGATATTTGTTTGCGATAGAAATTCCGTCAACCATGGAGGGCATCATGCATGACCCTGCGATACATGGCAACGCTTAGCATCGTTTGAAGTTTATGTATACCCCACCGCAACACCACACTTCACGCCTGTGACGAACGGTTATACCTCAGGTACTGGGTGACGGTTCGACGCTCGGCACTTTCGAATCGAGCGGAACAACTCTCGAGTTCGAAAACTGGACCCTCAATGCCGACAGCGTGTCTACTGTTACGCTCGTCGCCCGTGGTCTGGATTTTAACGACTGGCTTAGCATCACTGAAGTAAGCCAACGAGTGAAGTATCTGGTACCCTTATAGCCCTGATCGACGTGTTGTGATAAACAATCTACTCGGGTTAATAGTTGTTGTCACGACTACCCGAACAACTACTTCTGAACTCATTTCCAACTACGTTCACAGCCTGGAAACACGCATCGTGAACTTAAAGTAGTCGTACATGGGTCAAGAGTTGGAATAGGACATCTGGAGTTGATGAGTGATGGATGCGAACCCCATGTCACGACAAGCAGATCAATCCAAAATTTAATACCACATTAGCTCGTCCTAGCAAACCTGGTAAGGAGGTCATATTCAGTAGCCGCCAAGAAGCACTTGGCCGATTCACTACTCTTTTTCCTTGCACTCTTGAGCGTTCATGCGTTTTGTTTCAGCGACATACCCCGCTAATGAGATTGTTGGTTGAGCTTCGCCAACAATTATTTTCAGGTATGTTTTTCATCTGGATTGGAGCCACTCACCCGAGTATACTAAACGCGGCAGTGAACATAGTCGCATCATATCCTCCCTATCGCAATATATGTGAATGTATACAACATAGCATGCGTGAGATACATCTCGTTTCGTCAGTAGATACGGCGCCGTGGCGCAGTGTGGTAGACCCTACGTGTCTTCGTAGACACTGCACACCGTGAAGGCAACCTACCGGTTATGATATATGAATGTTGCAAATAGTTGTTTTTCTGCGACCGCCGTAAGCTGACCCATGGTAGGTTTAGTCAGGCTATATATGTACATGGAATGTCGCATGCTGCGGTACAGTAGTGGAGCCCCGGAAGTGTGTTGTGGTCCCGACGGCGAAGAGCCATATTGCTCACCTATACACTTAGTTGTATATATACATAATATATCTATATATTGTATCCTCAACGGAATGATAAATATTGAAGCGTCCCTTTAGCGTACAACCAAGACGACTCCAAACGTATACCGTCAACAACTATCTAGGGTAGCTCCCTAGAGGAACCGCCCCGTTGTTCAAATGAAATTGAGGCTAACCGGTCCTACTCTGACGGTGGTACGCGTCCCTGATAGCTATCTAAGTACTTCTCGAAACGGTCGTGGACACGTGAGCACAGGATTCGCGTTCCGGAGTCCGCACGCTGTCTTACTCGATGCAGGTGACTGCTTACAAACCGTACTACACATCGTGATTTGTTGATGCCACAAGATCCGCGACGATTAATGCTGTCCCTCGGATTTATTTATTTCGTCTGATCGTGCCGTGTGTTATACCGCAAACGAAGTGTATCCAGGCAATGCCGTCATTGCTTCCTAAAAAGTAGAAATGGCATTCGTATGGGCCAGGGTCATCTCACAGTTGATACAATGCAGCTTATCTTTTTATACGTTTGTCTACGTCCATATTACCCTATGGTTTCCGTTCGTCAGCCTGTGACGTCACTTGTCTTGAAACAGTCGGTGCGACTGTGCAACGGCCGACGTATTCATCGTTTAGAATCACTGCAGTGCAGTACCATAGGAATCTACAACGAAGAATTTGCACTAAACCATTATCTGCGTATCCCCTTTACACACCAACTGACAGCTTGAAGCGAGTCTGCTTCTCGTTATGCGAATGTCGTCTTGCCTCTGCAGGTCGAGCTTCTGGACAGGAACTACGCTAATTCGTGCTGAAAATACCACACACCACTGAAGACTCACAGGATGACACACCGCCAAGTGCCAGAAGCTACACTGCAGAGAATCGCATCTCATAGCGGGAAAAAAAAATTATGGCTACCACCGACGGGCTCGACGTAACGGTGGGGTTCCGTGTCAACAGCACTTAGAGTCGTCCATAGCATAACTGGAAAACCAACCACCGAAGCGTGGTAGCGTGTCAGTGAGTGCTTGTCCGGTATATGGAGAACGCCTAACACAGCACAACGGGTGATTCAATGATATTATATCGCACCAGGTTGATGCATATTGCGAGTATGAGTAAGAGTAAAGCCCTTACCTGTTTCAAGTAGAGAACGGATGTCAGGTTGAATAGCTTCGAAAACCGACGCTACGCGATACGTAGCAAATACGTTTGGGCTATTTCATTCGGATCGCGGAGCCTAATGTACAACGTACAGTGGGCGGTCAATATGTCAGAGAAAAACAAGGGACCGCACCGTAGGTGTACTGCAAAGCAGACGCGCGTTGGAGAAAGGACCAAGTAGTGGTACGAATAATATGGTAATATTGCTACATGTAGGGCTTTATTTCATGCCTGTGAGAAGCGTTAGTATGTTCTAAAAACGAGTTCAATAATGTCGTTGTTTATAGCGAATTCCACACCGTAAATGGGAACTCCATCTAGCAGGAGGCTCTACATTAACGATAGATGTTGCGTCCTGTAGTTGAGCTAGAGAAGCCAACAGCTACTGTAGGACCAAGCATGACGCTCCTAGACGAGTGATCACACCAGCATTCGTGCGCAGCGCAGCTCTGGCGTTAGAAAAGGAGAATACGTTCGATGTGTGATATATTTGGTACGTTGGCCAAGTAATCTGGGGCTCTCTTGAGTTGGAAAATAGTTTCTCTTGAGTTCGAAAATGGTACTCCCTTCCACAATGGATATATTCTACTCCAAGATACCCGCTCGTAGCCCGATATTCAGACGTGCTCGGATGCTAAAAGGGCATCATCCATCAGAGCCGTGGTTCGCGGCATATTCTCAGTTTGTAAATCTGAGTATCAGCTGTGGTAATTGCAATCTTGTCTGTCTGTCTGTCTGTCTGTCTGTCTGTCTGTCCGCAAGGCTTATATTTTCGAACTCTTTCCAATGGCCGATATATAAGGTCGTCACAGTTGATATTTTTTACGACGTTTTCGACCCTTACGGACCTTACATACTGAAACATACCATACCACCAAGCAAATATCGCCATATAATACATCCACGACATCGTACCATGGTACCATACCACAAACGTACCGTACCATATACTGTGTTTTTCCCCTACCATACCGTCAACACACACCATACCACATACGGTGGTTTTCCCATATTCCCATATACCATACCACCAATATCCCATATTCCCATATACCATACCACCAACATATCCCATATCCCATATTCCCATATACCATACCAACATATCCCATGTCCCATACCGAGCTGGGGAGACGGCTATACACCAGACCAGGTGCCTGCTCCTGCTGGAATGCCGTCTTGTTGTGCAAGGGTGGCGATGAATACAAGCGTTGGCTCAGACGCCCATACCGAGTTGGTGGAGACGTCTATACACCAGACCAGGTGCCTGCTACTGTTGTAGTGCTGTCTTGTTGTGCAAGGGTGGCGATGAATACAAGAGCAAGAGTTGGCTCAGACGCTTGGGTCCCACGCTCAGTGCAGCGCATTGGCCGCTGGTGTGCACGAAATAGATGAAAAACATTAGCTACGAGTACTACTACTGCTGCATCCGTCTCGAATGGCAAAAAATGGGCTTTTTTTCAGGTTTGGGAGGATACCGTAGGACGCCGTCGGCAAGCTCTTGCCCCCTAGAGCATGCATCCACCTCGTTTCTTCGAGCCCGTCATCAGTACTACTTGGTCTTGCCCGTCACCGCGCGGGTTGCCCGTGGGCTGAGTCTCTGTCGAGATCGAGCGTCAATCGTGTATCGTCGCACCAGCTGAAATATATTTTTTTTTTTTGTGTACTTCGCGTTTCCATTCGCATTTTATAGCAGGTGTTTTAGAGTACAACAGGAGTGGGTTACTTTTTGTGTCAGAGCAAAATTATCGACGAGTACTGCTGTACTGCAGAGTGCTGTATCCAAGCAGTACCATAACAGAATGGCAAAAAAAATGCATTGCGTCTATCAGTACATCAGTACGACAAACGTCTCGAATGGCAAAAAATGGGCTTTTTTTCAGTTTTGGGAGGATACCGTTGGACGCCGGCGGCAAGCTCTTGCCCCCTAGAGCATGCATCCACCTCATTTCTTCGAGCCCGTCATCTATACTAGTTGATCTTGCCCGCCACCGCGCGGGTTGTCCGTGGGCTGAGTCTCTGTCGAGATCGAGCGTCTATCGTGTATCGTGGCACGAGCTGAAATAATACTTTTTTGGTGTACTTCGCGTTTCCATTCGCATATGAAAATACATGTCAATCTGTCGAGTGTGTAACAACCCACAAAACGTTTTTCATTGGCCAACAAAGCGTCGTCACTCGCATACTACAGACTATAGCAGCAGTAGAGCCTGAGAACTACTACTCCTAAAAAATTGAATACGAACTATCGTGGGTCTTTTACAACAACAGCAGTTAGTTGATTACTTCCTACTTTTCGCCTTTATTTGTATTTTGCCATCCTCACCGTATGTTTCGGTACTCGCAAAAATAACAACCCAAGAGAACGTCGTCAGCTTTCTGACTGATTGTTGGAGATCTCTCCCTGTTCAGGTTTCGTTTTTCATTGGCCAACAGTCTTGTATTTAGCCCTGCAACCCCAACTACACCTCAATGATATCGATCCCATTGCTGTGGTGCTGGTGCGGGTGCTCGTTCCGTCTTCGTGTGCTGCTGCGGGATATATGTCCCCGCCGAGTACTATAACAAGTGGTACCGTTAGTCAACAAGTAGACGATCTGGCTGAGCCACACACAGCACTCTCGGGTTCTGTCCGTGCTGGTCTCGACTGGCCTCTCCCGTCGCTCGCAACAACTCCACCTGCGACTTCACAAAGCAGGAGACAAGCAAACTGAGAACAGCGCTCGAATGCATTTCATCGAGGGCAATATCAATTCAGCTAAACGTTTCCGAAAACAGAAAACATGCGTGAGTGACGCGGCAATCGGTTAACGTGCAATAATTGTTACGAGCATCATAGAAGCCGCGCAGACCACGCCAATGGCTGAAGCACCCGGCGACCGGGTGAAATCCTGAGTCACTGTTTCGGTAATTGCAAATATGTCTGTCTGTCTGTCTGTCTGTCTGTCCGCATCCCTTGTATTTTCGAACACGTTCAAATGATCGATAAATATAGTGGTTACAGATGATATTCGTACGATGGATTCGTCTCTGACGGACCTTATATATTGAAGCATACCATACAACTAGGTAATATGTTGTCATATATTATATCCGCCACACCGCACTATTCCACAAACATACCATATCACATACCGTCATTTTTCCATGTAGTGTATCCACCAAGTGAACCGTGCCATCATACCTTATCAACATACGATATCAATATTCCGTGCCACACCACACACCGTACCGCACCGCGTACCATACCACAGAACATACCATACCCATACTGTACCTTCCGCACCGGAGGGGCTCAACCATACGAGCACAGCTCCGCAGCACCATATGCAGCAGGAGCAGCCACACCTCTGCAGCAGGAGCGCATATATATAGCACCGCCATACAATCCACATCCCCAACCCAACAAAATACAACCCGCTGCTCGGTGTGTAGAATGAACTCGCAGCCATCCCCCTGCAATAGCAGTAATGCCGGCGTCGTTGAGAACAGTAGTCATGCTGCGCAGGCTGAACAACGGAGCAGTCACGCGACGAGCGTGTCAGGTCTCTGGAACCGCCGAGTTCACCGGGTGGGTCGCCATCGTGTGAACGCTTACTATCCGCTAGTTGGCCTTGAGTTGGGTGGAGCGTTAGGTTGTACTGTGCAGTGTGTTTGGTTTCGTTGTGCTGCGTGTGCTCGATAAATAGGAAATATTTTAGTCGACCATCTCCAGTTTCTACGAGAGGCTGTCAGTTGCGTCACGAGTGGTGGATGCCCCTCAACGCCGCCGACATTGCTGCTGTTGCAGGGTTTTGGCTGCGAGTTCATTCTGCACCGAGAAGCAAGTTTTATGGCTGTGCTATATATGCACTGTTGCTTCAGCGCTGTGTGGTTGCTCCAGCTACATGATGCTGCAGAGCTGTGCCGTGTGCTGTGCGTTTTTGCGGGACCAGGATGTGCCACAATATGGCAATAAAATGCCCAGAAGATTGCTACCAGGTACCAGGTACCACGCATCAAATAATATTAGAATGAAGCGCGAGAGCTCCAAGCGAGCCTTTTTTCTTGGTTTTCCAAGGAAAAATTAAAGCATCTTCGCCGTGCGAAAGTAGGGTGCCTCGCTCGTAGTCCCCGCAACGTCGCAAGACGTTGTTTCTGTTGCAAGATGATGACTGCGAGTTCATACTGCACCGAGAAGCGGGTTGTGCTTGGGATGAACGTTCGGATTCTATGGCGGTGAAGATATATGCGCTGTTGCTCCGGAGCTGTTTGGCTGCTCCTGCTACATGCTGCTGCAGAGCTGTGCCGTGTGTTGTGCTTTTTGCTGGGCCAGGATGTGCCACAATATGAAAATAACATGCCCAGAAGGTTGCTACCAAATATTATTATAGTTGGGCGCGCGAGCGCGAAGCGCGAGCCTTTTTTTCTTGGTTTTCCAAGGAAAACACGCCTATGGTCGTACGAGAGTGGGGTGCCTCGCTCGTTGTTTCTCTGTGTGTGTCACTGCTGTGTCACCGATGTCATTGTGTGTGATTCAACATTGTTGTCGGCTAGGTTTGTCCACCGCGCTCAACGCACACGGCACCAACGCTACTCCCGGCGGACTCTGTGCACGCACACACAAACGAAACATTCTCGTGCTACAACAATAGATGCGGCAACGTGTGTAGGGGGCACATGGCTGTGCGGAACAGAACCGAAAAACATCAAACGGTTATGTTTTGTTTAGTTCTACTTATTAACGAGTACTCGCAGGCAGAGACTGTGCCTGTCCACAGCAGCAACGTGCGGGGCGTGTCCTAAACAATGCGGCAGATGGTGTTGTCAGGTTCATCCTCCTACTACTGATGAGGGGACGGAGACGCAGGAGAAGATCTGCTGTAGATGCCGGTGGTAGCAGTAGCACGTAGTTGTAGTAGTAGTAGTAGTAGTAGTAGTAGTAGTAGTAGTAGTAGTAGTAGTAGTAGTAGTAGTAGTAGTAGTAGTAGTAGTAGTAGTAGTAGTAGTAGTAGTAGTAGTAGTAGTAGTAGTAGTAGTAGTAGCAGTAGTAGTAAGTAGTAGTAGTGGAAGTAGTAGCGGTGGCACCTGTCATAACTGTTTAGTTTTGTAGTTCTCCCTAACGAAACCCGATTCTACGAGTACTCGTAGGGAGAATGCGCCTGTCCACAAAATACGTGGGAACAAAAAATGTTTTTGTTGCGGAACTGCTTATTGGGGATCACGACCCCCTCCTGGTGGACTCTTCTTTTTCGAGGTACAGAGATCTCTTGTCAGTCTGTCTTTGCTTTATACTAAGCGTCGTGCGTGTTTTTGGCACATCCGACATGTTTTTTCTTTGTACAACCGACATGTCACCGACGGCAGGCAGGTGCATGCCAGTTCTGTTGAACATCCTTCCTTCTCCATACTTGTTTGTGTGCTTCCTCTGTGTATGCCCACGACTTTTGTCTTGTTCCAGAGGGTTGGTTAAAAAAACTCGATGAAAATCGACGAGCAGTCCGGGATGCCGAACCCCATCTGGGCGGTAATATTAAAGCGGAGAAAGGACGACACCACATGCGACCACGGCTTGTCCAGAAGCTAGAAAGTAGGAGGGAGTTAAAACGTTAAAACTCCCCAAACATACACGAGATTGAACTATTTTAAATCAGGTACCACGCTCAAGACTCGCAACTGACACAATCTTCCCTCGTCGGCTTGTATCGATTTTTTTTATATATTTTGAAATACGTCAGCTGTGAGTTCGACTGATTAAATAGTTGATACTCAACTTTGCAAGCTGCGTAATACGCCTCGTCTATATTCCATTTTTACCTAATTTTACAAGTATTGTGATAAACCGAATTGTGATATGTGCAAATAATTGTGCTTATTTCACGCGGTAAATAAAATAAACTGAAGAGTCATCACGAATATCCCTTATCCCCGTCCAGTACGACCACGAGCAGTACCGACAACCAGCACGCAGATGCTCAGTACGAGTCAAATCGCGCCTGCTGGGGTGCGGTCTGTGCCGGTGACGACTGGTATTTCTCGTCACTCTCACCAACTCCAACTGCGACTTCACTAACAAAAGACAAGTAAACTGAGAACCGCGCTCGAACGTATTTCTTCGAGGGGAAAAATAGATGAAGATAATGCAGAATTGCTTGTGTTGAAACACGCGTTAAACAACGCATAAACAACGAGAACCCCAACATCTCTGTGTACTGTGTTGGTGGATGAGGAGTGATCGCTGGTGGAACTAATGACCCCAACGTGGATGCCTGCCACGATAGGCGTAGCCCTTTCTGGAAAAAATAATTTCGCGGTATCCGAGATCCCCACCCGCAGAACCACTAAATATCATTGTGCTTCTGAACTCGATGTGTTTCGTGGTGTATCTAGAGTGAACTGGCTCGTCGGGTTGGTCGTACATGATTTTATCCATCTTGAGCGAGCGAAGTAGCGAGCTCCTCACGTGAGAAATCTCGGGAAACCTCCGGGGCACCCCCACCGTGGCATGCATCTCTGACTGCAGATGGCACCCCCGACAAAGCTAATGTTTGGGGGGGGCATTGTTTTCCACAGGGCCGTGTCCTCCGTCGGTTGAGACTTTCAGATGAAGCGCTGCCTCGCGTCCCCACTGTCGCACGGATCCGGCTCGCGGTCAACGAAATTGTCCACAAGCTGCTGGAGAAGGAGCTTAACGTGAGCGGTCTTGGACTCGCCACGGGCGACCGAGCGTCGAAGGCCAAAAGCATAACGAAGCACGTTATCCAGCGAATATATGACGCTAAGCACCTCTCCGTCGATGCGGGCAAATGCAGCGGTGGCCTGGTTCTGCCAGTCCAGCATTGCCGCCGATGTGACCACCCCTTTCGAGCCCTCAGGTAGAGATGGAGAAACATCGAATCAGCAGCAGTAACAGTTGTAGCGGCGGCAGCACCAGGAGCGGCAGCAGCAGCATCAGCAGCAGCAGCAGCCGCCGCCGCCGCAGCAGCAGCGGCACCAGCAGCAATGTTCGCCTGGTACACTGCAGCAGCAGCAGCAGCGGCGGCGGCCCGACGAACCTTGACCTCTGCTCGCACAGCAGCTGCAGTCTCGGGATGGCGTGCGTCCGCTTGTACAGCAGCCATAGCAGCATGAGCATCTTCCTCTCCCTGTGCTTGCGCAGCAGTCAGAGCGGCACGAGTATCTTGCGCGGCAGTAGCCCCAACAGCCTCGGCGTCCGGCGACTTCCTCTCATTGGACATCGTCACTAGTCTACCCGTTGATATGCCTCTGCCCCATCATCACATCACGTGCAGGTAGCGGCTACGTGCCGGACAAGGTATGTGCAAAAAGCACTACGATTCAGAGTACCATGTATTACTGCGTTCACATGATTGGCCAAAACTTCTTAAGTACGTACAAACTTCATTGCTCGTCCGAGAATTGTCAGCTTATTGTCTTCTCTCTTTACTTTCCTTTGTTATTGTTTCTTCTCTTTTTCATTGCATATGCTACCATATCCCGAAACTGATAGAACCGCAACGCGTCGGGCTCAGCCGCGGAACCAGTGTAATCCTTTCATTGCTACCCCTTCGACCACCACCCGCCAATGTTAGCCTATCTATACCTAGTAAAGTATAGTCACAACTCAGAACTAAAGAGATCTCGTCAATCAGGCTGCCCTAAAGAAGTCAAAATACAATTTCCACCCGACCATCAGTCGCGAATTTTAACCTAGTATGGTTGCGTACAGCCACGACACGGAACCAAGAGAATTTCCTGTACTCAGGGCGCAGAGTCTAGAAGAGTCGCTAATGCAATAAATATATATATGATATTGTTGGCCCTGTGCCTTCAGCGTTCCTCGGCGTTTCTTAGACGTAGTTTTTTGCGTTGTTCGTGCTAGCGCGAGATGAGGCTCACCTCACGCGACGAAACTCCCTCATCGTGATCTCCGATCCCGTTTGTGTCGGGGGCGGCCCCGAGCGTGCTTGCGTCATGCCCTGGTTGCCGGCTGGCCGGGTGCCAATACGTCAGCTGCGAGTTTGATCAGTTGATTGGTCGATCCTTGATTTATGACAGTCTCGTGGCCTAAGAATTTGGTTGTGCGCCTTCCTTTGCCTCGTCAGGCCTACTCTTGGCGCGTCAAACCCTGTTCTAAAATCTTATAGTTTTCACCATTAGCATGTCCTTGACAGCTGCGGCCGCGTGTGCTGTGCTCGTTTCTTGCGGAAGCTTTGTATATAAACATCAGCTGTGAGTTGGACGAGGTGAGTGGTCAATGCTTTGATTTATCACAGTCCCGTGGCCAACGATTCCGTTGACGGCCTACCTTTGCCCCGTCAGGCCCACCTTTGACCCGTCCAACCCTCTCCTGAAATGTAATAGGTTTGAGCATTGGGATGTCTTTGATGGCTCCCTGTCAAGGAGAAAATGTGCCGTCAACCGACAACTATGCTCGCTCGTGAAGGTAAATGTTCTCGATGCCAACACCCAGGTTGAACCTCTTCCCCTTTGGCCGAACGGGAGAGGCCGAATCCTCCGCGGCTTTCGACAGCTCATGGCAGCAAAAGTGTGGAGAATATGGACCGGGGTGGCCGGTCTCATGCCACGCCGTTGCTTGTGCGTTGAAGGTTGAGCGTTCCAGAAACGAATGTCACAATTCCGATTCGGGCTATTTTATGTGTGAAAGCACGTGTTTTGCGCAACAATGTTGACATTCGTAGGCTAGCATATGGTCGGGAAACGAGTGTCCCGAGCTTCTTCGGCTGTGAACGACGGGCGACCAGGCTCCGTGAGGCAGAGATGACGGGGTCTTTGGTTTCGACCCAATCGGATGAGTCTACGCCGCGGGAGGAGCGGTACAGCGGTGGAGGTATGCACGGTCTCTACGACTTTGTTTTTTGTTTACACGCAGCAGGCAGCAGCAATGACAATGATTGCCATCACTGGGAATGAATATAGTTATTCCCATTCGGCACCAGCAATGGCAATAACTTGCACTTGGCATTCCCATTGTTGGGCACCAGTATCACATGAGCGTGGAGATTCGTTAGTATTGTGAAGGTTTTTTTCATTTTTATCGTGTAACCGCCAAGCAAAAGTTAAAGTCATGAACATGTGCCGGCTACGACGAGGTACGACGACGACGTCGTGCTTCTTCTTCTTCTTCGTGCGCCACCGGGCTCCCCTACTCCGAATGTGGTGCCAAGGGCAGCCTCGGGCCTGCATGATGTGCTGCTGCTGCTGCTGCTGCTGCTGCTGCTGCTGCCGCTGCTGCTCATCCGCTGCTCTGGTTTTGCTACTCTTTATTTGCGGCTACTGTCCTATTCTGCTGCAGCTGCTGCTCCTGCTGCTGCTGCTATGCCTGGAATATTGTTTGGCTGCTACCCTCCGTGAGCATGTCAAATATGCAAGTCAACCCCTCTCGGTGATGTTTCTCCGCATTCAAGCTGAAATACTGACCCGTCTGCTTCGGAAGCTGTACGAGTACCGTCTCGCAATTGACATTTATATGGCGTCTCGGCGGAGGTCTCGTGCCAGCGTAATTTTCGTATGATACGTACCTGTAAGCTATGCTGCTGCTGCTTGTTGCGGCTGAACTTGCTGCACCAACGTAATCGCCAGCGCTTCGTACTGTCGATTAACTCGATCGACAGCTGCTCAACTAATTGTTTGGTATCTATCTCAGAAAGTATACAATACGGCCGCCGAGCGTCTCTTACGTAGTACTTTGTGGTGCTGCTTGCTGCTGTATACGAACGAGTAATGCATTGTTGGGTCGGATGACGGATGGCAATGTTTGTTTTTCTCGTGTTTGCAGCGTTTTTCTTTGTCTTCACTCAAAATTGTATATTTAATGCACCCCTTGTCAGTACTGTTGCACTACCAGCCTCGAGTTGCACACTGGCACGCCCTTAGCCATTACGGGCATGCGCAGAGAGGCAGGCGGACGTCATCCCGCCGCGGCGAAGCCCCCTTATACCTGGTATGATATCACGATGTCTATGTCGTGCCCATCGTATCCAGTACGATCACAGGACATAGTATAGTTTACTCTGCTTAAATCACACTTGTGACGTTTTTTGTGGCGTAGTGTTTTGACCACGTATTGTATATCTCTCTACGTATGATTGAGGAAACCGGCATGGACACTGGGTGTGCTGGATGACGACGGGTAGATTTTACGGTGCAACCCGTTCAGCACCTGCTGCACTTGCGTTGTCGGTAAAAAATAATAGTTGAGTATTTGGAATTAGAGCCATATTTGTGTATTTTCATTCTCCTTCCTGTTCCCTCTTCGTCTTTCTTTCCTTTTCCTTTTTTGTTTGGGTGTGCATACAATGCCTTCTGGATATGTTCCTGGTGTTATTTTGGTGCAAGTGATACGGGATGGGATACCACAGCTCGTTAGTACCGTTTCCCTTACGGATGGTATATGACCCACACTGCCGTCCGCATTGATTCGTACTTGTTTGTTTTCTCCCATGTAGATGCATTTTGTTACAGCCTGTTTTTGTGACCACAGGCAGGATAACAGGGTAGTGGGCTAACGTGAGAACATCATGATCATCATATACAATTACACAACAACAGTAAGTACAGTCCCGGACCCGACACAAAACGTTTGGGTCGGGGAAAATAGTGTTTCTCCATGAGCATAACTCCAATTGACTCGTGTATTTTTTTAGCACGTGCCCCATCGCATTCGGCAGCTTTTATTCCCAAATAGTATATAGCAAAAATATTACCTGTTGAATTAAGGCCAGAAATAATGTGTTTCCTATGGGAAAAAAAAAACGCGAAAATTCCCATAGGAAACGTGGTCAAATACGAATTGAAGCATTACACGATGTACGTAGAATCCATCCACGAGGCGCTCTTGGTTCTAGCATTAGAAACAAGAAGTTTTTTTTTTTTTTTTTTCCAAAACACTGAACACTGAATATTGACGGAGTAGTGACGTTTTGAAAATGTCGGATAAACTCGGTTGATCACTAGGTGGTGTGGGCTGCCCAAACATTTTTCAAGACGTTACTACTCTGCTTCAACATTTTGTGTTTTTTTTGATAAAGAAAAAAAATATCCTGTTTCTATTGCTGGTACCAATACTGCAAGAGCGCCCCGTGGATGGATCCCACGTACTATTCTTCAGTATTTTTTTTTGTATTTGATCCCTATTCCTATAGGAATTTCACTCGTACACCCCCACGAGTAGAGTACTACGTTAGATGGTCTTCTTCCGTACTGATCTTCTTCCTCACTGTGTCAACCCTTCCCAGCCTGTACGCCTAGTTCCACCAACTGCACCCGTCATCAACTCTATGCACCTCTTGCCCATGCCCTCTATCCAAGCATGCCAACGATTCAATACCTCTCCACAAACCTCCTCCGTTCAATATTCTACGTTTTTTTTTTCCTATTAGAAAAACGGTATTTATGTTCTTAATTCAACATATATTATGTTTTGCTTTATACTATTTGAGAATAAACTATGCCTCATGGGATGGGGCACCTACTAAAAAAAACGGTGATGGCAATTCCGGCGATTTGACCTAGTTCCGGCCGTGGAATTCCGCGTTTTGGGGAATTCCAGTTCCGGCCGGCAATTCCGGCAGACAGGGGGCCCCGGATCATCGAGGGGGCCCCACAGATTCAGTATCTCAGTTATTAGACCTATGCCAATGGCAACGCGAAGTCCGAAAGTTATTTTTTTTAAATATTGCTTAAAAAAAACAGCCGAAAATATCCTCGTACCGCCGCTGTGGGAAAAAAGGGGAAAAATGTTTGATTTTTCCTTCTTTTTTTTCCAACGGCCGCAGGCGGCGCAATTTGTTTTCTCTCGTTGCAAATTGTCAACACGCTGATAACAATCAGCTCGTGCGACGATAGATGCTCGATCTCGATATAGACCCAGCTCAAGGTCAACCCGCTTGGTGTCGGGCAAGGCCAACGAGTATAGATGACGGCATCGAAGATAGAAAGTGAATACATGCTCTAGGGGGCGAGAGCTTGCCGGCGGCGTCCTGCGGTATCCTCTCAAACCTGAAAAAAAGCCTGTTTTTTGCCATTCGAGACGGATCGAGAAATCTTGTCTTCTGTTTTGTACACACCTGCGGCTATTTGTTTTTTTATCGTACGCCTGGCCAGAGCCCGCCGCACGTCACTAGCCATTGTGTGAAGACGGTGACCCAAGGGTGGGTCGGAGCCCCTAACGAGCGCAATCCGTCCATAATTCATGACGCTATCGTTGGTTTTGTCGATCGATGTCTGTCGAGGACTCGGAATCTCGCCGCCTCGAACCAAAGATCGGCCTGAGTTTTTCTCAGGCCGATCTTGGCCCAACATTGGCCCCAGATATGCTTTTTTCGGGCTTTTCCAAAAGTTGGGAACTTTTTTTTTTTCTGAACGTGCCCATAAGAAGCGTGTTCTATTTTTTTTTGGCGGGGATCTTTGGAATTCAAACTTTTTATTGGTACTTCGGGTTGCCATTGGCATAGGTCTTAGGGGTGTCTTTTTCTGTATCCTCATGACAGCCTCCGGAAAAGCGCAAACGAAGCCCAACAAAGCCCCCAACGTTGTATCGTCGACTGTTGTGTGTACGTGTGTACACGCCGCCCAGCCATTTTCAGTTTTTCGAGCGTAAGGCACCACCGCTACCCGTGGTGCCGGATTGTATTATTGATGTATGGTGCCATGTGATTTGATATATACTTCGTACAAGGTTCCCCTCCGGGAGGTGCCGTGTTAATAGGGGAGTGGCGCAAGGAAGAGCGAAATAATCCTCGTATGAAACCCTGCACACTTGTTTAGAAGTAGCACCTGCACCCACCCATCATTTTAACGTGAAGAACACACACAACATATTTTTGAGGACAGACTTTATTATACTGTTCGCGGAACTAGTGTGGGATCATTACTACAATAATAAATAATAGGGTATCGGTAAGTGGAGATATATTGATCCAGCTGACTCGCGGCGATTAATAATTGATAAGTACAAAAAAAGTTGCGCGAGGTGGAGGTTGCGCCATAATACTTTGTGACCGGCTGGGTAAGGTACAGCACATAAATACATACATACTAGTAATACAATATATATGTTCCCCCAAAATAAATGTTTCTTGGTGCTCAGGGTAATAATATCAAGGTTTCACACTGTCAGGTAAATGCTCGAGAACAAATCGTAGTCCGAGTACTGAGAGTATTGAAGTACTGGTGGCAAAAATATTGCGAGTACTGAGAAGGCCCAAATAAATACTGAGAGTAATGAGAGTGTGAGCAGTACCGAACGCCGACAATACAGGTGAGTATGTACCCGCAGTAGTAGTATCGAAACACGACATACTTGGGGTAAAGGCAATATGCGCAGTGCAGAACCTCGTGATACTGAGAGTATTCACAGTACATGCATATATCGAAATACTGCCAGACTGCTTTGAGAGCTCAAGTTGTCTCCAGCGAAAGTATTGTTTGCTCCAACTCCCACTCATGTGGGACTATCTTGGTGTGTTCTGTGCCAACGCTGGGCCTGAGACTTGTCGACACGGTGCACAGACGGTTGAAGTTTACTTCATATTCGTACGTATTGAGGGTATTACATTACTGCGAGTACTGAGTCTCGCAGAAGCAGGAGTACGAACACTACCAACGGACGAAATACTGCTAGACTACTGTTGTCGTAGTATACTTGTAGTACCCGCGGTACAGAACCCCGAGATACTTGAAGCAAAACAGGCGGTATCCATGCCAGCAGCAGTAGCGAACCCCGCATTTAATTTAGTGCGAGCCCGAAAGTATATACGCAGTAGTATCTACAGAACCTCAAAATACTGCGAGTACTTGCAGTATCTCGAGTACTAAAATCCCGAAATACTGCGAGTGTACGAAGTACCTACGGTAAGCAGCAGTATTTTCTCGAACATACTTTGCTTTACTCCCAAGTATTCGGACTAGCTGTGAAATGTTGAGGTATGAACGCACGCCACACGCAAGCGCGCCCAAACTCTTCAATTTGGGCTAAAACACACAAGTAACATGCACAGCATATCATATTATACGTTCAGAAAAGCAAGGTGGAGTCTCAGCTGCGGTAATTGCAATCTTGTCTGTCTGTCTGTCTGTCCGCAAGCTTATATTTTCGAACACTTTCCAATGGCCGATATATAAGCTCGTTACAATTGATATTCGTACGACGTTTTCGACCCTTACGGACTTTATATACTGAAACATACCATACCACAAGGCAAATTTAGCCATATAATACATCCACGACATCGTACCATGGTACCATATCACAAACGTACCATACCATATACTGTGTTTTTCCCGTACCATACCATCAACACATACCATACCACATACGGTGGTTTTCCCATATATATCCCCATATACCATACCACCAATATCCCATATTCCCATATACCATATTCCCACATGCCATACAAACATATCCCATGTCCCATACCGAGTTGGGGAGACGGCTATACACCAGACCAGGTGCCTGCTACTGCTGTAGTACCGTCTTGTTGTGCAAGGGTGGGGATGAATACAAGAGTTGGCTCAGACGCCCATACCGAGTTGGGGAGACGTCTATACACCAGACCAGGTGCATGCTACTGTTGTATTGCTGTCTTGTTGTGCAAGAGTGGCGATGAATACGAGAGTAAGAGTTGGCTGAGACGCTTGGGTCCCACGCTCAGTGCAGCGCATTGGCCGCTGGTGTGCACGAAATAGATGAAAAACATTAGCTATGAGTACTACTACTGCTGCATCCGTCTCGAATGGCAAAAAATGGGCTTTTTTTCAGGTTTGGGAGGATACCGTAGGACGCCGCCGGCAAGCTCTTGCCCCCTAGAGCATGCATCCACCTCCTTTCTTCGAGCCCGTCATCTATACTAGTTGATCTTGCCCGCCACCGCGCGGGTTGCCCGTGGGCTGAGTCTCTGTCGAGATCGAGCGTCAATCGTGTATCGTCGCACCAGCTGAAACAAAACTTTTTTTTGGTGAACTTCGCGTTTCCATTCGCATACTACAGCAGGTTTTTTTAGAGTATAACAGCAGTGGGTTACTTTCTGTGTCAGAGCAAAATTATGGACGAGTACTGCTGTACTGCAGAATGCTGTATCAAAGCAGTATCATAACAGAATGACAAAAAAATGCATTGTGTCTATCAGTACATCAGTACAAGAAACGTCTCGAATGGCAAAAAATGGGCTTTTTTTCAGTTTTGGGAAGATACAGTAGGACGCCGCCGGCAAGCTCTTGCCCCCTAGAGCATGCATCCACCTCATTTTTTCGAGCCCGTCATCTATACTAGTTGATCTTGCACGCCACCGCGCAGGTTGTCCGTGGGCTGAGTCTCTGTCGAGATCGAGCGTCTATCGTGTATCGGGGCACGAGCTGAAATAATACTTTTTTGGTGTGTGTGTGTTCTTCACATCAAACCGTTCTTCTACTCGTCGACATCCAGCAAGCCCAGTGTCCGTGCTGATTCTTCACCCTAGAAAGATACAAAGCTCTGTGGTCACAGACTACGACACAGAGATAACACACCGTAATGCATTAATAGCCTACGCAATACCATGCCTTCGCACTAGGTGCGGCCGACACAACATACATACGCCAGCAACCAAAATACACCATAAAGAAAGAGAAGCAACGAAGAAACCAAACCGAAAAAGAACACGAAAAAGAACAGAAAAGGAGAAGAATCCCAAATAAATAAATAAAATGGGAAGCCAAAGCTCAGACACATACATACTTACCCCGAGCATGAGCCAAAAGGGATGTGCAAGGGGAAATATACGAGAAGGAAAAAGGGGACTATGCATCCAGGTGAATACTTAACCAAGTAAAAAGAGCAATAATGAGTGGGCCAAAATACGCTCGTCACCCACCCACTATGTAGTACTTCTTTCATAAAGATAAGAAGGGAAAAATAAATCAAAATACATACCGAACGGCCGCAGCAGTTGGCGGTACGAGTAGCAAAGAAAAGTCCAACCTATTAGTCGGCCTGGTACCTTGCTACCCTATCTGCGGTCTCTCTGCTACTCTCTTCTACCGCGGTTTCCCTTCTACTCCTCCTGTTCCCCCCCCTGCCCCCATACACTTGTACGGTGTTCCTTCTACCCCTCCTGCTGTTACCCCTCCCCCCATTCCTTCTAACACTACCTGCAGCGGATGCACGGCGCTGTCTACTCAGCTTTGCCTCAGCCACGTGCCACCTGCCCATGAACTGTTCAGCTGCTTCGAGGATTCCCCGGTACCACTTTCCCGTCTGTTTTGCTGCAGTGGGCCACAGTGCGGTCCCAACTCCAAAGACTAAGGGGGAATCTTCCATTGATCCCTCGGTGGCTTTGAACACTCTAAGGTCCTCAGCAATGGCCCTAGGCCAAGTCTTGGGCTGCCCGCGTGGTTTCGGGCTCCCCCCACCAGCGATCGTCCCGAACATCAACGGGCTGGGCGATCGTCCCTCGTGTTGCCGCACCACAGCCCCCGCAAAGAAGAGTCGCCGTTTACAGATGGTCGTTTCGATACTTTCGCATCGTATTGTCCTGAGCGCCTTCGCATACGAGAGGGTGGTGTGGTCGGTGCGTAGTCGGCGCTGGAAACCAATGACTCGCAGAAGGACTTCGTGGTGGGCTGATCGAAGATTGGCGAAGTGGTCCGCATTGAGGGTCCACGTCACGCAACCGTACAGCAAGGTCTCAATCACGTCGGCCTTCAGCGTCCGGACTTTCAGACTAAGCGGTGCGTTTGTCCTATCGTACAGTTCCGGACCATACCGTTTGAGGCATGCCCGCATCAGACGGATTCGCCGCTCGATTTCGAAGGAGAGGTCAGCGGTCTCGTGGATAATGCCTCCTAGGTATAAAAACTGGGTCGTCTGTTTATACTTTTGGCCTGCAGCTTCGATCGCGAGCGGTGAGGTGGTAAACGTCTGATCCGGTGTTCGTAGGAGCATCGTCTCTGTCTTCTTCTCGGATACCGTGAGACCTGCTGCTTCGAAGACAGTCACGATGACTGTCATCGTTCTTGCAAGGCCTTCCGCCGACTTCGAGACTATTCCTGCGTCGTCTGCATACAACATGCCCCACACAGCCCTTTGCACGCATGCCAACGGTAACTCTTTTCCGACAACCCTGTCCTCTTCGAGATGAACCAAATCCCTTACGATGCATTCGTCTTTGCTGAGGCGTACCAGCACGATGTGTATCGCAGCGGCGAAGAACACGTTGAACAGTAACGGCGATAGTACGCAGCCTTGCCGCAGCCCCTGGGTTACATTGAACCAGTCCGAGTGTACTTCGCGTTTACATTCGCATACTATAGGAGGTATTTACAGTACAACAGGAGTGGGTTACTTTTTGTGCCAGAGCAAAATTATCTACCTGGTACGCAGTACGAGTACTACTGCATCCCGAATGGCAAAAAAAAACGCATACTATCGCATGTCTTTTTACAGCAGCGAAAGGCAAAAAATGGGCTTTTCTTCAGGTTTGGGGGGATACCGTAGGACGCCGCCGGCAGCAGTGGATTGCTTTCTACTTGTCGCCTTTATTTGTTTGCGATCGTCATCGTATGTTTCCGTACTCGCACACCAGGTATATAATACAATGAATAACCTGCCAGCGCACAGCGCTCATCCATCGTATACGAGAGATTGGTACGGCATACCACGTACGTGTATACGTGCAAATTATTGCACATCGACACCCATCTGATCGTTTTCCGAGAAGATCTATATTTAGAAATTGATAGAGCGCATGCCGGAGAGACATCATTTTTGGATAATAAGTGTACCGACGAAAACACCCTATTCAATTTTCGTTCTGCGCTAATTTTTTTTTTTTTTTTTTTTTTTTTTTTTACTCGTGAAGAGTACTATTCAAAAATTGCATACTACTACTAAAATAATACATACGAACTATCGTCGGTCTTTTACAACAACAGTAGTTTGTTGATTACTTTCTACTTTTCGCCTTTATTTGTATTTTGCGATCCTCGTCGTATGCATGTTTCGGTACTCGCAAAAAGAATGACCCAAGATTGAATACTATTATCGTAGGTATTTTACACCAACAGCACAGAGCAGTTATTAATAGTTGATTACTTTCTACTTTTCGCCTTTATTTGTATTTTGCGATCCTCTCGTCGTTTGTTTCGGTACTCGCAAAAATAATAGCCGGGCAGTTGAAAAGACGTCAATCTGTCGAATGTGTAACAACACACAACAAAGTATGGGCTTTTTTCAGGTTTGGGAGGATTGCGTAGGACGCCAGCGGCAAGCTCTTGCCCCCCAGAGCATGCATCCACCTCAGATCAGTTCTCATTTCGCCAACAACTATTTCGCGGTACAGAGATCTCTAAGATCTTGTCAATCTGTGGTTTACTTGTTGTAATAAACAACCGACGACATGTTTTGCTTTGACCAAGAGAGCGTCGTCAGCTTTCTGAATGATTGTTGTTGGAGATCTCTCCCCGCTCATGTTTCGTTTGTCACTGGCCAACAGTCTTCTATTCAGCCCTGCAGCACCAATTACATCTCAATGATATCGATTCCATTGCTGTGGTACTGTGGTGTGGGTGCTCGTGTCGTCTTCGTGTACTGCTGCTGGATATATGTCCCCGCCGAGTACTATAATAAGTGGTACCGATAGTCAAGAAGTAGACGCTCTGCCTGTGCCAGACACAGCACTCTGGGGCTCCGTCTGTGCTGGTCCCGACTGGCCTCTCCCGTCACTCTCAACAACTCCACCTGCGACTTCACAAAAAAAGAGACAAGCAAACTGAGAACAGCGCTCGAATGCATTTTATCGAGGGCAATAACAATATCATATTACAAGGTTCCCCTCCGGGAGGTGCCGTATTAATAGGGGAGTGGCGCAAGAGCGAAATAATATTCGTATCCAACCCTGCACACTTGCGTAGAAGTAGTACCTGCATCCACCCATCATTTTTTAACGTGAAGAACACACACATGTTTTTGAGGACAGACTATTAAAATACTGTTCACGAAAATAGTGCGGGATCATCACTACAATAATATGCAACATCATATCAATATCCCTTGTTCGGGTTATATAGTATCAGTGCGCAGAATGATTAGTTAAAATTGTCCTGTTGACCCGGGCAGCATCCAGGGGAGTCGCTGGCCTATATCTTTGACAAGGAATCACATATAGAATACGCGCGCTCGGTTTATCACAATACTTGTAAAATTAGGTAAAAATGGAATATAGACGAGGCGTATTACGCAGCTTGCAAAGTTGAGTATCAATTATTTAATCAGTCGAACTCACAGCTGACGTATTTCAAAATTTATAAAAAAAAAAATAGGGTAGCGGTAAGTGGATATATTGATCCAGCTGACTCGCAGCGATTAATTTGTAAGCACAAAAAAGTTGCGCGAGGTCGAGGTTGCGCCATAATACTTTGTGACCGGTTGAGTAAGGTACAGCACACACATACTGGTACAACATATTATATGTTCCCCCAAAGTATATATGTTTCTTGGTGCTCAGGGTAGCATCAAGGTTTCACAGATAAATGCTCGAGAACAAATCGTAGTCCGAGCACTACAGAGAGTATTGGAGTACTGGCGGCAAAAATATTGCCAGTACTGAGAAGGCCCAAACACTGAGAGTGTTGAGAGTGTGAGCAGTACCGAACCCCGACAATACAGGAAAGTATGTACCCGCAGTAGTATATCCAAACACGAAATACTTGGAGTAAAGGCAATATGCGCAGTAGTACAGAATCTCGAGATACTGAGAGTATTCGCAGTGCATGCATATATATTCCTCGCAAAATACTGCCAGACTGCTTGAAGTACTCAAGTTGTCTCCAGCGAAAGTGGTTTGCTCCAACTCCCACTCGTGGGACTATTTGGGTGTGTTTAGTGCCGAACGCTGGGCCTGAGAATTGTCGACGCGGTGCACAGACGGTTGAAGTTTACATCATTCTCGAAGTATACTGGGCGTATTGAGGGTATATTTCATTACTGCGAGTACTGAGTCTCGCAGAAGCAGCAGTACGAACACTACCAACGGACGAAATACTGCTAGACTAGAATACTTGTAGTACCCACGCTACAGAACACCGAGATATTTAAAGCACACAACAGGGGGTATCCACGCCATCAGCAGTAGCGAACCCCTCATTAGTGCGAGCCCGAAAGCATACGAAGTAGTATCGACAGAACCTCAAAATACTGCGAGTACTCGCGGTATCTCCAGTACAAAAACCCCGAAATACTGCGAGTGTACGACGTACCTACGATAATAATAGCAGTATTTTCTCGAACAAACTTTGCTTTACTCCCAACTATTGGAAGTAGCTGTGAAATGTTGAGGTGTGAACGCACGCCACACGTGAGCGCGCCCAAACGCTTTACCTTGGGTAAAACCACAGAAGTAACTTGTATTATTGCGCTCGTACATCATATTATACGTTCAGAAAAGCACGGTGGATGAATGTACTGGTACAAAAAAAGTCTGAAGTGGAAAATAAACACACACAACTTATATTACAGCAGTACATCGTACTATACGCTCAGAAAAGCAAGGTGTGGACGAATGTACATTGGAGATGTTACTTGACAGTAGCTATCATTTTGTCGTCACTGGATACCACGGAATAACTGGTAGTATACGGTACAAGGGATCCATAATAGATCGATTTTGGGTGTGTCACCACCTGACGAACGTTGTCATAGACCGTAGTCGGGTACGGGTGTGTCATCACCTGACGAACGTTGTCATAGGCCGTAATCGGATTCGGGTGTGTCATCACCTGACGAACGTCGTCGTAGGAGGTATATGTATCTGTTATGTATCTGTTAAAGATCATCAAGATCGGAAACAGCCAAGAGGAGCGTTTGCACGCCCACTTGTTTACTCTACTTTTGCTCATCATCATCAGCTTGTCTGCTGAGCTTAATAACTAATCAACCTTGGCCTGGAGTCGCCAACATCACCATATTTCTTCTATTCGAAGATTTCACGCGAGTCTGCCTAACAGCAACTCAAGCGTTTGCACCTCGATCAGTTCTGTGTCTTGACCGGTCATCGGCAAGCGAGACTAAGCGTACACCAGCTTCGAACTGATACACGCTACTTCACACCAATCCTCAATAGGTTATGAGCCTCGAAACGCGTGCAAACGCAACCATCAGCCACGGGGTACTTCAGCGCGGCTACGACCACGTTATCCCAAGAGTTTCAGTTCCTCCTGGCTTCAGCGGGGCGGAGATTTCACGAGCATAAGAACGTCTGCTGTTGCCTGAGGAGCTTTTGACGACGAGTATCTCGTTTGTTGAAAACTACGTACCAACCTGCTGTACGCTGTTACAAAAGCAACCCCACAGACAATCCCAGTACTGCTGTGTGATTAGGGGCCCTGCCTGGCGTAGTCCACACCGTGGATAGTAAGCCTCGGAAGATTCCGAGCGACAGCTGAGTGGAAGCAACTCCCGGCAGCATTGCTGTCTGTTTAAAGGAGCTCTGACTTCCTACGTGCTTCTAGGGGACGGTTACTCTACAAAAGGACCCCAAAGCAAGGGTTGAAGTTTTTACCGGGTAGCTTTTTGATCGTGTCTGAAATCATCATCTATACCGACGATTCTACGCCTACAGCAGTAGGCTATTTATACGAGTAGAAGTTTGTTACTGCAGCATGGACGACACCAGCAGCAACAACCTCACCAATGCTATCAAGGGGCAAAGGAAGTTCGACGGACGGAACCCCAGCCTCTTTCGAGATTGGCACAAGAAACTTGCTGTGGTCCTCGGCGTTACACGACGCGAGATATTGCAAACTTGATCAAAGGACGGGCCCGACCAACCGAAGAATCGGCGGCCACGACACTAGATCGGACGCAACAAGCTCAGGACACTCTCCAGCAAAGCACAGCGTCCTTTGACAGAGCGAACGAGGACTTATACGCCATTCTGTTCTTGCTAACAGAGAAACCAGCAGCTAATCTCGTACTGAAGCATGAGCACCCAGACGGAATGAACGGCAACGGACAACAAGCTCTGGAGGAGCTTGTACAGAAGTACAACAAGGTTGCAGATGAGGTCGTTCGCGCAGCCATGGACAAGCTGGTCAACACCGCCATGACACACAACCAGGACCCCGACGATTTTTTCATGGAAAAACACCTCGCCCGCACCGAGCTAGCCAGGATGGGAGAGCCCATCACCGACCGGAGATTCAAGGATATCTGCGTCCAAGGCTTCACATCTGACTACAAGGACATCAAGCTGATGATGTATCGTGATCCTACCTTCGACATCGAACAGATGCAAAGTACGATGCGACACTTATACCTTGACGATCTTTCTCGCAATAGCGGAGCGAAGGGAAAAATCGCTGGCCGAGGTGTCGCCATGTCGGCGGAAACATCCTTCTGCAACTACTGTGGAAAGATGGGGCACCACGCTCACCTGCCGAAAGAAGCGGGATGAAGCCAACAAATCCAAAAGAACCAAAGGAGCCGCTAGACAGAAGTGGTGTTCCGTCCACAAAACCCCTTCGCACAGCGATGCGGAATGCTATGAACAGGGTGCCACTCGATCGGAACAATCGGGGGCTCACCTCACTTCTGCTGCATCAGGTACAAGAGCCTCTCCAGCACACGACGAGGAGAGACCATCTTTAAACTTCGACGATGATTTTGATCAAGGATTCGCCTTCTCAGGACTAACGACGGGAGATGGCGGCGGAATCTCAGCGTCCAACTCGGACAGGTTCATCATGTTAGTGGATAACGGCGCATCGGATCACTTCGTGGACGACGAGCTGATCCCAGGACGGCGGCAACGGATGACAGAGTACAAGAAGCTGGACCAGCCGAAGCCCATTAAAACCGCCGGTAACAAGAAGGTGTTCGCGATGGCAACAGGCACCATCCGCGGGCACATCATCAACCATTCAGGTCGGCCGATCCCAGTTCGCATCTTCGTGCTGATCGTTCCCGGAATGGGACGCCACCTCTTCTCCTCCGCAAGGGCAGTGAAATCAGGGGTAAGCACCATCCTCGAGACGGGAAACCCCCGCCTCCAGTTCGACACCACGACTTTTCTCCCTTTGAATCAACACCAGAAAGACGCGGGCATGTGCTCTTTCGAAGTGTCGCTGCGTGCCCTGGACGGCGTAACCTACGGAAATACCAAGACGCGACCAACACCCTCGATGGGTCTGACGGCACTGCTAAGCGCCGATCTCTGGCACAGACGACTGGGGCACATGAACCCCCGTAATATGGAGCTTCTTCGGAAGGTGGACGGCAATGGTGTCGACTACACCGGCACTGTGTCAGGCTGCGATATCTGCGAAGTGTGCAAGAGCACGCAAAAGGTGCACCCGAAAAAGGACAACCACAAGACTAACGGACCAATGGGACTGGTTTACACGGACCTTTTGGGACCCGTCACGCCAGCAGCAAGGGGAGGATTCAAGTACGTCAGCAAGTTTACTGATGATTACTCTGGCATGAAGGAAATCTTCCTTCTTAAGTCCAAGACGGAGGCCGCCCACTCGCTCCACCTTTACAACAAAACGGTGGCTGTTCCACTGGGGCTGCGCATTCAGCGATTGAGATGCGACAAGGGAGGGGAGTACACCTCCAGAGAGTTCAAGGAGCTCTGCGTCAACTCCGGCATTACCATGGAATACACGGCCACAGCAACGCCTCAACAAAACGGCGTATCCGAGTGCGATGGGAGGACACTTGCAGCAATGACAAGATGCCTTCTTAAGGACGGCAACTTCCCCCGCACCATGTGGGGTGAGCTATTTTTAACAGCAGTCTACCTGTGCAACAGGTCGCCACATTCGGCATTGAGAGGACAAACACCTTTTTTGAAGATGCCGTCTTCGATCTCACCTCCTTCCTGGATTTCTCGATTCTAGATTCACCTGAGAAAGAGCTGGAGCACCTCCGAGCGAAGATGAGGGGTATGCTACAAGAGACCGCGAAACCATTCCTGCACCAGGAAACATCATCTCTACCAGAGGAGCCTAGGTCATCCCCGCAGGAGGAACAGTCGCAAGAAGCTGGAGCCTCGCCCGAGGTCGTACCTGCTGCATCAGCCGAAGAACCGGTTGTACAGCAGCCTCGGGTAACTCGAGCCAGTACGAGATCCAGTCCAAACACGGATGATACTTTCGACCGCTCACTCACCCCCAGTCAACTGCTCTACTTCGCCAAGGGAACACCACGGATCAAGACCATGGGCATGCGTGAGGACTTTGCTCACATCGACGGAAATCCCTTCCTGTCCTACAAGGCCTTTACATATGCTACTTCAACCCCCGAAGACAAGCGGTTTTCGGAGGAGGAGAAACGAGTACTTCAAACTCCTCGTACGCATACTGATGCCATCAACTCACCGGAGCACATGGAATGGAAAGAGGCCATCAACAAAGAGATGGACAACGTTAAGGAACATCAAATCTACGAGCTGGTCCCAATCACCAGCGTGCCCAAGGAGCAACATCTTCTTTTTCACCCTGGGACGCATCTATCTGCTTCTTCGCCCGGGGTTGAATCTTCCACTCTGGGTGAAATCACACTGGATGCACCGCATCACGAGACCGCCCATACGGTACACAATCCAAGCGTCGAGGAGACCTTCGACAGCATGCACGCCAAGAGGGCATCGGGGGAAGACCCCCCGGACACGTGTGTGGATTTTGCCTACACAAATAGAGACCCTTTTCGAGTCTCGGAGGAGGAAAACTGGGTGATCGAATCCCCACCAAAACACTACGATGCCATTCATTCCCGGAGCAGCATCACCCGGGATCATCAGATCAACGACATCTGGGGTCATCAGAGCATCAGTATCTATCTATCATCTGGGATCACCGGAGCATGCACGTCTGGGATCACTGGGTCAACATCATCTGGGATCACCAGATCATCATCTGGATCATCATCGTCTGGCATCACCGAAGTATCAGCTGAGACATCACCGCCTGCTTCACCAGGGGTCGTGTCAGCTGCTCGAGAGCTGTGTCTGACTCGTGCCTCCACACGAGCCGAGCCCAAAACAGAGAACACAGAAACAAACCGTCAGCTGAAGGAGGTCTACACGCTCACGATACCGGAGGGACAACCACGGGCAAACCCCGGACAGGATTTGCGGCATCGACACAGGACGATCAAGAGCCACTGGCGACTACGGCCTTCGTGTACAACTGCAAGCCAACTTCAGGAATCCTCTTCTTGCTGGACGGAGGGCCCATCATAATCTGGACCAAGAAGCAAACACTGACTGCTGAATTAACGGTGGAGGCAGAGCTGAGACGACCATCAGTTTTGAGGGAAAGGAAAAGACTACCTCTCCAACTTCAACATAAGTTGAGCCTCCAGCCACTGGAAGCGTGAACTGTATTGTCTCCCTTACCGAAGCTGTGGGTTGTCGCATGTTCAATTTGCACGGGGCGGATATGAAATTATTTTCCTTGGGTCAGCGACCTGATCACTGGATTTTTTGCATTCATTGGTAGCGTATCCCGTCAATCTTCCCTACAGCAGTGCAGTACAATAGCCGGTGTTGTGCAAGATTAAAAAGATAAATCGCAGTCTGTACCAAGCAAGGGTGCATTGTAACCAAGTCGAATCATTAGATTCGAATATGTAGTTGAAAAGAGTACATCATCTCCGGAACTTCAGGATGTATAGCAGGAGAACTTTCCACCTAGATGAGTCCGAACAGGAGATTAGCATACACGAGGGGGATGTCTCTCTGATAACAGTATGTCTTGTTACAGCGTTAAGCTGGCAGTATAAAAACAAAAACATGTTCCTTTGTTTTGTGGGCGGCAGGAACGTTCATACTTTGTTCACTCCTATTCTTGTTGCGGAATGATGAACAAATTCACTGTTTTAGACTACTAGACACATTTAGTATTCCTTTATCGTTTAACTGACTGGAATGTAGTTCACGGTTTGATGATTCTTGGACTGATAGCTAAGCTTGCATAACACGTGCAGAAAAGTAGCAGAGCTGGATATTTTACATCTGCTTGTTTTGTGTAACCCCTCGGGTATTCTAGCAGAATGAGTTGGCTCTCAGTAGTTCAAGTTGAATGCTTTCACCACAACAATTATGCCCTTGTTGCGTGCATTTTTTTCAAGTATGGCATGTGGCGCAGAGGTCGTACTAATTGTTTTGTTTGCCTGGGACTACCAGCATTGAAACGAGTTATCGTAACGAGAGGTCGTATTGGAGATGTTACTTGACAGTAGCTATCATTTTGTCGTCACTGGATACCACGGAATAACTGGTAGTATACGGTACAAGGGATCCATAATAGATCGATTTTGGGTGTGTCACCACCTGACGAACGTTGTCATAGACCGTAGTCGGGTACGGGTGTGTCATCACCTGACGAACGTTGTCATAGGCCGTAATCGGATTCGGGTGTGTCATCACCTGACGAACGTCGTCGTAGGAGGTATATGTATCTGTTATGTATCTGTTAAAGATCATCAAGATCGGAAACAGCCAAGAGGAGCGTTTGCACGCCCACTTGTTCACTCTACTTTTGCTCATCATCATCAGCTTGTCTGCTGAGCTTAATAACTAATCAACCTTGGCCTGGAGTCGCCAACATCACCATCTTTCTTCTATTCGAAGATTTCACGCGGGTCTGCCTAACAGCAACTCAAGCGTTTGTACCTCGATCAGTTCTGTGTCTTGACCGGTCATCGGCAAGCGAGACTAAGCGTACACCAGCTTCGAGCTGATACACGCTACTTCACACCAATCCTCAATAATGTATTATTAATAATAGTACTGCTGCTGTTGTAGTGTCCTGGTACAAAAAAAGTCGAAAGTGAAATTTAAAAAAAAGCGTGGATGGTGCGAATCGAACCTCCGAAACGAATTTTTTGTCGCGCACAACATAAACGTCTACGCTACTGCTGCTGTAGAACAGTGCTCCTCCACAACTGAGACGTCGTGGTTTTCACGCAATGTAAAACAATTTGCACGATCTCTTACAGCAGTAGAGTAGCTTGTACAGGTACGACTGCATATACAGCAGTAAGTACTGCTGTAAAATGCCACGCGAGAAACGTACGTGTACTGACCCCCTTTCAGCTGGCTCTAGGATATATCGGTCAGCAACGTAGGACACACAGCAATGAGAACTACTGCTGTAAGTATGTTTTGTACGAACGCTGCTGTACGAATAATTTGTTGTACAGCAGTACGAACGATTTGTTTTCGTTGTACTCGAGACGACGAATATATCGATCCGGGGAAAATGGGTCACACATTGCGGAAGGTACGTGCATCGGTCAATGCCGATGACAACAACGAACTACAGTAGTACTGAGCTTACAGCGCGGATCTTCCACATGCGCATAGTACCCTGCCTGCTGCTGCTGTTGGCGCACTGTGCTGAGCACAGCTGGAGCAGTGGCAATGTTGGATCACACACACAGCGATAAGCAGAAGAAGATGCAGGGAGAGAGGTGTGTGATGCTGGTTGGTGTGTTCGTGGCGTGGTCAAGTGATTGATCGAATAAACCAACTACGATTATCTATACGCGCTAGGTATGCCCACTGCTGTTCCTGCTGGGCAGCAGGGCAGCAGGGTTGTGGTGCTGTAGGAAGCTGGAGGTAAGCACGCTCTGTGCACTGCTGTGGCTATTGTTCTTTAGGCGGTGTGGTCCGTGCTCCGTGCAACACAAAAAAAAATATGTACAGCAGTACAGGGATATACGTCATCCTGGGTATATACGGATCAAAAAGTAAGTATATCCAGACGGTGGAATGCGTACTGCAGGCTCCGACAAACGCAACCAACCACAGCAACACTGCGCATATGGGTGTGTCGCACACACACGGCGGGTGGACGGGGGGACGGCAGCGTTGGAACGTTGGGATCTGTGCATGTTGTCTATTGTGAGTGAGAGCCTATAGGGGAGAAAACAGACAGCATGTACATTGTATGACATTGTGTGTACCGATACGTACGTACAAAGTAAGGCCTCTCTTACTGAAACCAGGGAAATCGTCTTATCCACTCCCGCCGGAAAAAAAAACTTTGAGCGCCCGCCACGCGCTTCAGAGTGCACGGATCGCGCCGAGACCTAGACAAATGTGTCCGGCAGGGCTTCCTGTGTCTGTGTACTTACTGTTTTGCCTAAAAGTGCTCGTGCGAAGAGAAAAGTTGCCAAAAGTACGAAAATTTGACAAATATACGTATACACATACGTTCAGAAAAGCAAGGTGGATGAATGTATACTTGCACAAGAAAAGTCAGAAGTGGAAAATAAACACACACAACTTATATTACAGTAGTATATCATGCTATACGTTCAGTAAAGCAAGGTGAGGACGAATGTATCATTATTACTGTAGTATTGTTGTAGTCATGTGTTGATTGTACTCAGATACACGACATATCAGATCCATGGTAGATTGGGGAGTTCCACGCTGGAAAGGGATTCCGGCAGTAGGGTATTGGGATATCGGGGTAATGTGTGCCCACCAATGCCACTCGTCAGGTGGAACCCTCTACTGCATATGAGGCGAGTGAACTCTACGGCGAGGATGTAATATAAGAGGAGTTCCGTGTCATGTCTGGAGTCAGCCACGCGTTCCCATGCCAGCTGCGCCTACACCTTTAGGGATCAATCAACACACTAGTGGAATACCGGTGATCTTCTATTGGCAAGCGTAGCCCAGGCCAACCCAAAGAGGCGGGAACCTGCTTCCAGCATGTCTATTCTTTTTAGATGATGTGCTTCGTGAGGGAGCCAGCGTGTGTGTGTATTTTGAAGATGAGATCGAGGTCCTGGAGGAGAGGACGTGTGTGAGAAGAAGACTAAGGAGATGCCGCGACAGGAGAGCAACAGCGATCCCAGCGGGGCCAAGTTTGAGCCCGACCTGGTAGAATCGCATGGCACTGGTGGCGAAGGCGCTGGAGAGTAGCAGTTGCAGGGACAGCAGCAGCTCCAGCAGCACCGTCAGCAACGTCGGCAGTCAGAGGATTGCTGCACTTTTGTTGCGACGATGAAGCGCATGCAGTAAGCACCGTTACCGCCGCCGTCGTGTCGACCGCCGCGTAACCGTCGCTGCTGCAACACCCCGGGATAGCCAGGCATCTGCCTGAACCTGTGGGTTCGCTGCGCGCTGACGACATAAATGTAGAACGTATATTATTATATGAAAGAGGGAGTTTGGCCGGCAGGAGCCGGGAGGGAAGGTGGAAACCGCGGGAGGGACGCTGAAAGTGTTTTGGCAGAATTTGCCTGGACTGCTGAAGCACCACGCCCGCAGGTGGTTGATGGGGGGGGACGTTGCCCCCGAGGAAGGAGTCGAAGGAGAGAGCGAAGATGGGCGCACGGGGAGGAGTCTGCATCATCATATGTTCGGGATGCTGTGCCCGAAGAGAAAGGAGGAAAGAGAAGGAATCGAGGCGCCACCGGCAAGGACTTGCGTCCGCACCAGGCACGTTTGGCTTTGTTGATTGACTGCTGTGGTGATTTTCGTTTTTAAATTGATTGTGTATCGATTTGAGAGTAGGAGAGAATCTGCGAACACCGGAGATCAGATTTATTTGGGAATACTGGAAATGAAATGAGATGAACAGACGTATACGTAGCTTCCCTCACTGAGGTTTTTCTGTAGACGCACTGCTGTAGGACTATGACGCCTGTCTGTTTTATGGTTGACTGGTCGAGGGCGCTGGTTGAGCATCGACACGAGTACAGCAGGAAGAGGTGTATGTGATGAACCCTTGTGCCCAACTGTACACCAACACATCTGATTGCGGCATTTCACATATTTACATCTTTGTTTGCGGGTATCTCGTTTTTGAGTTGTTGGGTTGGTGTGTCACGACCCGCGCCATTTGCTACGTCCTAAAGGCAAGATATTTATTTGCGGACGGAGTAATATACTACGAGTACAGCAGCAGCAGAAGCAGTATGGTACTGTGAGCTGAGACGAAAACGGTGTACTTTTGCTGTATATGTTCATGAAGTATGGACTACAGCACATTTTTTTTTTTTTTTTTTTTTTTTAATCATCACTTTTACTTTCCAGCCCACTCGTAGGAGGTTTTACCCTCGACGATCTTCTGGGCAAGCCGTGGTCACAGGTGTCGTCCCTTCTCCCCCCCGGTACGCGCCTTTAGTTTCTATCGCGCATAGGGTTCAGCATTCCCACTGCTCGTCGATTTTCATCGAATGTAGCCAACTCACGCTTTCGCGCTTTCCGCTTATCAATTTTTTATGCAAGAAAAAGTCCCTATGAGCATGCACTCGGTGAGACTCGAACTCACGAAATTGATCTCGACAGGCTCGCCGACCACCTACCAAGCCACCGGGGACGCCGGCCATATAGTAGTCGAGGAATACATGGGTTTGATGTGGAACCACATATTCTCGTTGACAAGTAGCTGTTTATTTGCAGTAGCATTTGAGAAGAGGAATTTGCAAGCAGTGCATGCGTGAAAAGAGCGAAACACCCAATGCAGACCTAATCGCTCGAATGCACGTCCCCTCCCTTCTGTATGCCTGGTCAATGCTGCGGAGGCGACGTTTGATTTCACCCAGGAGGAATTAGCTGGATGACCCGAGCTGCGGTGACGCCATGAGACCGAACGGAGAGGCAGCCGCGGCGGAGGCAACAGCAGTAGTGTTCGGGGCATCGGGGTGATTCTTACTGAAATGTGGTTGCCTTTGAATCTGGATGAATATTTTCATTGCTTGTATTTTGGAATTGTTTTTCTGGTCGATTTGGAGTCCGCGGGAGTTACTGGAGTTTTCGAGTAGTTTCACTATCAAATAAAATTCAAGTGAAGGAATGTATGCTATCTCGCATTACCGTCGCGATCTGTGTATGTATGGCGGGAGTAGGGGACAAGGGGAGACCCTTGTCGTGGACGGGGTTCCTTGCGATCTCTGGCATATATTTTCTTGGTTTAAGTTTTATTTTTGATGAGTAGGACTACTGCTGTGGTATTTTTTATGATTTGCATTAATTCCTCATGAAATAGAGGGAGATTTTTTGGATAAGGTTGAAGAGAGACTATGAAGCGCCTGGGGGCGTGTGCGGTCCATAGGAAATGTTTTCTGATTTGGAAGGTTTGGGTAGTATTTCGGAAATTGAGAGTTTGATTTTTTTTGGTTCTTGAAAATTTGTGCTTTTGTTCAAAGCCAGTACTGACTGAGTGGTCTAGCAGGTAGTGCTATATAATTCCCTAGGGTGGGTCGGGAGCTGAAGTCTCGCCGAATTCGTAAGTTGATCTTTTCGAGCGTGCGCGCTGGAGACAATACGCATGATTATGATGGTGTGCCCGTAGACACCAGTAGCGTTTGGCGAAGGGAGGGCCCCGGAGATCACGGTACTAAGTCGACGAGATTCCACTGAATATCTTTAGACCAATTCCGCAGAAAATGCCGTTTTACCTGACTGAATCCAGAGAAGAATGCCGTTTTACCTGGCATTGGATTTCGAGAGTTGTATGTGTTTGCAACAGAGAGGCTGGGGATTTGAGCATTTGAATACTGATTTGAGGGTTTGAGTGTTGATTCAAGAATTTGATTTTTGAGTTACAGATTGGATTTTTGACTTTCTGAGTTTGATTCAAGTTGATATTTTTATTGAGATGCCCTGCGATGTCGTACATTTTCATGTACAGAGCTGAGGGGAATATTGCTCATGCACAGGAACAGGGGGGATATGAGTATGGTCGTGTATTTTGAGGAGGGGGGATGTTGATTGTACTCAGATACACGACATATCAGATCCATGGTAGATGGGGGAGTTCCACGCTGGAAAGGGATTCCGGCAGTAGGGTATTGGGATATCGGGGGTAATGTGTGCCCACCAATGCCACTCGTCAGGTGGAACCCTCTACTGCATGTGAGGCGAGTCAACTCTACAGCGAGGATGTAATATAAGAGGAGTTCCGTGTCATGTCTGGAGTCAGCCACGCGTTCCCATGCCAGCTGCGCCTATACCTTTAGGGATAAATCAACATCATGGTACAAAAAAAGTCAAAAGTGAAATTAAAAAAATTTAACGTGGATGGTGCGAGTCGAACTTCGGAAACGAAACAGTTGTCGAGCGCAGTATAAACGTATACGCTAGAACAGTGCTCGTACAACTGGCACGTCGTGTTTTTTACACACAAATTCAATCTAAAACACTTTGCACGATCTCCTACAGCAGTAGAGTACTGGTAGCTTGTACCGGCACGACTGTATATTCACCAGTACTGCTGTAAAATGCCACGGGAGGAACGTACGTGTACTGATCCCCTTTCAGCTGGCTCTAGGATCTATCGGTCGGCAATATAGGACACACTGCAATAAGAACTACTGCTGTACTGCTGGAAGTATGTTTTGTACGAATGAGCCGCAGTACGATCATCCATTCGCGCAAGGTGTGCCCACTGCTGCTGCTGGGCAGCAGGGTTGGTTGTGGTGCTGTAGGAAGCTGGAGGTAAGCACGCTCTGTGCACTGGTGTGGGTATTGTTCTCTAGGCGGTGGTCCGTGCTCCGTGCAACAACCCAAAAATAATGTAGGGGATATTATACGTCATCCTGGGTATAGGCGACGGATAAAAAAGTATATGGCAGACGATGGAATGCGGACGGCAGGCTCCGACAAACACAACCAACCACAGCAACACTGCGCATATCGGTGTGTCGAACACGCACGGCGTGTGGGCGGCAGCGTTGGAACGATGGGATATGTGCATGTTGACTGTTGTGTACCTGGTATATGCCTGAGCTGTGTGCACACAGCTCATGAGAGCCGGGGGGAGAAAATAGGGAGCATGTGTACCGATACGTACGTACAAAATAAGGAAGGCCTCTCGTACTGAAACCAGGGAAATCGTCTTATCCACTCCCGCCGGAAAAAAAAATTTGGGCGCCCGCCACGTGCTCCAGAGTGCACGGATCGCACCGAGGCCTCGACCAATGTGTCCGGCCGGGCTTCCTGTGTCCGATCATTTGGTGTTGTGCCGAAAAGTGCTTTGTACGAAGAGAAAAGTTGGCTAAAGTACGAAAATTTGACAAATATACGTATACAAGGTTCCCCTCCGGGAGGTGCCGTATTATTAGGGGAGTGGCGCAAGAGCGAAATAATAATACTCGTATGAAACCCTGCACGCTAGGTTAGAAGTAGCACCTGCACCCACCCATCATTTTAACGTGAAGAACACACACAACATATTTTTGAGGTCAGACTATATATATATTTTTTAATTATTTGCCATCTGACAATGTGCAGGGATATTATTATACTCCTGTTCGCGGAAATAGTGTGGGATCATTACTACAATATTATAATATTTCATAGGGTATCGGTAAGTAGTGGAGATATATTGATCCAGCTGACTCGCGGCGATTATTTCGTAAGTACAAAAAAGTTGCGCGAGGTCGAGGATGCGCCATAATACTTTGTGACCGGCTGAGTAATAAGGTGCAGCACATACATACATACATACTACAGGTACTACAATATATATGTTCCCCCAAAATAAATGCTTCTTGGTGCTCAGGGTATAATATCAAGGTTTCACAGAGGTAAGTGCTCGAGAACAAATCGTAGTCCGAGTACTGAGAGTATTGGAGTACTGGCGGCAAAATTACTGCGAGTACTGAGAAGGCCCAACTACTGAGAGTAATGAGAGTGTGAGCAGTACCGAACCCCGAGAATACAGGTAAATATGTACCCGCAGTAGTATCGAAACACGAAATGAATACTTGGGGTAAAGACAATATACGCGCAGTACAGAAGAACCTCGAGATACTGAGAGCATTCGCAGTACATGCATATTATTATATCGAAATACTGGCACAGACTGCTATACGTGCTCAAGTTGTCTCCGGCGAAAGTGGTTTGCTCCAACTCCCACCCGAGTGGGATTATCTGGGCGTGTTTTGTGCCGAACGATGAGCCTGAGAATGGTCGACGCGGTGCACAGACGGTTGAAGTATACATCATACTCGAAGTATACTGGGCATATTGAGGGTATTTCATTACTGCGAGTACTGAGTCTCGCAGAAGAAGCAGCAGTACGAACACCACCAACGGACGAAATACTGCTATTAATAGACTAGTACTGGTATACTTGTACCCGCGGTACAGAACCCCGAGATACTTGAAGCACAACAGGCGGTGTCCATGCCAGCATCAGTAGCGAACCCCGCATTGTTAGTGCGAGCCCGAAGAAAGTATACGGGGTCCAAAGTTGATGGGACCAAATTTTTAATAGCAAAATGGGTAAATATATAGTTTTTTATGTATACCATAGGTCCTATTCACTATGGACCCCCGTAATAGTATCTACAGAAAACCTCAAAATACTGCGAGTACTGCTCGCAGTATCTCGAGTACAAAAACCCCGAAATAATGCGAGTGTAGGAAGTACCCACGGTAATAGCAGCAGTATTTTCTCGAACATACTCGCAAGTATTCGGAGTAGCTGTGAAGCGTTGAGGTATGAACGCATGCCACGCGCAAGCGCGTCCAAACTCTTTAATTTGGGCTAAAACACACAAGTAACATGTACTAAATCTATTATACGTTCAGAAAAGCAAGGTGTGGACGAATGTAATATTATTACTACTGTGGTACTCTGTTGTAATCCTGGTACAAAAAATAGTCAAAAGTGAAATTGAAAAAAAAAATGTGGATGGTGCGAGTAGAACCTCGCAAACGAAAATGTTTTCCAGCGCAGTATAAACGTACACGCTAGAACAGTGCTCGCACAGCTGGCATGTCGTGTTTTTTACGCTATCTAGTGCACTTTGCACGATCTCGTACAGCAGTAGAGTAGCTTGTACATACAGCTACGACTGCATATTCTGCAGCACTGCTGTAAAATGTAACGTGAGGAACGTACGTGCGTGTACTGATCCCCTTTCAGCTGGCTCTAGGATCTATCGGTCAGCAATGTAGGACACACTGCAATGAGAACTACTACTATACTGTACTGCTGTAAGTATGTTCTGTACGAACGCTGCTGTACGAATGAGCCGCAGTACGATCATCGATAGGCGCAAGGTGTGCCCACTGCTGCTGCTGGATAGCAGGGTTGGTTGTGGTGTTGTAGGAAGCTGGAGGTAAGCACGCTCTGCGCTCTGCTGTGGGTATTGTTCTCTAGGCGGTGGCCAGTGCTCCGTTCAACGACCCATAAAAAATGTATCTATTGTGGATACCATGTCCCCGGTAACAACACGCCTACGCATATAGTCGAAAACCCAGCTCCTTCTGTGGTGAGATTGACTTCCTCTAGCAATTAGTATGGACAGTTTAGTTTCATTGAGAATCAGTATGTGAAGAAGGGTTTCAGTAGAAATCATTAGGATGTTCACATAGGGGATTTATTGTTTAGGCTGATATGAGAGCTTTCCGAATTGCCTCTTGAGAGCTTCAACTAGGTACTCTAAACGGCTCATATACAGGAAGGGTATTATTGAGTAGGTGAGAGCATGGGAGATCTAGGGAAAGGAGACTGTTACAGCAGTAAACCAATCAACAGCAGTGAATTGGATGAGACTTACGTTGAGTAAGATGAGAAATCAGGATGAGTTATTGGGCAAAATGATAGGTAAAACAGTGAGAACGTACCAAAGAAAGACTAGAGAGAGTAACTGGGTTCTTCCAAGAAACAGTAACTTGGAAGGAGCGTTGGATCAACTGCTACCCAGAGCGGACAAGCTATTGTAGGGTCCCAGAGAGGTAGCAGTGGAGAGGAGGACAGAGAAGCAAGGAGGATCACACGCCACATCGGCTCAGTCCACATCTTCCCTCTCTCTCAGCCAGCAAACGAGACAGTTAATAAAAGACATCAAAAGGATTCCTTGACTTGAGCTACTGCATCTACACATCGAACCAGCAATCAGTTCAATGGCAACCATCTTCAAGAGTGCCAACATCTCAATCCCTATCAGTGGCGTCGTCGACATTTCCGTGTTCTTCTAAGCTCTTACGGATTCTTACGATGTCTTCTCCTTCTGGTAAGCGGAGTTTCGAGGGAAGAAAGGGGGAGGTGGTAGGTGTACCAGGTTCCCCCGTTGGTCGTACCCGCGCGCAGACCCGCGCGGTGAGAGACGCGCTGCGTAAGCCCGTCTCAGATGAGCCTAGTCCCACGAAGGCTCAGCAGAAAGTAGAAACAGTCGGATTTAAGGGGTCAAGTCCCCGCGTGAGTCCCGCTGAGAGGGTCCGTCTGCCTCAGTTAGAGAAGCAGCCGTTGGTCGGTAGGAGCCGTCCTAAGTCATTCCGCCTGACCGATTCAGTCCCTCCCCGTCGCGCTCAGCCTATACGTGTAGCTTCAGAGAATGACATCCCCTCGCCTTCCTCGCTACCTGTCACATCTCCCCTGAGTAAACTGTCCTCGCCCATCCCGTCCATTTCGTCCCCCCCTCGTTTGACCTACCTAGAAGTAGTAAAGACCGCTCCGACGGCGGCCGCCAAATCGGTGCCACCTGTTGCAGGACAGGAACCGAAATTGAGCCCGCCTACGGTGCCGTCGAAGTCCGCTAAGGACGACGTGGTGAAGCAGATAGCTACCGAGGGTAAAGGCCCCGCGCCCGACCCGGTCGGAGCCGCAGGTGTCGGTTCCGCGGCTAGCGAGACTGCCGCGGTGAGAGTAGGGACGACAACCGAAACCAACCGGGCTATCCGTGATGATATGATAGAAAATGTTCGCGCCATTTTGGAGGGTTTATCCTTCGAAGACCGTTGTAGTATTGTTCAAGTAGCGCCGCACCTTTCAGGTCGCTGTGTAGAGACTGCCGCAGGGCCAGGCGGTGCCATTGTCGCCGTAGGACCGCACCGCGGTAAAAGGACCACGGAGAAATCAGGACGAGGATCCCGTAGGGCGGAAGCCGTTTTTCATTCCTCTGACGAAATGTTTGCGCGCGCTCTCCAAAAGGAAGAGCAAGAGGCCGCTGCGCGAGTCGCGGCAGCAGTGGCAGAAGATGAAAAGCTTGCATGGTCGTTATCAGCATCCGACTCTCCCGCCTTGTCGCGTGCTGACTCCCTGTCTCCCCGTCGCCCTACCACCCCGCCCAGCCTTCCCAGTCCCTCTGCACGCGAGACCCGTCCTGCTCTCTCGTCGCCGAACCCTTTTGACCTTTTGCGTTCCCCCGGCCCGGCCGTTTACCAGAACAAGGCGACGGCCTTGCAGTTAGAGGCCGCCCGGACTAAAAAAGAAATGGACCGAGCAGCCGCCTTCTTCCGTTCTGCCCCCGCGGCGGAAGCCAAATTAGCCCGGAAGCATCGTGAAGCGGGTGAGGCCCTCGCCAAAGGCCGCGAGGATGCCCTTCGTCAACACCGCGACATCCACGACTTGGAACGTCTACAGGCTTTGGAGCGGCAAAACGCGCGACACAGGGCAGCCCAACTAAAGGCGAGCCTGAGGGAGGAAGAGCGGCGACAAGCAGACAACGCCGTGTCCTTCCAGGATGCTATGACCGCGGCCAGGAGGGAACTGGCCGATATTACGAGCAAAATCAGGAGCGGCAGGAAACCGTGCAGCAAATAGAATACCAGCAGTCGGTGGCGGAGGATGAAAAAAATTTCCATCGTGGGGTGAGAGAGACCGCCAGAGGACCGGCGGTGCGCGCCGCGGACGCCGCGGGCCAACCCATTTTGCCCCACGCGGAGTGGCAGCACACTCCTGCTCGAATTGCGGCTCGCGCTGCGCGTGCCACCGTAGCTGCTTCCTCTGCACCCACTTCTCGTTCTCCAGCGACATCCATTTCCCTGGTTGCTGGGCCTGCTTCTGCCGCTGCCACTGCCCCAGCTGCTACGTCTACGGTTGCAGCAGCTGCCGCTGCATCCGCGGAGGCTTCCGCTGCGTCGGCGGAAAAGTCCGCGGTCGCCGCGACGTCCAACCCTACTCCTGGAGTGGCCGCCGTCACACCGACTGTTCCTGACGACCCAGCCGTGCTACGGATGAAGCGGGAGCTACAGTTATATGCCATGATAACGGCGGAGCGACCGGAACTCACGCACGAACAAGCTAGGGGCATGGTGGACACATGTCTGCAGGGCTTCCTCAACCCCCCGCCACCTACTGTCCAAGCGCCTCCTCCTCCGCCCCCGCCCCCGTTCTTCCCGCCGGCTCCGATGGGTCCACCAGGCCCGCCTCCCACCTTCCATCTCCCCGCGAGTGGCGCCGGTGGGCATTTTTATAGCCAGAGTCACCGTGGCGGCCAGGGGCAAGGTTCTAAAAGGTGCGATAATTCTGCCATATTACCGACTACTGTTGATAATTCTGGGTTGATAACGAATTCCGGTTTGTTGTCCCAACCTACAAATAACGTACCTGAAGTTTCTGTGTCCGCTACAGTACCAATGGTAACCCTCACTCCGCATCCATCACTCCACCCTCCGATAGTGAACGCATCAGTCAACGACGTACCTAGTCCTCGCCGTCGTACAGCGACGCGGAAGGCGTACGCGCGCCTGGATACTGGCGTCCTCATGCCAATCCCGCCAATACCTTTTGCGACTGACCATAATGTTTCTGAATTGGTTCAGTTCACCTCGGCGCTAAGAGATGCGGTATCTAGTCTGCGTGTAGCCTGTGATGACACTCACCCGTATTTGTGGACTGTGGGTTGGGAAAAGTGCCTTGAGCGACACGTTTTGCGTGCCGTCCGCTCGAATTCTCCCCAGGCATCGTCGTTCAAATCGATGATTGGGGAAGCATTCGCCCAAGGAGGTCGCCTCCAGGAGGCAGGACAGCATGGACCAACTGTCCTGCAGCACATAATTCGTTCGTTGTGCCGGGGGTTGAGTAGAGCTACGCCAACTGCGGTCATGCAGGCGCTACAGAATTTGGTGGTGCCTGCGGGTACTCCATTCAGTACATATTTGTCAGAACTACGATTGTTAGTAGGGAATGTGCGGTGTGTAGGTCATGTGGCACCGGAAGACGGTACGCTTCAAATAGCAATTAAAACAGGGATGGATGACCAGTTTGCTGGGTTGAGTGCCCAGATTTTTGCGGGAAGAAATCTGAGAGCGGTGCCGTTTGATAGCGCCGATGAACTCATGGGGTCTCTGGAAGATTTAGCCCTAAATCAGACCCGTGCAACGGAGTCTGGTAGGTTATCAGGTAGTATTCAAACGCGTTCGAAGACTTATAATCAGGCGTTTCGTAGTAGACAGTTTGGAGGCGTAATGACGGTCGAAGAAAAATTTGAGGATGAGGCAGAAGAATTTAGTAAAGTGTACCAAATAATGAGAGAGAAAGGTGGCTTCGGAAAAAATAATAAAGATCCTCCATTTTATGTTTCGTTCAAAACCCGAGAGGAGAGGGATGCTGCCCGCAGATTATATGGGAACCTCTGCCTCAATTGCGGGAAAGAGAACCACTTTGCCAGAGATTGTCCTGAAACATTTATTAATCATTCCGCATTAATTCACCCCGCTGTAGCTGATGGCACTCCAGAAGAAGCAGAGAGGCGATGGCGCCGTTGGCAACACAGGTTGCGCCAGTGGGCCCAAATGCGTGCCGACAGAAATAATCGAAATTCATGAGGACGCAACGGTAGGTTGGCCCACTTGCCGGTAGCATCGCGGCCGTTCTTCCCTTCGCAGAAAACCACAGGGGGAGCTTATACGGATAAAAAGGTCGGTGGTGGCAGAACCATGACCAACAGAGAAGAAGAAAGTTCGGCCAGTTCTGCGTCGCACACCGCAGGTTTGGGCCAAGAGGCAGGATGCTATCTGCCTGTGAACGGTAAGAGTGGTAGGGAAATAAATTGTCGCCTTCTAGGAAGTGATGGAAGTAATTACCCCGGACCACCGTTGAGCGTATGTTCTTTATCTCCACTCTGCACACTTCCCGTTATTGATAGTAGCAGCGAAATAACGAGATCTGACCGTCCGAACCGTATAAAAAACCGGATTAGGCCCCTGGATGAAATGCGAGTTCGAAGCGGCAAGAATAAGCCGAGTGTAGCAGTCAATGGTTATACCGTGTCCGAGTCAATATCCAATACTGTAGGGGATAATTGCGCACCCCCTTCGGCTGATCAACCGAAGTTTGAAATAACCCCCGGGAAGGAAAAAAGCGCAAGGGGAGTTATAGGAAAGAAATCTAGGAGGCAAATACAAGTTTGGTGTTACCCAGGTAAAGGAACACCTAATGCCCCTAGGCCAGCCCTGGCTGCACCAACATTAGTTGGAATAACGCCGACTGGTAAGAATGAAATGCAGAACCTGGAAATGCGTATGAATCGTGATAATGTTCCAATAGTTCCATTACTGAGTAGTATAACTGAAAATCAATGCGAGTTACAACCGTTTCCAGAGAGGGTCGGTACCGTTAATGCATCTGACAAAAACTCGATTAATTTTCCCGCTGAAATGGTATCAGCGAAGTGTAGTTTTGATGCAAGTAATATGAAAGATTTTCCTTGCCCGGATAAAGTCTACGACCGTATTCACAATTTAGATTCATCGACGAGAAAAACTCTTTATAAGCCCACTTCTGTTTTCCCTCCCGATCGCGTTTTGCTGCAACCCGGAGAACGTGCCGATTACTTATCGGAGTTTACACGAGCGGTTAGCGGTGAAGTAATACTGGATAGAAGAGATCATTCGGCGAGAGTTCAACTGTTCGCGGGTACCAAGGCTTTGAAGACCCACGCGTGCAAGGCATTATTGGATACAGGGAGCCCAGCATCTTTCATTCAGGAGAAGGTGTGGCTCAGAATGCTTGCGCGTAGCGCAGCCTCGAAGGATGCATTGAAACAAGTGGAAAAGAAAACTTGGGGAGGTTTCCATGGGGTACCGTTACAAACCTCTTACCAAGTAAGACTGAACATTTATCTCGGAAGTAAGGAAAACAGTAATCGTAGATCAGGTCCTCCCCAATCTGTATGTTTAGCGGTACATGCATTTGTGGTACCAAATGAAACGATGAAAACCGCAATATTATTAGGCAGGGACAGTTGGAGATGTTTCCCGATTCGGAAGTACCATGACACGAGTGCATCAACAACAGTAGTCACTTTTGAAACTCAAACCGGCTCTGAAGCCGACGATAAACGTTTCACGCAATGGATAAACACCGCAGTAGGCATGGTAGAAAATACCGGCAGTACCCAAGTAGTAGTCCGGATTGCCAGTCATAAGTATCGTTTACCTGATGCTATGTCCTGGGTAAAAATATGCCGTACTAATATTGATGGTACCCCTGCCACACAAGGCCAGTATTATATCCGTTTTGGACCAAATTGGTTTCCCCAGGAAGCAATTGTTGAGGCAGGCATCTCTGAAATTCCGTTGCAGCGACTGAATTCTGATGGTTTTTATGTACAACGAGGTATGCGTTTGGGAATAGGTGGTGAAAGATTGGAGATGTGCAAATTAGATAGCGCAGAAATTATTCGAAACGAAAACCTGAATGTAAATTCCGTTGAAGAAGACGGTAATTTAGAAAAATCGAATAATGAACCACCTGCTGCTGTGTTATCTACTTTAAATCAGTCTCAAAGAGAAGCATTTTTACGGCTATGGGACAACATTCCTGTACACTTGCAAGCGATTCATTTTGATTTCGAAGAGAGTCTTTGGACCGAAACTGACATAGATGATCTTGGAAATTTACTTAGCAAGTACGCTCATCGAGTTTCAAAACATAGCACTGATCTGGGGCATGTCACTGTAGACCCGTTTCGCATTATTCTACGGAAAGATGCACAACCGGTAAAACAGAGACCGTATCGTCATTCTCCAGTATTAGCTGCAAAAGTACAGACGGAAATCGATAAACTAGTCCTAGCAGGAATTTTGAGACGATCATATTCAAATTGGTCGAGTCCATTGGTTGTGATCGCCAAAGCCGATGGTCGTATCCGTTTAACATGTAACTACAAAAGAGTGAATGCACAATCAATCATCCCTGTAATGCCACTACCAACTGTAGATGATTTATTGTCTGACCTAGGTGGAGCAAAAGTTTTTAGTAGTTTGGATTTGGTAAGCGGATTTTTCCAGTGTTCTATCCACCAAGATTCCATTCCACTGACAGCTGTTTGTACACAAGCTGGGAATTATGAGTGGACAGTGATGCCGATGGGTTTAGCATCCAGTCCAGGATGGTTTCAATCGATTATGTTACGCGTGTGTGATGGTCTGAAGCGTGTGCGCCTTTTTATTGACGATATTGTATGTTTTTCAGCAAACGGTGCAGAACATGTGTGTGACCTTGAGAGATTTTTTGAAAGACTAACGATGTTTAATTTGAAACTGGCGCCTAAGAAGGCACATTTGGGCGTACGCACGATTAAATTTTTTGGGTCACCGTGTCACAGCTCAGGGAGTAGAGCCAGACCCAGAAAAAGTTGAAGCAATGACTAAGCTACCAATGCCTTCGAATATCAGTCAACTGAGGTCACTATTAGGAGCATTGTCATACTACCGGAAATTTTTGCCACAGATGTCAACTGTTACTCGACCATTGAACAACCTTTTGAAAAAGGACGTAAAATTTGTGTTTACCACCGAACATGTCGAGATAGTTCAACTTCTAATTAAACGATTGACAAGCCCAGATGTTTTAGCTTTTCCAGATTTTAAAGCAGCCATATCTGGTGAGCGACCATTCCGTTTGATTACTGATGCATCCGTAGATGGATTAGGTGCAGTTATTGAACAGGTACAACAGGATTCATCCACGCGACCGTTGTGCTTTTTGAGCAGGACAACATTACCCAATGAACGAAATTGGAGTGCAACCGAGTTGGAATGTGCTGCTACTGTATGGGCAGTAAAGAAAAATCGTCAATTATTTTACGGAATACCCTTTGTAGTGGTCAGTGATCACCAACCTTTAAAGAACTTGGAGAGTTTATCAACAAAGGTGAACAGGGTACAGAGATGGTATGATTTTTTGAGCGCATATACATATACGTTGGAGTATAGACCTGGCAAAACTAATGGTAATGCAGATTTGATGTCGCGATTACCACTGCCTGCAACAGAACAGATAATCACCCTGACCTCAGGTTATTTGACCCAGCTGATATCGACGTATATATGATAGGCGCGAGTGGAGTACAGTCACAGCAGCTAGCCAAACCACTGTGTCTAAGTTCAGATAGGCTGGAAGAATCAGACCCCGAGTTTGTTTTTACGGTGGGGGAAAGAGAACTGAGGAATGAACCATTAACAACCAATGAAGAGTCAACTCGAGCTTGGCAGGTGATTCAGAAGGATAGGATCAAAAGAGAATTGACCACAGTAGAACCGCGATATGTTTCTGCTATACCGGACAAGACGTCCCTAGTAGAACCATCACACACAGTAAGTGGTCAATGGGAACCTGGAATTATATTGCATGCATGTCCAATGACAGAGGAAGGAAGAACCCTACCAAACATGGAAGAAAAACAATTAATTCCAGTGATTAATCCTTTAGAAGAAAGTAGTAGTGCTACAGGATTAATAGGTAGCCAAAATCAAGAAGAAAAAGATGGCGAACTTCCAATGGAAGAATTAGAGAGCGTGGAAGCAAGAGAATTTGGAGAGAAACTGTGCGAGAAAACTGCAATTGACTGGTCCACAGAGCAGATGAAAGATGTAACCGCAAGAACCGCAATTGAATTTATACTTGCAGGAGTATCAGTAGAAAATATCACCGCAGAAGTAATACCAGATGCTACTGATAAGATGGAAGTGAAACGTCTAGTCTCACAAGGAGAACTGATGGAACTTCCTAACTCACAAAAGTTGCTAGTTAAACGTCTCACTCGCGAGCCTTCACATCGCGATAACAGGAATCCAAGAAGATTTGAGCGTTTACTAGGAGAAGAGCCAGTGAGGACCTATGTGCCATTATTACTGAGACCTTGGGTGATGGATTGCACCCACAAAGAAGCAGTTCATTTGGGTGAGAAGGTTACACTTGCGATGTTGCAGCGATTCTATTGGTGGATTGGAATGGCTGATAGTGTGAAATGGTGGATCAGACGCTGTTATACATGCCAAGCGAGGAAGAGTGCGCGAAGTACAATTAGATGGCCGTTAGTCTCATTACCGCTACCTAGCAGGCCGGGACAAATGGTATCATTTGATTTATTGGGACCTTTGCCGGAAACGAAAAAGGGCAACGTATATGTTTTCTTGATAGTAGATTTATTTAGTAGACACGCTGAAGGATATGCAATGACCAAAGAAGAAAAGACGGCAAGAGGATGTGCATCGAGAATAGTAGATGACTATATCCCAAGATGGGGATGTCCACATACCTTCTTGTCTGATCGGGGAACAGAATTTATATCCCAAGTGAGTAGAGCTGTGTATGAAACTCTGGGAGCCGTCAAGAAGTTCACGAGCTCCTATCATCCTCAGACAAACGGAATGGTTGAAAGACTGAATCACACGCTTTGTCAGATGTTATCATACCTCATTGCTGATGACCAAAAGAATTGGGATGAAATGTTAATGCACGCAGTAGCCGCCCACAACAACAATGTTAGTAGAGGTACTGGATTGGCTCCTAATGAGGTACATATTGGTCGATATCCTAGGTTACCAATGACTATATTGGAAGGACGTGGTGTTAAGGGTCATCAAGGTCTGAAACAGGACCAATTGGAATATCTGGAACTAATGCGAGATCGACAAACTAAAGCTTATGAGTTAGTAAAAGAGGAAGATCGACTAATTAAAGCCAGACATGAAGCGGCAAATCAAAACCTTTCTGAGTTAATAAACCGACGCCCCAAGTTTGAAGTAGGAAGTTGGGTGTGGATTTATGACGACAAGAGCACTATCACTGGAGGAGGAAAACATGTGTTGAAAACCAGAGAAGTAGACTCAAGTAGTAAAAAGTTTGCATTAACTGCTAAACTGGCACAGTGCTGGACCGGACCATACAAAATATTATTTGTTGGACCAGGAACCGCTGCTGATGGAAAATTGGTTGGAGTTAATTTATTGTTGATCGAAGTTCGCAAGGATGAACCCGGTAGAGAGATTAATGCGAGAGTATCCATGTATAGGTGTAAGAAATGCTACAATCCACATGAGGGAGAGGAAGGCCCAAAATCTCTGCCATGGGCAATGAGCAGCTATGTCCTGAATAAATATTCTGAACGTTCACCCCCGTTTCACTTAACAGCTGAAGACGTTGATATGGAACTGGACCAGCATCGTATTAGGCCAACTGTCATAACAAAACGTCGAATCTCGAGAGGCCTAGGAGGTAAAAATGCTGTGCAATACTATACCAGTTGGGATGAAGTGAAAGTGAAAACCTGGGAGCATGAGACGGATCTTGAGCAGTACGGAAACCTGGTGTCACGATATTGGGCAGGAGATCCCATACAGGTTGGAGGGGAAAATGCGAAATATCGAAGGTACAGGGTGCAACTAGCCAAACGTACACTCGCAAGGGCAAGCGGTGAAAGATATGTTGCCACAGGATACAAGGTCTGTTGTGATACACGAGGTAGGCCTGGAATATATGAGCGTGAAATCATCGGATCGTACATCTATTTTAAAACATCCCGTGCAGGTTGGCAACTGGCCCGAGTGGTTATGGTGGCCGAAGATGCGGAGAGCAAGGAACTGCCGCATACAATCAAGCTATTGGACCTCGGAAAGAGATACAATGTACATCTTTCTAAGGAGAATCTTACAACTGTTAGCGAGGAAACAGGAACTTGGTGTTGGCATGTGCATGTTACAACCAAGAGTAGTAAGAAGTTTTTTCACACTATTTAAGAGTAGAGGGGCGGATGATGGTGTAGCTGGCAGTATTCAGAAATGATGGTGTAACTGGGCGGTATTCAGAAACAAAGTCATATATAGGGAGAAGGATAATAATGCGAATACTGTGATCCCAGTGAAAGGAACTAGACAAGAAGTCATGATCCTGTGAAACAAGAAATTGTAATACCCTGTACGATCACATATTCAATGGAAGGGTGGAATGGTGGTAAGTTAAAAACAGACTATAGCCAGTATTTTACTGCTGTGCTTAGTTAAACATCAGATGGAGGACTCACTCACATCCGATGTATTAAAAGGTTGGTGATTGCTGGGGATGGATAGGTTAACGACTAATAAGTGACTAGGAATTAGAGACATCACTTGGATTTATTGAGGAGTCTAAGTACTTGAATTTAGTCTATGTTTAAGTTGAAATTGTTGTACCACCCAAGTACATGTACTAGCAATCTCAGCCTCAGAGTAATTATTTCATTGAACACCTAAGATAGGAAGGTGACAATGAACTTAGGGGGGCAAGTGTGGTGAGATTGACTTCCTCTAGCAATTAGTATGGACAGTTTAGTTTCATTGAGAATCAGTATGTGAAGAAGGGTTTCAGTAGAAATCATTAGGATGTTCACATAGGGGATTTATAGACCACTTGCAATAAGACCAAAAAAAAAAAAACGCTCTGGGGGGGACAGCGATTTCTAGGTATGAAAAGCCGAATAGTTTAGATGAATCAACAATAATATTAATATCCAGTTTCCTCCGTCTTGTTCTTTTGGGAAATAGGGCTGGCATGTGGCATGCCAAAGCACAGCAGTACGAGGCTCTGGTCTGCGGCAGAGCTCTTGACCAACACTGCGAGGGAATCGCGGCGGCATCCCCGCCTGCTTCTGTAGTTTACTAGCATGCTAAGACGATGTCCTCGTGGCGTTGTTTGATTTGTTATTTGCTGTGTTCGGAGTACTACTGCTGTGCTGCTGCTGTATGTAGTAGAAGCTCACAGCCCAGCTTTGTGCCAGTACCTTTATTTTTGCTATATACTATACTCGCACGAGAACTGGCTGTTGTACAGCAGCAGCAGTTAAATTTTTTGTTGTTAACTCGATGCTCGTTCTCGCTACGCTCGCAGTATCGCATTCACCAACGAGCTTACCGGGTCTCGATTCGGCGGCGTGCGACTGGTGAAGCGTCGATGCGCACAAAGATCGCCGGTGGCAGCGCGAAGTGCGTCGGTGGAGTCGCTGTTGTTGAGTGACTTTCCAAGATGGTGATAGAGGATGTGGCTGCACAAGGATGTGTTGTGTCTTCTTCTTCATGTCTGCTTGGATTTTTTCGTGCGTGTTCGCGCCGTCTATTTCTGCTCCCTCCTGCCAGGCCTGTGTGACAGGTCATCATCCCTACAAGCATTCCGGTTAGCGATAGTGCCTGCTGTTTCCAGCCGCGGAACACCACAACAAGCTGATGAGCGATGTTGCGTCGGCGACCTCGTGCTACTGCTGCACTGCTGTAGTAGTAGACATGAGGTGCTCGTGGCGCGCGACCTGGTGCGAGTTGTTGAAAGGTGCTGCTGCTGTTGTAATAGTAAATAAAGTTCAGGTCATCCTTGTTATTTTTATTTTTTCCAACTTTCTGCTCCACACCATTTTTTTGTGTCACTTTGGTACGAGATTACGCGGCCATCACAGAACATTGAGCAAAACTAGAGGGACGAGGAGCCGTGACCTTGACCTGTCTTTCCTATGGTGGACTCCCACGGCGCACACATCAACAAATGCTCGTACCGTCGTGTCCGGGGCTAGAGGCAAAAATAGTTGATCGCCGATAGCCTGTTGCAAGTCCATGCACAACAAGCACACAGAGAGGTAGACGAATAGTCTAACTGCTCTAGTACTGATTGGCTGGTCAGTTGAATCGGTGGGATCAGGGAATCATGGTCGCAATTTGCAAGATTGACTGGTCAGTTGAATCAGTGGGGTCAGGGAATCATGGTCGCAATGAGCAAGGCAGCAGTTAGACTATTCGTCTACCTCTCTGTGTGCTTGTTGTGCATGGACTTGGAGCATGCTATCGGCGATCAACTATTTTTGCCTCTAGCCCCGGACACGACGGTACGAGCATTTGTTGATGTGTGCGCCGTGGGAGTCCACCATAGGAAAGACAGGTCAAGGTCACGGCTCCTCGTCCCTCTAGTTTTGCTCAATGTTCTGTGATGGCCGCGTAATCTCGTACCAAAGTGACACAAAAAAATGGTGTGGAGCAGAAAGTTTGCAGAAAGTTGGAAAAACTCACAGCTGAATGACGTAGTCTATTAAAAATACGAGCACGATTCCTATTCGTATGCCTGTGTGTGGGTTGTTGTGCATGGACTTGGAGCAGGCTATCGGCGATCAACTATTTTTGCCTCTAGCCCCGGACACGACGGTACGAGCATTTGTTGATGTGTGCGCCGTGGGAGTCCACCATAGGAAAGACAGGTCAAGGTCACGGCTCCTCGTCCCACTGGTTTTGCTCAATGTTCTGTGATGGCCGCGTAATCTCGTACCAAAGTGACACAAAAAAATGGTGTGGAGCAGAAAGTTGGAAAAAATAAAAATAACAAGGATGACCTGAACTTTATTTACTCTTACAACAGCAGCAGCACCTTTCAACAACTCGCACCAGGTCGCGCGCCACGAGCACCTCATGTCTACTACTACAGCAGTGCAGCAGTAGCACGAGGTCGCCGACGCAACATCGCTCATCAGCTTGTTGTGGTGTTCCGCGGCTGGAAACAGCAGGCACTATCGCTAACCGGCATGCATGTAGGGATGATGACCTGTCACACAGGCCTGGCAGGAGGGAGCAGAAATAGACGGCGCGAACACGCACGAAAAAAAAATCCAAGCAGACATGAAGAAGAAGACACAACACATCCTTGTGCAGCCACATCCTCTATCACCATCTTGGAAAGTCACTCAACAACAGCGACTCCACCGACGCACTTCGCGCTGCCACCGGCGATCTTTGTGCGCATCGACGCTTCACCAGTCGCACGCCGCCGAATCGAGACCCGGTAAGCTCGTTGGTGAATGCGATACTGCGAGCGTAGCGAGAACGAGCATCGAGTTAACAACAAAAAATTTAACTGCTGCTGCTGTACAACAGCCAGTTCTCGTGCGAGTATAGTATATAGCAAAAATAAAGGTACTGGCACAAAGCTGGGCTGTGAGCTTCTACTACATACAGCAGCAGCACAGCAGTAGTACTCCGAACACAGCAAATAACAAATCAAACAACGCCACGAGGACATCGTCTTAGCATGCTAGTAAACTACAGAAGCAGGCGGGGATGCCGCCGCGATTCCCTCGCAGTGTTGGTCAAGAGCTCTGCCGTAGACCAGAGCCTCGTACTGCTGTGCTTTGGCATGCCACATGCCAGCCCTATTCTGTATTTCCCAAAAGAACAAGACGGAGGAAACTGGATATTAATATTATTGTTGATTCATCTAAACTTTTTTTTTTTTTTTTTTTTTTTTTTTTTAATCATCACTTTTACTTTCCAGCCCACTCGTACGAGGCTTTACCCTCGACGATCTTCTGGACAAGCCGTGGTCACAGGTGTCGTCCCTTCTCCCCCCCGGTACGTGCCTTTAGTTTTTATCGCGCATAGGGTTCAGCATTCCCACTGCTCGTCGATTTTCATCGAATGTAGCCAACTCACGCTTTCGCGCTTTCCGCTTATCAATTTTTTATGCAAGAAAAAAGTCCCTATGAGCATGCACTCGGTGAGACTCGAACTCACGAAATTGATCTTGACAGGCTCGCGGACCACCTACCAAGCCACCGGGGACGCCGGCTTTTCATACCTAGAAATCACTTCCCCCCAGAGCGTTTTTTTTTTTTTTTGGTCTTACTGCAAGTGGTTTAGGCTGATATGAGAGCTTTCCGAATTGCCTCTTGAGAGCTTCAACTAGGTACTCTAAACGGCTCATATACAGGAAGGGTATTATTGAGTAGGTGCGAGCATGGGAGATCTAGGGAAAGGAGCATGGGAGATCTAGGGAAAGGAGACTGTTACAGCAGTAAACCAATCGACAGCAGTGAATTGGATGAGACTTACGTTGAGTAAGATGAGAAATCAGGATGAGTTATTGGGCAAAATGATAGGTAAAACAGTGAGAACGTACCAAAGAAAGACTAGAGAGAGTAACTGGGTTCTTCCAAGAAACAGTAACTTGGAAGGAGCGTTGGATCAACTGCTACCCAGAGCGGACAAGCTATTGTAGGGTCCCAGAGAGGTAGCAGTGGAGAGGAGGACAGAGAAGCAAGGAGGATCACACGCCACATCGGCTCAGTCCACATCTTCCCTCTCTCTCAGCCAGCAAACGAGACAGTTAATAAAAGACATCAAAAGGATTCCTTGACTTGAGCTACTGCATCTACACATCGAACCAGCAATCAGTTCAATGGCAACCATCTTCAAGAGTGCCAACATCTCAATCCCTATCACTTCCAGATTCCATTTCTGGGAGCGTTCGCTCGGTTATGTCAGGAGACTGTCATGAACCATACATCGCCGGGAAGCCACCGGTCCACATCTGCTCAACGGATTCGTTGGGACGGCCCCGCCGCCTGATGCAACGTCCCGGCGGGATTCTAGAAACCCCGCCGGGTCGCCCATACATGTCCCGTCGTCCCGTTGTCCCGGGACCGCAGGGCAGGAGGAGTGACGCTTCCTCCTCGCCCTCCTCCTCACTTCTCTCAGAGTTCTCTCCCCCCTGTCCCCTGTCTGTCATCAGACCCTCGTCTGAGCCCTTTGTCACGTCATCACTCAGCCGTCGTAGTTCAACAGACAGAACACTCTGTGTCCACAGAGAGACGTGGGATCACCACCCACCGGCGGTAACGTAGCCAGAACTCTTGTTGAGTCAGGAACTCTTACTATGGGATATTTATACGTCATCCTGGGCAGATACGGATAAAAATATAAAATATACAAAGTTCCCCTCCGGGAGGTGCCGTATGAATAGGGGAGTGGCACAAGAGCGAAAGAATAATACTCGTATGAAACCCTGCACACTTTTTTAGAAGTAGCACCTGCACCCACCCATCATTTTAACGTGAAGAACACACACATCATATTTTTGAGGACAGACTATATTATACAGTTGTTCGCGGAATTAGTGTGGGATCATTAATTACTGCAATAATATATACCCTGGTAATAGGATATCGGTAAGTTGAGATATATTGATCCAGCTGACTCGCGGCGATTATTTCTTAAGTACATAAAAGTTGCGCGAGGTCGAGGTTGCGCCATAATACTTTGTGACCGGCTGAGTAATAAGGTGCAGCATATACATACATACTACTGGTACTACAATATATATGTTCCCCCAAAATAAATGTTTCTTGGTGCTCAGGGTACAATATCAAGGTTTCACAGGTAAATGCTCGAGAACAAATCGTAGTCCGAGTGCTGAGAGTATTGGAATACAGGCGGCAAAACTACTGCGAGTACTGAGAAGGCCCAAATACTGAGAATAATGAGAGTGTGAGCAGTACCGAACCCCGAGAATACAGGTTGCTTAAAGTATGTACCCGCAGTAGTATCGAAAGACGACATAAATACTTGGGGTAAAGGCAATTTATGCGCACAGTACATAACCTCGAGATACTGAGAGCATTCACAGCAGTCATGCATAATATTATATCGAAACACTGGCGGACTGCTTTGAGTGCTCAAGTTGTCTCCAGCGAAAGTAGTTTGCTCCAACTCCCACTCGTGTGGGACTATCTGGGTGTGTTTTGTGCCGAACGCTGGGCCTGAGACTTGTCGACACGGCGCACAGACGGTTGAAGTATACTTCACATACTCGAAGTATACTGGGCATACTGAGGGTATTTCCTCACTGCGAGTACTGAGTCTCGCAGAAGAAGCAGCAGTACGAACACTACCAACCGACGAAATACTGCTATTATTAGACTAGTACTGGTATACTTGTACCCGCGGTACAGAACCCCGAGATACTTGAAGCACAACAGGCGGTGTCCATGCCAGCAGCAGTAGCTAACCCCGCATTAGTGCGAGCGCGAAGCGAACCCCGCATTAGTGCGAGCCCGAAGAAATTATACGCAGTAATATCTACAGAACGTCAAAATACTGCGAGTACTCGCAGTTTCTCGAGTACAAAAACCGCAAAATACTGCGAGTGTACGAAGTACCTACGGTAATAGCAGCAGTATTTTCTCGAACATACTTTGCTTTATAAACTCCCAAGTATTCGGAGTAGCTGTGAAATGTTTAGGTGTGAACGCACGCCACACGCAAGCGCGCCGCCCAAACTCTTTAATTTGGGCTCAAACACGCAAGTAACATGTACTCTTATCACATTATACGTTCAGAAAAGCAAGATGTGGACGAATGTATTATTATTACTACTGCTGTAGTACTCTGTTGTAGTTCTGTGGTACAAAAATAGTCAAAAGTGAGATTAAGAAAAAAAAAACGGGGATGGTGCGAGTCGAACCTCGGAAACGAAAATGTTATCCAGCAAGTGCAGTTTAAACCTATACGCTAGAACAGCCCTCGTACAACTGGCATGTCGTGTTTTTTACGCAATCTAAAACACTTTGCACGATCTTCTACAGCAGTAGAGTAGCTTGTACAGGTACGACAGCATATTCAGCAGTACTGCTGTAAAATGCAACGCGAGGAACGTACGTGTACTGATCCCCTTTCAGCTGGCTCTAGGATATATCGATCAGCAATGTAGGACACACTGCAATCAGAACTACTGTATGTATGTACTGCTGTAAGTATATTACGAACGCTGCTGTACGAATGAGCCGCAGTACGATCATCCATACGCGCAAGGTGTGCTCACTGCTGCTGCTGGGCAGCAGGGTTGGTTGTGGTGCTGTAGGAAGCTGGAGGTAAGCACACTCTGTGCACTGCTGTGTGTATTGTTCTCTAGACGGTGGTCCGTGCTCCGTCAACAACCCAAACAAAATGTATGATGAGCCGGGGGGAAAAAACAGAAAGCATGGCAGTGTACCGATATACGTACGTACAAAATAAGGCCTCTTTACCGAAACCAGGGAAATCGTCTTATCCACTCCCGCCGGAAAAACAAAAATAAGCGCCTGCCACGCGCTTCAGAGTGCACGGATCGCGCCGAGACCTAGACCAATGTGTCCGGCAGGGCTTCCCGTGTCCGTGTGTTTACTGTTTTGCCTAAAAGTGCTCGTGCGAAGAGAAAAGTTGGCAAAAGTACGAAAATTTGACAAATATACGTATACATATATTGGGCGGGGGAATGCTGATGATGTGGCTTGTCAGCGTGCTGCTGTTTTGTTTTCTATTTCCTATGCTGCTGCTGTTCTTTGAATGTGACCCCCCCTCAGGTAGGGGGATCTATATATATCGCGGATCCCCTTGAGAATTCCATAATTCCGCGGGAAAAAAAAAATCCGTCCGGCTGGACACAGTTCCGGCGAATTCCGGAATAGCCGGAATTGCCATCACTGAAAAAAACACTCGGGTCAAGTGGAGTTATTTGCACGAGAAACACGATTTTCCCCAAACAAAACAACAAAGACAGGTTCGCTGAGGGGGGACTGTAGTACTATAATAAAAGAGACCTCAAAGGGTTAACATGAAGATGTGAAGATAACATATAACATCATCTTCTAAGTGGCAATAGGGTTCAGGATATCAGTGTAGATGGATAATATCCATTGTTATGTATTGGGCGTGTGGCAACGAGCCCGTGCACGTGCTGTGACTAACGTTCGCTCCCCACCCGAAATATATACGTAAAATTAACTTTTCTTTGCAAAACAATATATCAACACACACTTGACGCACATGAAACAAAAAAGAAAATACGTCTGCTCCGTACTCTCACCTCCCTACAGCTTGTCAACATCCAGCTGTTTGCGTCGCGCCAGCAGTCGTTCACGTCTCAAACGTTCAACCAAGCGTTTCAACGCAACTAACCCAGAAGGCAATACGTGCCACGAAGACGGCGGCACTGCCTATTTTACCAACTCCCAATATTATTACCAAAATCGTCAACTAACTTGTTACGGTGTCCGAGTGTAGAGGTAAAGGAGTAAAAGCAGGAACTGGTTGGCCGGAGGCAACTTCTCTCGTTGTAGTATAGGCTTCTCTTATTATTGTTGTTTTTCCTCTTGGTCGTTGGTGAGAGAGAGGGGGCAGCAGAATGAGAGTGAGACGTTGGGGGTTTGGTTCGAGGCACCAAACTCACTCTGGCCTCCTACATTAGCCCGCTCGACGGGTTTATACGTTTGTTTGTCGGAGGAACTCTCTCTCCTCGGACGCTTGTCTACTCTTCTATCGACGACCTGGACTACCGGAGTAGCCATACCTTGGGATACTTTCTATAAGTCCGCTAAAAACGCATTCTGCGGGTGTTCTAGGAACACTGCTCGTGTTGTTCACAGTAGTCACACCTTGCGATACTTCTGTAAGTCCACTAAAACACATACTACGGGTTATTCAGTCTGTTCTACGAACATTCCTCGGGTCCTCGTGTAAGCCGTGCTGGCTTGTTATCTACTGAGAGAAACTTCCGAGCTTCAGGAATACTCTTCTTAAGGGTATTCAGGGCTGTCACAACTCCTGAATAATACCTTTCTGACCCGTGGATGGTATTGTTTAGAGAGAACGCCCTAAAATTCGTCATACTCCTGCCACTCGTTGTCGGATGGGTCATCGTCAAGGTCGTCGCTGGTAGGCGCTTCCACAGGTAGATATATACGTGGTGGCGTTAGTGTCAGGCCGCCCCCGAAGGAGTTACAATATCTAGATGGCTGGGGTTACCCACCCCAGGGAGTTTGCGGACCGGAAGTTAACGGTATCGGGGTAATAATGTACATGCAATAAAAGGTTCCACCGTAGGGCGTGAGGACATGTACCAGTCTAAGTTGAACAAATTATACCTGGTATATAACTTATCAGACTAGAAATGGAGAAGTAATATGTATGGCTCCACCTGTCAGCTGTAGGTCGTTCTTGTTGTTGTAACATTAACTCTCAAATCGAATCACACAAACAAGGAGAGGTCCGCTTACAATCTGGAAGAAAGGATCTTTAGGTTGGTAGGCTGTTCAGGTATTTTGGTTCTTGTTGGGATCAAGGTACGGGCGAAGACCCAACCCAACCCCTGGCTCTAAGCGTAACCCTAACCCTAACCCTGACCCTGACCCCAAACCGCAGCCCAAACGGGCCAAACTGGCCATAAACGTGGCTGCGCCGCGTTTGCATTGAACCAGGAAATTTGTCGATTGCGGACCACGATTCCGAAGTGCAGACCGTGCTAGGCAATTTTCAAGTCAAAAACACCCCTAAAGATCCTTTCTCCTGGATTGCTAAAAAACCTACTCAACAAAGAGTCGGTGGTAGCACAAAAACGTGCTGGAATCCTGTAAAGATCCGATGAAACTCCGAAACAAAACTTCGGCTGAGAAGCAGGACGTGTTTCACCTCAAAATACACGAGACGACGAAGGTACGTAAGACGTACTTGAATATCAAGTTTTTCGTCGTTCCTGTTGTTGGTGATGATGTCCGTGTCCACAACTTACCGCTGCTGCCAGTCAGTGGCGGCCCACAGATACCCTTTTCGTTACACACGGCCGAAGTAGTGGGGAATATTCTGTGATGAAGGAACATTGTTTGTTTGAGTACGGCTTTGGTCGTCCATGAGAAGATAGGATCACTTGCAATTCGCGCCATCTGAGTACAGCAGTTATTTGCGATATCATACAACCAACGGCATCGTCGACAATTAGCATGTGAGAGTACTTGTTGTGGCGACAAAGTTGTGCGACAGAAATACGTGTACCTGGACAGTTAACACAGGACCTGTGGGGTGTTACTTTCATATTCTCGATGATCACGAACGAACGAACGTGGTTTAAATCATTTAGGGCACCCTGTACAGCAGCATAGTGGACCAAATCAAGCAGGGTTGCCGATACAGGCGAGGGGTGTACCCTCCCGGCAATGTATGGACGTATATACAACACCCGCGGCTGATGTTACTCGGTGTACCGTGGCGTGCCCCAGCAATCAGCAAATACATAATACCGCACGGGGCCTATTAGGTTCCGTCGCTCGTGCCCCAAAGGCTTGGCGGTCCCAAGGAAACAGGACACGTTGCCGACAGCGTTCTTGTGTTAACACGAAAGTACTGGGCAGATGTGGCGAACAATGTCGGTGTAAAATGGCCCACACTAATAGTAAGTACGTAATTTGTGGTTAACTAAACACAACTCCTCTTTATCTCTTTATAGCCCAAAACACAAACCAACCACAAGAATACTTCTTTTTCGCGCTTTGATCCTCCGTTAATTTCTTCATGGTTCATCTGTGTTCCTTCTTGTTGTTGTTTTTAAAGTCTTTTTTCGAATGCGGATAACTTTTGTTTTTGGCGTATTTTGTATTGTCTGATGCACCCTCTGCGGAGGTGGGACTTGGTTGTTCAAGGAGGCAGAGAGCATAGCAAGGTACAAGACCGACTAGAAAGTAGGACCTAGAGCTGCATCCCGCCGGGTACCCGCCACAAACGCGTACCCGATATAATTCGGACCCATAACCCGACCAGCGCAACGCGTGCCCGGCGGGTTCTGCGGGATTAGCAGGTACCCGTCGTGAGTAAGTGGGTACCCGTCTACCGACCACCCGGCTAGTGTTTCCGGGTACCCAGAGACTATAACAAGCGGTTGTACAATTTAAATATCACACATAATGGAGAATGGTGTGGACTTCGGTTGGATGCCCAGCACTACTAGATATACAGGATATTCGGTGCCACGTGTATAATAGTGGCTATCATCATGGGAGCACGACATTATCAGTGGTCAACAGGTGCTACTACTGCTTTGAGTACTGATGAGTACTGACCATTAATCTACAAACAGTACGTAGCGTAGCATACCCGTGTGTGCAGTTAAATATATCCTGCTATGGTTACCTCTTGTTCCCTAACAACATAGAATCATACTGTGAGTAGAATACCACATAGATACGACTTCTTCCTGAGTTGGGACATTGGACTACTCCTGTTCTACTGGCCGCATGTCGCAACTCGTTGACAGAACGTAACTATCTGCCTGAACAGAAAGTACCCCCCCGATATTGTATAGCTGGATATTCGAACGTACGCAACACTTTCCGTGTACAGCAGTATTACTGAAAGGTGTTACGCCTATCTTTATGATACTGATTCGCTTCACCCGTAGATCGCCTATTAATAGATTTTTACGTATCCTTCTAGGAGTCAAGAATCGGTACGGACACTGATTGTGGTGGATGTCGACGGGTAGAAAGAACGGTTTAATGTGAAGAAAACGCACACGGTAATATCAATGGTGTTTGGTTCCCTCGGAACCGACTGCTGTGACATTATTAGACCACCGTAATGCTCACGGGAAGGGCCACACGGACCAGGACGTATCTCTCGATCATCGTAATGTCTCCCCAGTTCATCCTTATTTCGGGGATGACCGGTCGGGATGAAACCGGTGAGTTATGGGACAACCGTTGGGTAGTATTCTGCTCGCCTGTGGAGTCCCGGGCAACAGACGGGAAACCGCTGCAACGCCCTTGTATCGATCTTGAAAGGTTGCCAGCCGCTAACCGGTTCTGTCTCGTGGTTCCCGAGGCGGACGTCTGGAGACCCTGGGCGTGTCCTTTTTCCGGGGAACATGGGACCAAATGTTGTTAGTAAAAATAGCTAATTATATAGGTTTTATCTTTACCGTAGGTCCTATTTACTATGGTCCTCCGTAATAGGTCCCTCGCCGCCCTGAGTACCGTTGAGGCGTTGACGTCGCACACGACGGCGTTAGCCCGCACGGGCGACGAGTCCAACACCAAGGAGGGGCATACCAGGTGATGGAAAAAAAAAAAACTGGCCTTCCCGCTACCAGTCCTGTTATTCTAACTTGGGCGGATAGGACAGAACTCGAGGCACTCCCGGAGGCCGTCGTCACGGCCGCGCGCGACTATGCGCCCCCCACTCCTGCTTCGAACATTCGGCGCGGGTCTCGTCCAGGTCGGAGCTGTGCAGGCCCGCCAGTGCCAGGTACTCCAGTACCACCCCGAATGGACCCTCCATTCCTGAAACAATAACATGTTCCAAATGCGGTAAGTGCCAGGCCGCTCACGAAACACAAACTCGCCTTACCTCTGGATCAAAATTCAAAATGTACGAACAATATCACCCTAGAAGACATCTTCTTGTGGCTCGCCTGGAGCGAAGAACTTGTGGCTCACCTGGAGCGAAGACACATTTTAGCAGCCACTTCACCAGATGAGTGGACGGCAGACCATTTTCAATATACATGGTACTACAAGTGCGATACCCCTGCATGTGTTTCACAAGTCGTCTGTTTGTCATGATATTAAAAGCAATTATTAAGCAAAGGTAATCGGCGAACACCTTGTTGAAATATTTTACGTTGGATTTTACCCAAAATCAGGTATACCTGGCCACTATTGGCCAAAATCAGTAGTACTAAAAACAAGTATAAATCACCCACCCGGAGCCCTGCTATGGGCCAGACTGACATCGTACCTGAGTTTAGCTCGAAAAGACCGGGGTGTACCTGGCTTTGTCTACTTTGTCTATTAATAGCTTTCAACTGATTTCGGCGAACTTTGAACGAATCAGAGAGGCCAAAAGTACACTTTTTTTTCGCTGCCTATGTGTCTGCGGTCCCTCGGTTGGAATTATTGTGTACAAACTATTAATATGTACTCTCGTACGTCCGTACGTATTTATGCCTGCATACATACGGTGATTTCAGTTTTTCTTCTTTGTGATGTACGATGTGCTCCAGTTGTTGTGGTGTGTTCTCTTTTATTTTTCTGGTCACAGGAGTCATATTACAGCACCGGAAAAGCACGGTAGTTGAACTGCGTAGCGTGGTCTGCACTTCGGAATCGTCTTCCGCAATTGAGAATTTTCCTGGTTGAACGCAACCGAGGCGCAGCCGTGTTTATGGCCAATTTTGGTCCGGTTTGGCTACGGTTTGGGGTCAGGGTTAGGGTTAGGGATTGGGTTGGGCCTTCGTCCGTACCTCGATTCCAACAGGAAGCGAAATACGTGAACAGCCTGCAAACCTAAAACTCCGGGCTCACATATTGTAAGAGCACCTCTATTTCATGTTGGATTCAGTATGAGCTGGGTGTGCGTTTCGAAAACTCGAACAATAAACGAAACAAAGGAAGATTCCAAAGAAACCAAAGAACTCGAGTAAAACAAATACTTTGTCCATCAACAAACACGGGATGAGGAGCTTTGAGGTGGGACAATTTACAGAGCCGAGACAGCTGAGGGTCGGACCATCAGAGTATATGGGCAGGCAGTCATGAGCATTAGAAATCCCACAATCATACCCCAGGTACAATCTCCTGATGATCATGAATCATTTCCTACCTTTGCACGGTCTTCTAAGTTCTGATACAGGTGGACAATGTATCAAACTTACTTTTAATGTTTTTCTCACGTTTCCCCTCCAGTGAATAATCCGATACGCCCATGTGTGAGACAAAAGTGGTTCCCGACGAAGCACACGAATTACGACTCCTCTGCGCGTTTAGAGGCCTTTTCACGACGCGAGGTAGACTTAGTGGTTCGCTTGGCCCTCTACCGTGCCCGCTTGTCTCAGCATTACCCGTTAAAAAGCCTGTCCAGTGGCCTGTCTAAGGGCTTGTGTGGCCGGCGTACCTACTCGGCAGCTTGCTATCGTCATACCCGAGATAGCACATTGACTAGAGTCTCCTTTTCTATCGGTGTTATCGGCCGCCGATTCCGCCTATCGTTACCGTCAGGATGGACAACCCTCTCCGATGCGGGAAGTCCGATACGGCGTGTCGGCTTTCCGTCCGTTGTATCGGGCTCTGATACAGCTTATATCCGTATCAGGCGGGGAAAATGGAGATCTTCTTGATGATGTGAATAGGGTCCCCTTGTGAGGTAGTCACAACTTATGATGGGGCTCCAATTTCGTGAGGTCCCATGCACATGTTATGTGCACGATACTCCGATTTGTAGTTCATTCGTTTTTGTACTCAAAAGTTTCTGGTTTCCGCGAGCGCATTTCGTCCCCGCTAAATTCCTAACGTTCATCCCTATTTAACATATATCGCTTGGAATCTATAAAGTATGATACAAGGTAGTAAATTTCCCGAACTTCTTGCCGGTTATATAGTCCGATCAGCATCTTTTCCGGGTCGCCGATGTTGATGATTCGCTACGAAATGGTTGTACGATACTGATACTGACTTGGTTACGATGTAATACATCAACTAACTTGATATGTATGCGCTCGTCCTTCCCATATTATCACAGCATGGCATTTCAACTACGGGCGTGGGTGCTGGCGGGGTTGACTATCTCCTTCCTGTCTACAGCACGATCGGCCCTTGTCCAGCTCGAGCTGTAGGCGTAAACGTGACTTCAGCAGCAGACTTGGACGATCTTCAAGACATGATTAACTGTACCGGCCCAGGCAATTTTAGCGTCAGTTTGCTTGCCAGCGTCACTCTCGGCCAGACTATCAACGTCCAACGTTTGAAGAACGTGACTATAACAGGGTTTGCTTATCCGGACGACGACGACCGCGGTGGTGCTGTCATCAATGCTGAAGGGGGAACTGGTATATTTGTGGTGTCTGACCGGTCGACGCTCAGCTTGAACAACATTGTGCTCGCAGGAGGAAAAACAGAAAAGGGAGGCGCAGTCCACCTGGTTTCTTCCAGTTCCTTGTTCGTATACGGCTGCAGCTTCATCAACAATACTGCGTCTAACGGTGGTGAGACCCGATGTCTTTCGTCCTGCAGGGTCCAATTAACCGACAGGCGCGTCGTCAGACACTTGGACGAAGCGATCCAGCTAAATACATACCCAGCTTGATAGACGGTTGATGAAGCGCTTTGTTGACAGCTTATCAAAAGCGTTTGGAAAAGGTAAACACCACTGATGACATGACGAACGATCACGGTAAGATCGTAGTAGTTGTCGCAGTCGCTACAACTCAAGGATTATTTGTCTATCGTAAGTTCGGAAGCTTTCCTTAACAAACAAACACCAGCCAGTACGCAACGGTGAGGCTTGCCTTCTTGATTTACCGAACAATTGGAACACAGTGTGTTCGACGATGTCGCTCCGAACCTTGTTCAAATGTAGCATATATAATACATTAATCGATACGTACTGTAAGGAACAAACAGTCATTCTTTCTTTGATTTCGATATTTTCCAGTCAACGTGTGCCCCACTCGATTTCACAGCCAACCTAGTATGTGTAGCTGGTTGACATGTATTTTGGCATACGTTCCGAGCAGTGTACATCACGCATACACCGAGCAGTTTTCGTGTTCCAGATAAAGCCGAACTGACTTCCATCTCTACTAGTAATCATGTTCGAATTCTTCCAGCTCTCCAGTCGATATCGACTGCAAGATTGTTTAAACATATCCTCGCTCTTGATCGAGGTCCAGGAGGCGTATGCTTGTGTCAGACATCGAGAGGAGTTCTTTCTTTGATTTCGATATTTTCCAGTCAACGTGTGCCCCACTCGATTTCACAGCCAACCTAGTATGTGTAGCTGGTTGACATGTATTTTGGCATACGTTCCGAGCAGTGTACATCACGCATACACCGAGCAGTTTTCGTGTTCCAGATAAAGCCGAACTGACTTCCATCTCTACTAGTAATCATGTTCGAATTCTTCCAGCTCTCCAGTCGATATCGACTGCAAGATTGTTTAAACATATCCTCGCTCTTGATCGAGGTCCAGGAGGCGTATGCTTGTGTCAGACATCGAGAGGAGTTGTACTGTCAGATCGTAGGTAGACTGTTGAACATCATCGGACACGTATGGAGATAATCGTCAAGTTGCAGCAACGACGGCGCGTGTACCGAGGACACGGCAAACCTCTCATATATCAGGCAATAAGGCCAAACAGGCTTATGTGTGGAACGTCTGTTCAGTGTTGATCGGTGCCGGGAAAATCCGGAGTATAGTTCAGTATGCCCCGAGATTTATCAAGCCACCACACGAAGAGAACATCTACCGGTGTGTTACACGTAATTTGGCGATTCACACCTTAATTAGCGATACACACGTGACATACACTACAGTAGGAAATTATTACCCTGGTACATGTACATGGTGTCGTACAGTATGCGCTGAGCGGACGCCGGCTAGTCGTTCCAGTAAATACAATGTGTATAAACATATGCTTTGGCTTAATAGACACGGTTAATATACTTCGTGGTCTGGTGCAAATACTTCTTCTCCTAGAGATACAACTGCGCGTTCGGCCGTGTGTAAACTACACCCAGCCGTACCGCTGATAGCCTCTTCCACGGGAAGGCCGGGAAGATAAAGTGTACATGTATATGGCTTAACGCCCCATTGTTACATGAAGAAACGATTGACAGTGATGTTGACACTAGTTTCAAAGCGGTCTATTCAGTTTACTCAGGGTTTGTTTGCACGTATGCTCTGTGAGAAAAAGAAGGTGGCTGATGTAGGCCAGAAGACCGATAATTTCTCGCATCTGGGAGCGTGCTGCGATATATTGATTGGTTTGTTGAGCGAAGTCTTTTCTTTCAAGGGTTGTTCTTTCCGTTATCGGACATAAGCCCTGCTTCATGAGAGTTAACATGCTCGCATTAGTAAGTCTTTGAGGGCATCGATCACACATACATAGAAGCCTTTGCGCGATATAGTTCAGTGGGGGTGATTGTATAACACTTCACAATAGAACCGGTATTGGTGGTCGAGATATTTTCATAATCTTCTTTGTTCCGCAAGTCGTTCCACAAACTGATGTCATGAACAACCCGAATCGGTGTCAATCGTAGAGATGGTCGCACTATTAATATATACAAAACAAAATGTGCAGCCCTGGTCGCCCCATGTACCTCGATTTGCCCCCGATCGTATAACCGATCCATACAACATAATACTCTACCCAGCAATTTCGCCCCCAACAAAGGGGTATATACTGTAGGCATATCCTCTCCCAGATCCTGGAACTTGTCTCTATATTTTTTCCCCAAAACGTTTGGCGCATTCATGTCACGTACATGGTACGTGGCTTGTGCGGAGTACATTGCACGGTCGATCACTATGTGTTTTCGTGGAAGAATGAAATGTGGTGTATACTCTACAAGTGGCCACCCGTACAGAGTGACTACAGCAACAGAGGTATGTAGGTACATGCAGCACGTCGGTGTATTGCGTGTGGGAATTTTCCGCTGTTGAACCGTGTACGTTTTTAATGGCATCGGGCACGTCAGCACATCCAATCTGTTGATAGCGGAACACTCCCGACCAAGGAGGGTGCGGTATTCTGATGTGCACCACAGTTTCAAACGCGCACGATCGTCCGTTTTCACTCAGACTCATTGGATACCACCTTCTGTCAATGACCCCAAGACCACTATATGTAGTCGATAAAGTCGACGGCATTTAGAATGCATAACGTTTGTACTGATCGATAAGAGTTTCGCCGGCTTGGTCTGTTCAGTATGCGTGTCAACTCTCAGGGGGAGGGGGGGTCGTTGACGACAGTACATCGCATACATTCATCTGTTTTCTTGTGTCGTACACATGATGAGCCTAACTGTAGTGTCGTGTTAAGCCTGACTAAGATCTCATAGGCGAGGGATTTACACCGGTCCACCGATTTCTCCTGCCGAGACCGCGTACAACAAACAGTTTCCGACTTCAGTCCTGTTTACATCTACTTTGTACAATCCAGCGAGTTGACGATGCCAGGCGTTCGTCACACCTTGTTCCTGCCTTTGGAGTACTTCGTGACGATGTGGTATAGGCGGTGCCAACAGTATCGGGGGATAGAAGCCTCAATGGCAGTGCAAACTCGACCAAAACGGACGACGAAGATACAAGAGAATTTGACGTTCGGGTATTGTTTCATACGAAAAGGACGCTGAACACCATCGCAGCCGTAAGAGGTACATTATACCATGGTCAATATCGCTGCCACCTCGATTTCTGCGTCTCAACCAATGAACAGAGATGCTCGTCTCGAGGTGTGCTTCCCTTTGTCATGATAGAAGCCTAACGATAAATTCAATATATATGTGCAGGTGCAGTATATGCCAATGATTCAAGGATATATATCGACGGCTCAACCATCGTTGCTCAAAGCTCCGCGGACTACAAAGGAGGTGCGTAAATGGTGGTTTGCTTGGTAGACTTTTCCTTATATCAGTACTCATATAGTGGTATATCCAAACGTGCACCCGCCCGTGTATTTTGTGGATCCGTTAACATTACGACCTGCGACAGGTATGATAGTCTGACATGCCCGACATGTGAAATTGTCGTACCTACCATGGGACGCCTGACATTAGTTGATTGTTTGCGTGCAGGGTCTATATTTGACATATTCAGTCGACCACGTGGACGTCAGATTCTGCTGTACCTTCTCAATAGATATGACTCACAGCCCGTAACATTCCAGACACTGTTACAAATCACAAACCGAGTAGTTCATCGGAAACCCGATGCCGCATTACCCCGTTTTTTTGTTCGTTCGAAAAATCCGCGTCGTTTTCTCAGGGCTGTTTGGACCGCAATTCTAGTGCGTTGACATGTCCGGGCCGCGCGTTACCCGTGATCTTGCAATAGTTAGAAGTTTGGATTATAGTGGTTGTATAAGACCTTCTGACTCGAAGGATAGAGTGAAAGCCTCTTAACCGCTTTATACATGCCGTTCAATACATGACGCCTTGACATCTTGCCTCATGTTGCCAACCGTGAAATCAAACATGGTGGGGTAGGGGCACGCTCAACCCATCGTCAAATGATATTGCATCTGTTGTGACCGTCGAGGTCACACATTTTGTGAATACAAACTGAACAAGTCATCCATGATTTCGTCTGCATATTCCATTATCACCGCCTTGCGTTTGCCACCAATGCAGCTACGTAGCTGGTGAACATACTTAGGGTTACTAGTGTATTATCGGCTCTGTTACGCCTACCACCAAAACATGTTGCATGTGTGGTACACACGTGCACTTTCTGTTACAGAGCATGCGATTGGATTCATTCGAAACCGGTCCGCACCCGATTGTTTCTTTTTTTGTCGTCCTCTCATAGGCAGGGGAATAACGTGAGTGTGAACTGTGCACAATGTTTAGCCAACACGTCTTCGTCGCCAATACATCAATCATAACGGTCCCTCACTTGTATTCTGAAGCCCCAAAATGTTTGGAAGCCCGGGCGTTCCCCCATATTCTCTTGTGTTGAATTATTCGTACAGGGTCGGAAATTAGGTACCTTAGGTTACAAGCAAACATTACCTTGACACCTCATTCAACAAGCAGAAGCATTCGAATACGTCTTAAATTTGGGTGGCGCAATGCCGCCCGAACTATTTATCGATCTCAGCGTTCTCGTTCTGCCCCACCAACACATTTTTCCGCGTTGTGTGCCGTGTTGTTGCAGGTGCGGTGTACGTACATTCGTCTGAGGTCTACATTCACGGCAATGCCACTTTCGAACTCAACACGGCCGACGATAGTGGAGGTGAGTATAGTCGAGCCTGGCGATCTGATTTCGTTGGAAAATACCTTTGTAGGAACGGATGTCGCAACCAGTGGGAGAGACGTCGGGGGACGAAATACGATATGCATTCTAGATGGCATGTGACAGGAAGAAGACCACTATCTTCCTCATCATTGGAACTTGTGATTTTCGACACAAAATTTCATACCTTAACGATATAAGGGGGTGAATTGAATCCTTTCGTTTATGCCGTTGTTTTTACGTGGTTGATGCAGGTCATTTAATACACTCGGCATATACAGTAGGATATACCGTTGTGACGCGTATAAAATCCTAAAATTGTCGGCTTTTTGAGCAGATGTGGTGGTAGTCTTGGTCGTCCGACGGGTAACCTGTCTATGATGATCAACAACTGGAACCGCGTCATATGCATCGGCTTGCGGCACTACTTGAATACACAGGCATTCCTAGTCAACAGCTGCGTAAGGTGGGCTCTACGGTTTTGCTACCAGTCGTCACGTCACTAGGGTGACGCGAATGGTGCAACGATAGAGGGCTACCTAATTGATATTGAGTTTGGCCACTCGGGCGAGTGACTATGTACCCCACTCAAAATCGCACTTGAAAATAGTGTATTGGCCCAGCGTAGCAGACAATCCCATGGTGGTGCATATCGTAGAGCCAAATACGTAAACCCTTTAGACTTCAACGAAAAAAGGTAGTCTCTCGGACCAGTGGCTCTTAGTGACTGTAAAACAAGGGTGTATAAGTGACCCCCAACCATACCGCTAGTCAAACGTTCAATATGGAAACAACAGCATAACCCAGCCAGGTCGCGGGGAACAGGCGACAGCAAATACTTTCGGAGGTTCTTTTCTACATTTGTTTCTCGGGGGTAATTCGTGTGGTTAGGATCTATACTGTTCTAGAGCTATTTGAGAAGAACCTATTGTATGAAATAGCTGCCGTCAGTATCTTACACGCCAAGATGTTCGTGCCTGGTGATCATTTGTGGGCATGGGAGACACAACACTAACGCAGTTGAGGTTAAGGTTGATGCGAAAAAATGTGTTGGTGCAAAAACCGGGTCACCGAAAGCGGATTGTCTCGCGCCTTTCGCACCGAAGCGTAACACGTTTGACGCGGCATTCGGAACCCGAAAATGGTGTATAAACGTTAAGAAAGTGGACAAGGAGCATATGAACGCTGGCTCGACTCGGAGGAAATTGAATACCTAAACGACGAGAGCTTGGGATACCAAGTGCACCTTACTTTCGGACACGCACGAAGAGTGCGGTATGGATCCCACTTTGGATGTGTCTCGACATTCCCGATTTTGTTTGAGATTTTTGTTTTTGTTGAAGTCGATGATAATGATGGTCTCACAGTAGCTAACTTCTATGGGCGCCAACTTCTCTTAAAAGACAACAGCTCAGACCGAACGCGGGTGCATATAAAAAAACAAACAACGGCAACAGTTTAATTGCGCCGCAGTACCAGCTAGCAAGGGAACTGTAGAAAACTGTTGTGGTATACTATTACGCATCAACTGTAAACAGATAACACCGAGAAAAAAAACCACGCGTACGTACACCCGACCAAAGTTGAAGAAAAATGCGACACAAATTTACATAGAGAAAAAAAGTAGAAAGTGGAAGACATAACCCAAAAAAGAGAAAGGAAAACAGTGTTGCGACAGTTTACGTGCTCAAGACGCAGGCCGCTTCCCGAGAGTACTATGTTGCTGTTCGCTGGTACGACCGGCCCTTTGAGGCGAAGCGTTGCGGGTGGGTAGCCGTAAATCGACAGGGGTTGCCGTCTGAGATATAGGTGGGACACCAGCATGTACCTGCTGATATGGACCGAAGGGTAGGCGTTTGGACACACAAAACACGAGTTTCCCTTTATTAATAGCTTGTACATCTCGCCGGCTGCCTAAGTGATTCAAATTGACGTATTCCTAAATTTCGTCATCAGAAACTTTGTATCCATCTTGACTGTTGTGACCTACAATCCGAACCAAGCTTGCATTGAAGTCATATATGTCACCACCTTCAGAAGGCTTTTCCTTTATCTATAAACTAGGCCCCTCGCAATCTTCGTACAGCATTAGCCAAAAGGGGTATGGTTCCACCCTACTCGTCTGGGGCTGATCTCGTTGTCGCAGGGGCTTATTTCGCTTTTTTCCATCCCCGCTTCAAATATTTTACTTCGATTTTCTGACGTGTTCTAAGTACAAACCAAACTTCTCCACCACCTTCGTGCCAGTAGATTCCGTAGCTTTTGCGTTCTCAAGCACTCTCTAAAAGTCTCCAGGCACCCGGCATCGCGGTAACAACACGAAAATCTCCTGTTGTTAAAAAAAACTTATTTCGGGAGAACGTAACCGGGTTAGTTGTAGTTTCCGGTGGTTATCGTGGTAGTTTGTCTGTACTGCAGTTTCTGGTCGTGAACGACCCCGATTCACGCGACAGGTTTAGACGTTCTGTACTTAGCATATGTTCCGGCTTGCCGTTGTTGCGCTTCATTCCAAACGTATTGACTTGATACATTCGACGCTCGTGATATCCCTCGCCCTTTGTGACGTTCTTGGTGATATCGAGTGTTGCGATGGCGATGATATGCGTACGCCGACATACGTTTTACGGGCGTTCAACAAATTCCTCAGGCGCTACACATGGGCGTCGCGCGATTGTTTAAACTTGCGTACCCTCTGCTTGATGTGACTATACGGTCACAGAACATAAACCTATGTTGTAGAGCTTTACCCACTCATCCAGTCAGGTATCACCACGTGATATATCGTGGTCCAACACCCACTACACGTGGTACGCTGTAACAAACGCACACTATTGTACTGCACCCAGTAGAAAATATCCAACTAGTCCGCTATACTATGTCACAATGCTGTGCTTGACGTCGACAAATGGCAGGTGTTATGTATGTTTCTTCGTCCAAGGTCCACATGGGAGGCACCAATTCATTTGTCAACAATTGGGCAGCCCTTGACGGAGGTGAGTAGTTCCACTATCGATAATGCCTTTCTTCCTGGACAACCCTAGATACGCCGGTGAGAAAACTGTCAGAGTATTGTCGAGTCTCGTTGAAGCATCAACTATCTACATCTCGAAGAACGGCTCTTGAGCAAGGAGTTTCTAGTCTGTAGCGTTACATCGCCACCGTGCTTGAGTCTACACCTGATGGATACGAACAAATAGGTTTAGCCGCAGTATGCAGTTTTCAAAACAATGGTTCCAGGCCGAGCTTGTAACGTCCGGTAGAGTTATACAAGTAAACCACATAACCGTTTTCGTATAGTCGAACTGCCACGCTCACCACGAACCCTCCAGTTACGACTTAGCAATAGTAGATGTTTCTCCAGGCTTGTGTGCACTACAGTTTATGCGCCCTTTTTCTCGACGCAAGTTCACCTCACCTGCACAACATAAAACGTTCTACCTGTTCCCCCCAGCTCACGCGTCGTGAACATTCACAGCATACGGAAGGGCCGAACATCGGACAGCCTGCGAATATTAGGGCAGGGACGGGAGGTAACAGTCGTGTGCAGACACTATGTTTGTCTTATCATCAATCGTGCTGGCGAAGTAACGTGTACGGACTTGAAACCACAACAAGATGAGATACGTGTCCGATACTTGGTCCAGCCACGATTAGTTTGGACAAGACGTCGACATTACGAAGCAATGTTAACTTTGCTCTGCATCTCTCCAATCAAATGCTGTCTGTATTTGAGTTGTTTTCCTATATCCTAATGCATTGTGGGTTAATTACATACTTTGGACCTCGTGTACATTTAAACTTGAATCTAAACAATAAGCGATTGCATCATGCGTATTTCTCAGTTCGTGGTTTGATATCAGTGTTAAGTTGACAGGCTGTTGAGCGTGACATAACACCACAGCGCTCCCCACAGAGGCCAGTCTGGTGGGGCATCTATGGCCATCACTTTCGCTCGTTTTTGTTCCTCCGTATGTACACGTTGCCCGCTTCGTCTGCGTACTCTGTATTCTACACGTATCTGGCCGCTAATCCGCAACCTATTGAGGCGTATCTCGCCCATTTTCCGGCATTGCTCAGTTCGTACCCCCAGCTTTGTCATGATCAGACAACTACGGCAATGTATGACTACACCCTCTTTGTCGTGTTTCGCCTTGGTGCACCCCATATACTTTTCTTGCATTTCTACTAAACCACCCAATCGTCACACGCACTACATCATAAAATTGATGCACTGTACTTGTACAATGTTGGAGCGCGCACCCATGCCTGGCGCAGGCCCTGATCCACGCTGGAGGATTCCGACCATTCGCCATGATCCCTGTGGATACACTCTTGTACTCCTCTTGCAAGTTGCGAATCACCGCAGCTGAACTGGTGGTACATCGAACGAAACAAGCATATTCCGAAAGAGAATCCAGTGGACTGAAGCGCATGCTTTCGTGAAGTCAACAAAGCATATGGAACAAACGAAGACTTGCTCGCACCGGTTGGTTAAGTTCTTCGGACCACGAAGCAAATATCAGTCGTAGATCGTTCCGACATTTATTACTTTGCAAGGTCGTTTCACGATTGTTTGGGCTGAAACACATGTTTGACGAGGGCAAGTCTGGTGTCTGTTGAGAAAGCAAGGAGTCACCGCCCGTTCTTGTTCCGCCTGTATGCATGCAACGCTTTGTCTTCGACATATGCTTCCACCCTTCCTCAAGTTGATTTGCATTCAAATTCACACCTATATGCCGCCTACGTGTTGTGCAGTCCAAAAAGAGACCCTATCTAAGACCGATATGTGACCATCATCCGGATCGTACGCAACCACGAATGCGATCCCATTCGGATTCCCTTCGAGGTGCCGTAGCACCTTCACGCATTCAACACTGATGACCTGGACATAAACTCCATCCGTCTTGACATAGTGCAAGACTCACTCCAAATCCAATAGCTAACTCACAAAGGAAATACATCATGGACCAATACCCAATCCCTAGTACTGTGTTTGGCAGACCGTGGTGGCCGATAATGGTGGAAGCGCACCCGTACAAACGATGTGAAACAATTACGCACTAACAAAGACCGTAGGGGTCGATTTCCGCAGAAACTCAACCGTGGGATTGCCATGATTGTGAGTATCCTTGTCGTTATCTACCCTACCGTGAATAGATGCCACGTACACTCCTGGCACTTTAGATACCATCAATTGGTATGTACGGATTAAAACATATGATACGAGCAATTGAATACGAAATCAAAGGGTCAAGCCCTCTCTAGGTGGCCTTGGAGAGGTAGACTGTGGTCTTTGGAGTCGCAAACGGATACCGTCGGACGCCCGGCAATCGTAAGAAGGATCTGCGACCCAATTCCTGGAGGAACAATGTCGTGTACCTAAACATGGCACATAAGCACTCGATATAGGCGCTGTTGGCGTTCCCGAAAGTGGAGCAGTCTTCACAACGAAATAATATTATATGAATACGATGGGAGACCCTCCCTTGTAGGTAGCGTGTTCACTTGTTTCTGCATGGAACACGCCGGTGCCTGTACGAATACATTCGGTAGGGGGTTGGCTAGCATCGCTTGTACAACAATCGAGTAATACGTGATACAGTCGCATCGTAGAAAACGTATTTTTATTCGAACGAAGGCAACGAGAACTGGGTAGATGTGTGCGCCTCACCCGCGCGCCTATAAAGGTGGTTGCCTGCCCCGGTACTAGTACTAGGACACTAGAACATGTGCCAACGTCGTCAAAAAATCCAAACAACTGAGGTGCTTCCTGTGCGAAAGAGCGTGTACGCGGTACAATATGTGTCATTAGACTGATCTAGCACTATCAGTAGGTCACACAGCACGCAGTATACAAATAACCAGTATTTGGTTAAACCACACAGTTACAGGTTGAGAACCATGGGGGGTACTCTCGACACCCTTTTGTTAAACATGATATCGCGTGTTGTTTTACCCAAGTTTTCACTATGGGTGAGTGTATTCGTACGTTGTCCCTTCTCAGATGTTGGCGATACATCTTCACGCTTTTCGCCGAAGAATTCAAAGCAGTCCTCCGTCATCTTAATGGCGCGTTTAATGTTTAACTAAGTAGGGCCAGTTTTTCGGTCATTTCCTCTATCTCCCTGTGGGTCTCAAAATAGCCATGGGTTTGATATATTCTCGGGGGGCTTCTATGGTGTGGAAATATGCCTTTTCATGTTGGTTTTGAACCTCGGCAGACGTGACACACGAGTACCGTGGGTTGAATAAACTCGCTCACTCTCTGCTTCTGAAGATCCAAAGCTCACTCGAGAGAACCTTACGCGTGAAACATCGCCCACTCATTCCCTGCCAGCGTTACGGCCAGATGCCACTAACTAGTGTTTTTCCAACATTCAAGGTTGTACATGCGATATTTCTAGATTCTGGACTAAAGCCGGTACAATTCAAACTACCCCGCTTCACAACGTCGTTTGTCCGTGTCTGGTGTCGACTCACTGCAGGTGTCATGTACGTAGTTTCCTCAGCGGTGTATATGGATGGCAACACTTCTTTCTTCAAAAACTTGGCAGATGATCAAGCAGGTAAGAAAAACCACGATGAACGGGGAGGGATATCTTGCTCCCCATTCGATAAAACGTTAACTAGACAGCAGGCGCACTGGTTCCGAGTCTCGTTGAAGCGCTGTATTGCGAAAGTCAAGTTCTGTAAGAGTGGGTTGTGGGTCATGTTTAATTCCCATCGTGGCGAGTCGATACCTTACGCCAAGTATACACTAAGTTATGGTTCTTACGCATATAGCGGGTTTGCCCCGATGCAGAACCCGGCGTTTGTTGAGGATCCGGGTCAACCCGTTACGTGGGTTGTCGGATTAATTTTAGTAATTACAAGCGTCGTATAATGCAAAAGAACCCGCCTCACGAGCCGTTCTTGGCAGGATGCAGCTCACGCCTAATGCGACTCGGCGATCACCTCACAGTGCGCGGGGCTCGGCGCAAGTCGTGTCTGGCCTGTCTGTTTAAAGCTTAAGACAGTGCTGCGTCCCAGTAATGTAGTCCTGCCAGGGTCTATGTTCACGATATTATTGTCATGCATGACAATGAGTGCCTCTTCCCCCCTCCTACAGTCAAGACCGCATCGTTTGTCTTTACCTAACTGTCGAGTGATAGCACTACAGGTCCATTGTGTTGCGCACCGGCTGGTATACACTACTATTTTCGACAAGCAGGCATATATCTGTGTAGAAACAACATTCAATATGATGGATGTTGCGATGTTTTGCTGGGGCACGACTGTTTATGAAGTTATTACGTAGATATGTGCGAGACGTGTGAAGAAAAATACGCGGGACAAAAAATTACACCATGGTCTGGTTCAAGGGACACTTTTAGGGAAACTCGTAAGAGCAACAAGATGTATCTCTCCATCCACGCAGTACAAAACTATACAGCGTGCTCCAATGCCGAATATCCGGCCGTCAGCGTCCGGAAATATATGAACGGGTCGTGACTGTTGTGTGGAGACACTACTATGCCTAGGCCGAAGAAACAAGATTTTAAAGCTGGGCGACTGACGGAGTTCTGCCAACGCGACCCATAGACGAGATCGTTTTGTCACAGTGCTCTGGCAGCTTTGCCTCAACGATAACAGCAGAGAAATATATTGAAATACAGGTGGTTCATGTCCCTTGTAATTTGTGATTCGTCTAGCAATTGATTGATTTGTCTGTCACTGGTTCTGTTGAGTGCATTTAGGTTTCATCGGGTTTAGGTCTTACAATCGCCAAACGGTGAATCGATCAAGACTGAGAAGTACATCGGCGACTTGCTCAATACTTGTCCAACCCGTACCACGTACGAATATGCCGTGGCTTCATTCATTAAAAAAAAACGTTTTTCTCCATGCGTATACAATGCCAAACATCCTGAAGCACAATGAAGTGAAAAACGTTTAGTTGGTTGACCAACGAAAAGGATGAATCGCACCGCCGGGAAAAACGACGCTCGGCGCGTATCCTTTTGTGGGGCCTGGCATCCTGCAGCTAACACGTACGGTGACATGGAAGGAAGGTCCTAAATTATTCAGCCGTGTTGACGTGGTCATCAACGCCAGGCGTGTCGTCCTTGGCGCGCCTACCTGGTTGTAAACGGCCCGCGCCAGCATGGTACTGTTGAATGCAATGAGCCCGTATACAAGCATCGATGTCTTCAGCTAGGACGATGTATTTCAAGACTGGTTGATTTTTTTTCACGTGTGGAGAGGGCCACAGGTTCGTCCACAGCACAGAGTGGTAGCGGTGATTTCAAACTAGGCAGACATAAACACTAGCAACGTCGGTGCGTTACCAGTTTCCTACTGGTAGTTTCGACTCATAGTTTCACCGAGTATAATACTTGACATCGTGTCGGCCTTTGATCCAACTCAAGCGTATGGCCTATTCTCGGACAGCTTTGTACAGTTAAATATCGTGGTTTATTCCACCACACCTGATCACAACACTTTTTTGTACTCGTGCACGTAGTACGGGTACTCCTGCCGAACAGACAGATGTGATATCAGATTGTTCAAGACGTTCGCAGAGCGCCAAGTGTTCTCCCGAAACAAGCTGTGTGCTGGTCGCACGGCTTATTTTTTTTTCCGCTCTTGATAGTTCCGTGAGTGCATCGGAGGCTGGCAAGGAAGTTGTTACGCAAGATAAGACTCACTATGACTCCGTCAAGCACGATTTAGCGATGGTTCCCGCCGGATATTCTCGGCAGGGTTTACAACAGCAACTATGGTTGCTCTAAATGTAGCGTACGTCAAACACTACATTTGTTCATAGGTTTGAAGCTACTTACACTGTGGTCGTGGACACCCCTAATCGAAATGCATCGACACATTATCAACTTGCTCGACCGTCGACCTGACTACGGTGGACGAGCCCAAGGTATGGTTCCTGTTGAGGGCCCTGGACGACATCCCGTGTAGGTACGAAACATTCACCATAGCGAAACCCCAAGGCGGTTCAACGTGATTCATTCCTTGAAAATCGTTTCAAAATCCTTGTCCCCTTGGGAATCTTGTACAATGTGTAGAGGGAAGGGTGCATGCCCCAACCATGGAAGGATGCAACGTTCATGGCGCTGCACAACCGAACGTATCGGACTATGTGTCAAATATGCATGGCATCCACACACGCGCAAGCCGGGAAGAACTCTCCAATGTAATAACGGGCAGCCCCCCGTGAACAATTCCAACGAGAAAGCATCCTGCCGGACGAACATTGTGGCGCTGGACACCAGCTGTTTATGGTCTACATAATATTTGTTTTGGTGATACGCCTGCAGTATCTGGCGAGGGGGCACACGACGCTGTACATGATTGGGTTTGACCTCACCAAAGGCTTGCCTCTTTGGGTCTTGATCCTCTCTACTTAAACCCATAGCCATCGTTCACCAATTCGACGACAACACGCAAATACATTCGACTGGAGGGTGGCGACTGATCGGGCAGAGCATGCAAAGTGTGCACGCGTGTCTATCTGGGTTGCAATATACACGGTAGGGCTGCTCATAGAGGCTATGCGCTTCATTGATGCGGAAACTAGGTTCGACAGAACGATGATACAAATAGTTTGGGGTGGATCTTTTGACGGACAGGCAGGAGTACGGGGTTCTGATGGAACAGGCAATGCTGTACGCACACGAAGCTGGCAACGTATCTCGGACGCCAAAACAGACGGAAGGCACCCAAGCGACGGTGGTTGTGGCACAGTCCACGACGCTCAGGCTAACAGTCTCGGATGCCAAGACGGGGGTCGTCTGCCGGCCGGTTAACGGCGAAGGGGATGGGTCATCTACAGCCACGGAAGTTGGCCAGGTGTACCAATACAGGTCAAGTTGAGTGCGTGATCGGTGCGAGGTCGGAGCTATGGCCGCTGAGGCCTTTCATGAGGTTCGAGGTTACTGGTCAACGCCCGGAAAAAGGGTCGTTCTCAGGGTGGTAGAAACACGAGACCCATGAGCTCGCGGATACGCGCTTGCGCCTTTACGTATCAATGAGTCAAAGAGTGGTTTTCAATGCCCGAATATACGGTTGTATCACGTTTACCTCGGACATGACTGACGCAGACAGACCACGTCAGATTCACCACAGCATATATCTCTCACGTCCCCGCAGGTTGAAACGGGATCGCGAACGCCACGTACTAAGTAGTTTCTTACGCCAGCGCGCTTGTTGAGACATCCTTTGAAATTGTCGAGACAACGGTGCACCGAGAGTATTATGTACGGCAGACGAACCCCCTGAAAGCGGTGCTTCGCAATGGTGTTGGCGATAAGAAATATTCTCGAAGGACAGGGCATCGAGTAGGCCGGGTACCGTGAGGAAGCGCTGGTAGACCTCTTCATCAGGTATCACGGGTGGCGCGGTGCAGAAACGAACGCGTGCACGGGGATATAATGCGCGTACACGAGACGGAGGCCGCCATACGCAAATCGAATCGCCATAGCGGAACGAGAGCGTCAGAGTGAGCGACATGGGACGGTTTTACAACCGCGACATGAACGATCGATGCCAATGCATATGGCGAGTCTTGCCTAACAGGCTGACATCTGAGTATGGTCCTTATCGTCACAACGGGTGCCCATGGGCGTAGGCCGTCATCGGCGGGCCGCACAGACTCTCGCGCCGCCCAGCTGTGAACCCGTCCCTACCTTATCGTATTTCAACTTCATTTCTTGACAGTTCACTTTTTTTTCTCAGCTGCTTGGAATATGTCTCACGCGTCTTTAATTATAGCTATTAATAGCTCTCTACTTCACGTTAAAAAGGCAACATAGCCGATTCTAGACAAAACAGCCCTTAATCAAACGAGTTGTGCCACTCCAAAACGGTAGCACTGCTCCTAACACTTCATCCGTCCCTCCGAGTAATCTGATACCATTGCTACTCATAACCGGCACCCTGTTTCTATTTTGCACATTGACCCCGCAATGCCCCCCCCCCCCCCCGTCTGTGCACACACTCCGCGAAAACGGGCAAGGGGGTATTTTGGCCCCACGATGCTGCCGGAAGCCCATTTGGCTTGTATAGTATTAATTCAACTCCTCCGACTAAGTTTACAACAGGAGTGCATATAGCAGGGTATACTTGTTGCTACAGGGCTGCTGACTGATATTCGAACTTTAACCAGGTATACAACGCCACAAATTCCGAAATGGGTATAAGCGCTACCGACAGCTCTGCGTGTTTTAGTGTACTCCCAGGGGTCCCTACTCGAAATCTGGGTGACGAATAGAACGGCCTTCTTCGGGTCAAGATGCTCTATGTAGCAACAGGGTGTAAGTTGGTATAATTCCATCGTGTATTTTGTTGAGAAATGTGCGTAACGAGTTCAACAGTAGTGGCAGGACAATTAAAGGGCCTGAATATCAAGAAGGACAACATCTGCCGGCATATTTTTTTCCTGCACGAAAACTTTGCTCTACGATACAGTTCTCGGGTATGGAGATTCGTCGGGGTTGGGCAGGCACGCGAACGGACATTGACCTATGAAACAGACTAAAAAAAACAACAACAAAAAACATAATATACGTATTATTTTCTACGGTACACATTTTGTTTTGGACTTTCTGTAGCTGATTTATTTCCTGGATATTACTCTACTCCGTGGGTTTTGGCGCCTGTCTTGTGACCACGGACTCGTATCTGGCAAAGGGAACATAGGAGAGCAACAGCAAAAAAACGGTTTTCGTATATCTGTCTGGCCACCAGAATTTCGATGCATATTTAGGGACGATTGAAGTCGATTCGTCGTCGCAAGCAAGGGCAGCCCCGAAAGTGGTTTTTACTAATCGTTACAGAGAGACGATATGCATCATATATAGACACTTCGGCGAAACCAGGGTGTATGGCCTCTGCCGCTATATCGTTTCGTTTGCCTGTTTTACGATATGGTGTAGGTAGGACACATATCTGTTTGAGAGCACCCACCGACGTTTAGCTCGTATCTGGTATACCGTTAGCATATTTCTCTTCCTCTACTGTTGAGGAGGCAAGGCGGAAGACCTTTGTGGAGTCGTTTGTTGCTAATTTGTCTGCGTGTCGGTATGTCGCACTGTTAGTGGAAAACATGTCGGAGTTTTCAAATGAAGAAAGTAGGTGAAACTGTACCGTTAACGCCTTTTTCATATGGGAATTACCTATTACTATCACC